>OX030949.1:5054904-5557564 GCA_943735915.1 Pherbina coryleti | reverse complement strand
TAAAACAATTGAAGCGTTTAAAAAGATTGTGACAAGAAAAAGTGTATATCTTTGATTTAGAAGACATCTTAAAAGTGTGCTATCTCTGAAAGTTTTGAATATTTTGTTAAAGCTGGTATCATTGAAAAGATAAATTGATTACCTTTATTACACTTTTTATAATTTTTACTTAATTTCTTGGTGGTTTTCAAGATATAATTTTTAGTTTTTTTTAAGATTTTTTTTTTCCAATAAACTTATTTTAAAGAAAATAATGCATTATTAATATGGCAGTCTTTAATTATTATAACAAAAAATTCAGTTTTTCATCCTTCAATTTGATATATAGTTTTTTATAGTAACTGTTTAACTGTCAGAGTTATCACACTTTTAAGAAATAACTTTGAACCAATATAAGTTTAAAAAGAAAAGAGAGAGTCATTTTTGTAAGCATTTGTTATAAAGGCTTCAATACTTAAATATATAATATCAAAAGAACCAAAAAATTCTCATCGATAAATTCCTATTTTCATTTTAAAGAAGGAACTTAACAAAATTGGGGTATTTTTTTCAATAAGCATGCAACACTTAACAGCTGCTTTCTGGCAACATGCTTTTCACCTTCCTGTGGTGAATAAATAAAGCTTTTCATTTGTCAAGTGTTCGTCTGAATAGGTTTTACAAATCAGGTTGACAAAATTTTGTCAAATTATTTCTTGTAAATTGACAGCCATAATAGGTCTTAAAATTAGGAAAATTTTAATTCATAGAATAATTTCTTGGTAATTTTTAGAGATTTCACCTTTTTTATATAGGCACTTTGTATAAGAGGTAGGCATGGCTTTTTTCCGATTTGGCTCAATTTCAAACTTGATCTTCCATTTAAAAAGTAAGGTTATATATTTATTTTAATGACGATTGTTCAAAAATGACGGCTGTTATCGAGATGGACAGACGGATATCAAAATCGACTAAGGTAGTGGTGATGATCAAGAATATTTATACTTTTATATACCTCACATGCCTCTTTATGGGCGTTAAAAACGGATTGACACAGTAAATATACACCTTTTACGCAGTACACGTGAGGTTATATCATGTATACGCCGAAATTCACTCCAATGAAGCACTGTTGTATTTCTACTGACAGGTAGCTTGGAATATACTGCTAGAAGAAAGAATATAACCTGTTGCACTGCTGCTGGATTGAATGTGAATTGAATTTGAACAACGGAATTCTACTTTAAATGCTCTAAAAAGAGTAGAACTTCAAACAAGTTATAGGCAAAGACAAAGGACCTTGTTGCATGGCTACCAAGTATCTTAGATAAGATTTTCATCTGGAAACATGATAATTTAAAAACTAATAAAAACTAATTAAAAAAATGATCTGCCCTCGAACGCTGATTCGAATAACCTTCCAACAATATAAGCAACGCAAACAACAACTTTGTCTTTTCCAAGTTTGTTTGAAGAGCTATAAACGAATGACATAATTTTGATCAAAGCTAAAATTGAATAAACATTTCTTAAAGGATTTGCTTATGTTTACACAACATTATTACAGCATTTCCGTTTTTAATTAAAGCAAAATATTGTACAAGCAAAAAGGGTATCCTTTGATCTAAAAACTTTTTTGCTAAAACAAACAAAACTGCCTGACTTTTCCAATTGACAAAATTAACTGCTAACAACTAAGCTCAGCTACCGTCTAACCAACACCAACAGCGACACCAAAGAAAAACAAGTTAACAACGTCCGCAATGCGACACGAAATTATTGCCGACGAATGATGATGATAACTTTTGGCACATTACATTGCAAATCATTGGCTGCTTCACGCCTAGGGATAATACTCAGAATTCATAAGTGCTGGAAGAAGAGAGGACGAAACAGAAGATGCTGAAAAAGAACAAAATGAAGCTGTTGCAGAAGAACCAAACCACTTAGCTCTGAGATAAACAAAAAGCAAGCGAGTATCAATGATGATGAAAAATCAAACAATAAAAGCGAAATAAAACCGGCAGAGGGTGATGGACAACGGCAGGAGGCTGGAGAGGTGCCAAGTGAAGAGCAGGCAGACAAGATAAGACCAAGTCAGAGTTCGGCAGCTTAAACTAGTAAAAGTTTGTAAAGGAAATGGAAAACTTTTGTGAATTAATTTTTTTTTGCTTGCTTGTTTGTTTTTTGTTGACTTTGTCTCTCTTGTTGTATCTTCTTATTTTGACTTGTGCTAATTACCATTACTTCTAACAGCAGTACAACAATAAAAACAACAACAAAGTTACAAGTTAAAAAAGAACGAAATGTTGAATTGGCTAAAATTGGGAGAAAGTTCAAAACAAACAAATTGCTTTCAAACTTTTCAAATTTTGCTATGTTTTCACTCTGAAAACGCATACACATACACACACACAAACACGTGTATGCCATAGGAAAATACAAGTACTTTTAATTTTGGTATCTCTGCAGATAGATGTCTGCTCGTCTGTCTGTCTGTATGTTTCGCAACTATATATAAACAACAAATATTTTCTTAAGCTGCTGCCAGCTCGACGAATACTTGGCAAGTTTCGTGTCAACAACTGCAACAACAACAACAACAACGTGAACAACAAGAAAAATTCTCAGCACAGTCAGCTTAAAACAACAAACAAACAAACAAACAGAGAGATGCACAACAACACAGCTAAAGAAGAAACAATTTTTGACCAAACTACATACTTTAGCTTATAAAGGATCAAACAGGATACGCAAAAACTAAAGTGTCAACATAAGAGTATCAGAACAAAAAAAAACAAAACTAAGTAAGACCAACAGCACCTAAAATAGAATCAAGAATAGCAAAAGCTAGTCGTTGTTGTTGTTGCTGCTTTTTTTTTTTCTTTTGCCACCATCCAAGGAACACTAGCTACGAAGAACAAAAAGCTCAAAAGTGGGCAAAAACCGCTCGTTTAGGTGGTCGGAAAAAGCTGCAGACTTTAATTCGAAAAGCTTTTCAACTCATTATGTAAACTCTATATAAGCATTCACAAACCCACACATACACACACACATAGATGAGTCTTTTCTTTTTCATATACTTAGCATGGAAATTCAGTCAAGTCTATGCATGGCAAACACTGCCATGGAACAAAAACAGTCACAGCCCGCACATAAACTTTTTGCATCAACTTGAAAACATATGAAAACTTAATTCCTGCCGGATATCCGTTTAGCTTCTAAGAATCTTAATATCTTACTCTGATATTTACTGTTTTTTTTTTCTTTTTTGTGTATTTGTTCCTTTGGATTTTGTTTTGTGGGGGTTTGTTTGTTTTGCTTGTGAAAATTAACTTTCACCAATTAATAATGCTGCAAAATATGTCACCCACACAGAGAAAAACTTTGAATATGGTGATAAAACTATTTCCACTTTTTGCCAGTGATTGATGTTTGAGGATTTCAGCAGAAGTGTATAAAAAGGCAGGACAGGATATTTCCGAACGTAAAGTAGGTTCGTTGTTGACTCTGTTGTTAGTTTTTGCAAAGGCAAAGTTTTTAAGGCTAATGAAAAATGATTTGACATTGTGGTATTTTGGGAATTTAGTTGTGTGTGTGTGTGAGAGTGTGTGTGTGTGCGATAGTGTGGGAGTTGGATTAACGTATGGTGTTGGTGTTTATTGGTTGACAGAGGTTTTGTTTGCATAACTTTGATAATTAGGCAAACAAATGCAATGTGGGGATGGAGGCACAGATTAAGAGCAAAATAGTTATATAGAGCTTATATAACGCACACACTTACACACATACAGACGGACTACATAACTACTGCGTATATTTGTGTTTCTAATTATGCGAGATTATAAAATAATTAATTTAAAACCTATACAGAAAGGAGTCCTGCATTATATCAAAATTTAGAACTTTGAAGCTTTTCATATTTCTCTTCTTTGTTATCAGAGAAAAAAAAATTTTGAATATAGCGTGTTACGCAACTTCTGCGTATTTATTTAATTTATGCTTTATGTACAGATAATACCTCAATGGATGTAATGAATGACTCAAACGATCAATTTTTTTAATGCTTTTTGTCTCTAATGCTTAAAACGTTGTTCACAAAATTATTTCCTTTTTTTAGATAAAATTACACTGCTTTACTGCTGAAAAATACCAAAAACGATAACGATGTAACGGCGAGTTAGTTTGAACCAGAACCAAAATATCATTAATTTTTTTTTCATTTGTAGGAGTTTCAAGATAACGGTACTTTTGTATATTAATTAACTTGCAGCTTAAATTACTTGTTCGATAGAAATGAGTAGAATATAACTGAAAAGACAATTAAATTGCTTTTCCATTGATACATCGATCGCCTCGATGAGAAAAAAAATATTCACGTGATAGCTCGTCAAAATAAGAATTTCTTGCCATTTTAAAAAATTCCATTTTTAAGTTACTGTTTTTTAGAAATAGTGAAAATCAGGAACATTTTATATTTTTGAAGTAAAGTGTGTTCAATTGCAAGCATTTTAAGTCTGATTGAGACCAAAATCAGATGAAAAATACATTTCTTAAAAACAATTTAACTGTCTTTTCAGTCATATACTATTAACCCAAACCACGCAGTTTATCTTTGATATTCGGGAACAATAAGAAGTCATTGGGTGCCAAATCAGGACTGTATGGAGGATGAGTCATCAATTCGACGTTTTGACAGCTTAAAACTGCACATGTTTAACGAGATGTGTGAGATGTCTTGCATTGCCATTATGGAGAATGATTCGTCTTTGGCGGTTGGTTTTGCGAAGTTCTCCGAAGACTTCCGGCAAACAAATAGTCGTGTACCATTACGAATTGACCGTCCTACGTTGTTCAAACGGAACAGTGGCCACATGACCCATTCGGTGGAAGAAACAGGTGACAATTTGCTACGCAGTGCTTCGTGCGCGAACAAGTTTTGTTAGATTTGCCTCGTCTTGGAATACCCACACGGTTTATTGCTGTTTTGTTTTCGGCTCATACGCATATACCTATGATTTGTCACCTGCCACGATTTTATACACGTCTTTTGAAGCACCACGGTTGAACTTTCTAATCATTTCCTTACACCAATCGACGCGAGACTTTTTTTGAGCGATTGATAAATTATGGATTCAATATCCAAAGGGAACAAATTTTTTTCACAGATAACACGGTGTAACAGTGAAAATAAACTCGGCTCGAGACATAGTAGAGGTTGTAGGTCTAGTTGAACATAAGATAACTGCATACTTAGTTTTTTGAATATACCCTCAAAATCGGGATTTGTGGTAAAAAAACCGATTTTAGGTAGGTGCATGTATAGTTTGTTATGTAACTCCGTTATATCTAGCTCAATTTTAAAAATTTAAACATAGATAAAAAGAAGAAGAATATACACTTAATATAATATATAGACCGTTTTTTTACAAAAAGAATTGACAAAGTTACAGGTAAAATCATTTGAAAATTTCTCATTTTTTTTTAATTTTTTCAACTTCAACAATGTTTTGTTAACAAATTTTGTTTTGTGGCACTATTACTTTTAGCAGGATTCTGAAAGCCTGTTAAATTTTGCGTTCAACAAGCTATCATTTACTTCAATTGGCTAAAATACAAAAGCACTATCGAATTTTTAGTATTTGTAATAAAATACAAAAAATTTCAATTTTTTTTTTTTTTTTTCTAAAATTGTTATTTGACCTTTTTCGTTTATATATATTATAATCGATTTTACGTTTTAGGGACCAGCAGAAGTCTGCCAGCATGTTTATGGAATTTTTTCCCTGAAAGCCGGTTTCTATAGCTTCCATCTCCTGGTGGAATCTTTCTCCTTGTTCATGACTAAACTGCCCAAGGCTATTCGGGAAAAAGTTTAAATGGGAGTGCAAAAAATGTATTTTAATTGACATATTGCAGCCCATTTCTTCGTAGGCACTTAAAAATTCATTTACAACATCTAAGTAAGTTCGACTCTTCTTGTTGCCGAGGAAATAAATGCATAACGAAATAAAACTATTCCAAGCTCTTTTTTCAACTGGATTTAATTTAGAAACGAAATCAGTGTCCAAGAAAATTTTAATTTGTGGGCCCACAAATAAACCTCAGAATAACCGAAATGAGTAAATAACTTTTATAAAAGATTTGAACGTGCAGGATACTTTCTTTGATTTTGGACTCACTTAACCTAGGAAACGCTGCAATCAGATTTTTTTTTTTTTTTTTTAGCTTTGAACCAAGGATTTCAGGTGGAATACCTATTCAGTCAAGTCTGTCTTGGTTCGAGGTGGAATACCTATTCAGTCAAGTCTGCCTTGGTTCGAAAATGGGATGATAGATTAGTGGGGAGGAAAGGGCAATCAAGTGAAACACGTGTAGGATGTTCTAAGCGTGGTGGAAAGCCAAAGAAACATATGAATTTGAATCAGACGCAAGTGTTATGCCTTTACCTCAGTCAATTCAAGTTATAAGTCAATCTCATCCACAAACTTCTCTACCATCAACTACAACTTCATGTCGTAAATATTGATGAATTTTTAATTTCAGTTAATTAGAAATGAGGATAGAAAATTAAGAAAGGTTAAAATCGAAGGACCATGGCCTGACCAGGAATCGAACCCGGGACCTCTGGGGTGGCAGTCGAGCACGCTACCAACTCGACTACCGAGGCCGCGGTAGGATTACATTTTCAGGTCGCACCAGTAGAGTATTCAAAACATATTTTTTGCCAACTTGAAATGCAGCACGCAGTGGCTACTCCTTTTGCTTATATTTATTAGTCGCACGACTATCCCATTCGCAAATAATGCAAGGATACTTAGTATATCCACCTTGCATTCCAAACAGTATTGTTAGAGCCTTTAAGTCGGCGACATACATATATCAGAATTTAACATATCAAGAATCACACAAAAAAGTTTTTAAATAAATCATACTCTTGCAAGATCCCTCAATAAACAAACGTCATTCATTCGGAGCGTGTTTGTGGTTGAAAACTGCAAACAGTTCCGTCACATCCGGGCAATACACCAGCTTTATGATATAATATATATAAACGAAAAAGGTCAAAAAAACATTTTTAGAAAAAAAAAATTTTTTTTTGTATTTTATTACAAATACTAAAAATTCGATAGTGCTTTTGTATTTTAGCCAATTGAAGTAAATGATAGCTTGTTGAACGCAAAATTTAACAGGCTTTCAGAATCCTGCTAAAACTAATAGTGCCACAAAACAAAATTTGTTAACAAAACGTTGTTGAAGTTGAAAAAATTAAAAAAAAATAAGAAATTTTCAAATGATTTTACCTGTAACTTTGTCAATTCTTTTTGTAAAAAAACGGTCTATATATTATATTAAGGGTATATTCTTCTTCTTTTTATCAATGTTTAAATTTTTAAAATTGAGCTAGATATAACGGAGTTACATAACAAACTATACATGCACCTACCTAAAATCGGTTTTTTGACCACAAATCCCGATTTTGAGGGTATATTCAAAAAACTAAGTATGCAGTTATCTTATGTTCAACCAGGCCTACTACCTCTTCTATGTCTCGAGGCAAGTTTTTTGATTTGTTTTCATTTTGTAACACCGTGTAATTGTTCATGGAAAATCGAATGTATTGAAGGGAACTAATGTGCAAGGATGCCTCTATCTCACGATATGTAACATGACGATCTAGCATTATTAGTTCAAGTACTGCATCGATGTTTTGTGGCACAACAACCGATTTTGGACGACCTTCACGGAATTCGTCGGTGACCGAGCTACGAACACGATGGAATTCACTATACCAGCGATATACTGTGGTTTTTGATGGTGCTTTATCGTCATATAAAGAGTTCATTGATACATTCTTGTTGAGATCATCCACGTCGAAAGTTGTGAAAAATAGTCCAACAAAAACCTTCTCTTAAAATTTCCATTTATTTAATTGATTTTCTTAACTCACTGTAAACAAAAGAAATATCCCTTGTGCATCAAAACGTTGTGAGTAAATTTATGCTAACAAATGTAAAACTGTATTATGGTGATGCCAGACTTTAGCTATTGACATTAGTATTGTCAGTTCCGAAATATAAATAGTACCCCTCTTATGGAGGTTCGAATTAACACACCCATACAAGTGCCGTTCTTGGTATTTTTCCAAAATTATTATTTGTAAAGTAGTGTTATTTTATCATTTCTTTTTTTATTGCGATTTGAATTTTTTCCAGTTAAAAAAGGATATAGCTAATGTATAAAGTTTGTTTCAATTAAACAGAGATCTTTAGCACAATGAAGCATCTTATACGGGTACATGTTGTGGTTATTTTCCAAAACTGTTTATTTTTTTGTTTTTAGCTAGCTATCTATCATCCCAACCCATTTTCGAAACATGTCACTTGACTTGACTGCAAAGGTATTATATCCATGCTTCAAATCCAAAATGTATTATCAATATTGATCAGATGTAAATTTATTGAGTTATTGAACTGTATAGATACAATTATTTAATTAAAAATTGTTTTTTTATTTTTAATAGAAGTTTAAGTGCCTGGCGCTCAATAACCTGATACATTTTCACTGATCGACATAAAATGTAGCTTGGTGGATTTGAAATTGATCAGGATATTTTATTCTTACAGGTGAAATACAGTCCACAAACTGTTACAGTTGATGTTCATAAAATTTTTTAAAATTTACAATAACTTAACCAACATTTTAGGTGAGGAAATGCATATAGACCGTTGAAAGACACCTTTTTGCAGAAAGGGGTTTTTTTTTAAATGTCTTTTTTATTTACACTGTAAATCGTGCTTATGCATGGCACGGGCTATACGTATCTTTAGAAGATTCCATACCTCTGGGCGAATCCATAAAAAAAAGGAAAATCGTAGATACTTAACTAGTTCGAACGAAGATACTAAATCATATAAATTTGAAAATCCAAGTGTACAAAAAATATTCAATGTTTTTCAGGCCTTCAATCTTTGTTTTGGATAAAAAATCTGAAATTGGACTAGTTTTTTTCTAGGGTTGAGGTGACACCTATTCAATCAAGTCTGACTTGATTCGAAATAGGTTGATAGATAAGTGGCAAAGCCTGTACCTCTATTAATTCAAGACGAATGTCTTCCTTTTCCATCCACAAATTTCTTTATCATCAATTAAAACCATCATCAAAGCAAAGCTTAAGGCGTAGGTTCAGTGCCTGGCTGGTATTTGAACCCGGGATCCATGGGATTTCAGTCAAGTGTATTACCACATAACGACCGAGGCCCTGAATACTTTTTATTGTCTTACACATCACTATGTAGGACACTATTATTATTGCATAAAGTGAAGAATTGGAAGGTCTCACAACGCATATGATAGAATGTTCTTTAAAATTCGAACTTTGTTCTAAAACAACTCCTTAACCCATTAAGTCCGGGAAGAGCACAATTTTAATATGATGTTTGAGACGTACTTTCTGCCATAGAAAACTGGAATAAAAAAAAAGTTCTATTCTACTATTTTTGGGGTCGCTCTTTCAATTGGTGCAGTCAGATTTAATTTTTTTATTATTTTTTCAGTTTGATTTCGCCCACTCATAGTGTTATGTTACGTGAAAAATATTTAATTTAATTAGTTAGAGGATTTTCGAGCACGAAATGCTTTCGTCTTAAAAAAGTCTTTGATATTTTAATTAAATGTGACCTTTTCATTCAATTATATTGAGACTAATTGCTGAGCTTGAGGCCAAATATGTTAATGAAGAAAACAACAGAATATCAACAACTCTGTATAGGGCAAATCACACCGCAGACTAGACAACTGTAGAGCCAGACCAGTCTTATAAAAGAAAAATTTTATTAGTTGTATGTTTAGCACAATAACAAAATGTTCAACAACAAAAACGTTCACACTGCCAATATCAGCAGCCTAAAAGCATCAGAAGCCTAAAAACGGAATTGTGGAACAAGAAGACTAACAACAAAAAACAACTAAAATATTTGATAGTAGTTCAAGTTGTGATCAATCTTCGAAAAGCCGCATATAATTAGAGCCATGCCTGAAAGTTTAAATACGATTGGATTCCCTGGAGGTGGCGGGATCAACTCCGGATGTGCACATTATTTTTATTTTTTTTTTATTTTTAGTGAGACTTCCCTGTTGACATTTTAAAACGTTTTATTAGCTTCACTTCATTTGTCTATCCCGTACAAATCTTGGAATCCATTTTTAACCAACTTCCCGATGAGCTAGAGTTTTGAAAATTAAAATGTAGCTCAGAACTGAATGAGAACACAATATATATTTGTTTGTCTTTGCGTTTATTTGTTTGGCTAAAATGTGAAATTATTTAATACATAGATACATACATATTAAAAATAAAAAAAAAAAATTGAAACGCTCATTAACATTTTCAAATTTCAAAAGTTCACAACTGAAGTGAATTTATTACCTCATTTAGAATAAATACACTTTCCTGTGAGTTCTATAGATCAAAGCGTAAAGCGATCGCCTTATTAAACGCTAGGTAGTGAATTCGAGCCTCAGCTATGTGAACAAAAGTTTTTTTGTTTTTTTTTTTATGAAACAAATTCAAATTTTTTAAAACACACCACTGAGGGTGAAAAAAAAATTTGTAAAAAAGTAGTTGAAATAAAATTTTTTTAGTTAGTTTTAAAAAGTAGTTTTATTTATTGGTATTTAGAATATCTTTCAGTGCAAGTTCTGTAGCTGAGAGCGTAAAGCGATCGCCTTATTATACGCTAGGTTCAAGGTTCAAGCCTCAACAATGTGTTTGTTTTTTTTTTATGAATAAATTGAAATTATTAAAATTCACCACTGAGGGTAAAAAAAGTGGACAAAGACTAAAAACCAGAAAATACTTTTTTAAGTAAAAAAATTTTTAATATACTTTCTGCTAGAGTCGGGTTTTTTGTTCTCATAAAAACGTAGGGCGCATGTCAACAAATGTTTTCTTAACTCAGGTCCCTTAACTGCCAGGATGAAAGACCTTGCATGTAAGTCAGATTGAAGCTTACAGACATCTATCGCGTTCAATCCAATAAGACTTGGGTTTCAGAATTCTTCAATTTTAATGTTATCGAAGTAATCAAGGCTGACGAGTTTTTTTGTTAAAAATTATCCTATCTATGTCTATCTTTAATGAACTATTGAGAAATTATTTGTTAGCAATTAAAATTTGAATATGTTAGTGGAGAAATGCTTTCTTAACCAAGGTTTTCTTAAGTGCTTAATAATCCCTATAGCATGCGCACCACGTTTTTATGAGAACAAAAAGCCCGACTCTAGCAGAAATTATTTTATTCTTTTTAGTTCGATTTAAAAACGTGGTATATTAAAATTTTTTTTTACTTAAATTCTAAAGAAAGAAGTATAAATTTGCTTTAAGCAAGAAGTTTTTTTAATTTGAGCAACACCGCAGTCAATCACACCGCATATATTTTTTTGCGTCATTTAGAAAACAACATTTGAAAAATTACTCTATTTTTAACCTTACTAAGATATCGTTCTAAGATATCGAGTTTTTAATTTTAATGGCTGATATTATAGGTAATCTTCAAGTTTTTGCCGAAAATAATATAATGCAAAAAGTTTTAGCTCTATTTAATTCGTAGTTTTTCTTTAATCTTCGCCAACCGCTTTAAAAAAATTTTTGTTTTCCCATTTTGTTTTTCTTTCCATAAACGAAAATATCAAATTGAAATTTTACACACGTAGTCTACACAAAGTTAGTAACATTTTTATGAAAAAACATGTTGTTGTTTAAATGAAAAAAGGCTCCTTAGAAGTAAGCTTCACCACACAGTGAAGCTTGTAACTTATTCCAAACAGCTCAAATAGCTGACAAGCAGCAACAACATCGCACTCTGTTCCTGCAGTTCATCAATGTAGAAACTTCATTGATTGAATTAAGATTCTTGCTTGTCGCTGAATACTCCCGGTTTGTTATAGTTCTCGTTTGGTTTTGGTAATGAAAATTATAAAGCTTAGATGTTTATCCAATGTCCAATACTGCATAAGTGCAACAGGTGAGATTTTGTGGGAATCTGAGCGGAGCACGGTCGCCCAGGTACTACAGAGTTTTTCTCTTCATATTCTTGTTGTCAGTTGTTTTCTTCATTAACATACATGGCCTCGAGCTCAACAATGAGTCTCAATTTAAAAATCTTATTTTGAACTAAATCAGAAAACATACTTATACTTGTACTCACGTGTTACTGTTTTTATATATTTATCTATACAATTAGGGAATAATCTTATGGTTTTAAGGACATTAAATATAAAAACATTCAATTTTCGAAACTGGATAGACCGCTTTAACAACTCTGTTAATTTTTTTCTTCTCTGGAATTGGATAAATCTTTTCCCTTATTTTAAATATTAAAATTCCTTGAAAACTTAGTGATGAACAGGATAACATTATAGTTATTCATACTCAGAGAGAAAAAAGTCAAGCATTCTATGCTTGAATCAAGCAAATAGGCTATCAGTTTACACCTAAGCGTAAATTTCTCAATTCAAGCATTATTTTGCTAGAATTGAACAGATTTAAGACACATGATATTAACACAAAAAAAAAATATATATATTTTGTTCAAGAAATATTTGCTTAAGACTCCAGAATACTTCTCTAGATTTGATATGTTTGATTCGAGAAAAATTTGTTTGATTCGAGCAAACAATTTGCTAAAAACTAGAATAATTTACTTGATTTGAGAACAATTTACTTCATCCAAATAAACAGTTCTCTTAAAATTTTTTTTTGTTTTTTTTTTTTTTTGATACATTTCAGTTTTAAATTTTTGTCGAATTAGTTTGTAGAATTTGAAACACTGTGCGCAGTTATTAGTTCAATAACTGACTGACTGTCTCATTTACACAATGACTAACTGACAGACTCAATGAATAAATTAATAAATGTACGAATGAAAGAATGTACCACCAAACTTATCTCACTCTAATGGTGAAGTAATTATCAAAATGTTGCATACATTTAGGCAATTAGTTTTGCATTTGCGGCTATGCTGAGGATTGCGGCTGAGTGCAAAACCGCAAAATATCAAGTAAGCTAGAAGCATGGTTTATATGAATCACACATAGCCACACTTACTCTCACACAAATACACAGATAATGTTGTGTGGGGATGTTGCAGAAAGTGACATCAGCAGCCAACAGAAGGAAGTAAGGCAGGTAGTGTTCTATGCAGGCTAAAATTTAGTCCAAGGAATTAAATGCGTGCCAGAAAATAAATATTTGCCTCCTATCTACACCAGTCTTGAATTATATTCAATTAAATATTGCAAACCGCTACATAAATCTGTGTCTTATACGCTATGCTTTGCTGTTATATGGAATTTGTTCATTGATTTTTGGTGGCTGGTTAGGCAAGTGTGAGTGCTTTATATGCAGTAAGTGTAGTTGTTACGTATGAGATTTCATGGTGTTTAAATATATATTGAGACCCACACATGTGGGGAACAAGAAACTCGTTCCTCAAGAGAAATAAATTAAATTTTGGCCATATCATTTCAGTTTTACGATTCATTTTGGGAAGCAAGAGAAGCTAAGTACGAGTATCAGAATTGAAATTCCAGACAAATTTTAAAAATAATTTGTACATTATAGTACATGGTGGGTCAAATGCAAGTTGTTTTGTTTTTTAATTCAATTAAAATGAACAAAATTAAATTGTTTTCATGTATGGCTTTATTAGTAAGAACAAAGATTCCCATTAATTATGGAACACAACGCCGTTCACGTGGCTGCCTCAGGTAGCTTCGCAGTAGCGCATTCTGTCACTCCAATTTTTCAAAACCTTGTTGATGGTTTCGGGCTGTAGCTCACGTATTGCTTGAATGATATTGGCCTTAAGTGCTTGAATCGTTTCTGAATTGCTGGCATAACATCAGTCCTTCACGGTTCCACACAAAAAAAAGTCCAAAGTGGTCAAATCGCAGCTCCGAAGCGGCCAATTGACATCACCAGGGCTGTTGATAACACGATTTGGGAATTTGGTGTGCCAAAGATCAATTGTGGCATGGGCTGTGTGGCATGGCGCGCCTTTTTGTATGAACCATATGTCGTCCAAATTCATGTTTCCAATTTCAGTAAAAAAAAGTCGGTTAATATGGCTCTGTAACGCCCACCATTGACCGAAACGTCGTTTCCAGCCTCATTTTCGAAGAACAATGGTCCATTGATGCCACCACTCCACAATCCGTACCAAACTGTCACTTTCTGTGAATGCATCGGCTTCTCGACAATAATGTGCGGGTTTTTCGAGCCCCAGACAATTTTGTTTGTTAACTTAGCCGACGAGTTAAAAATGCACATGGTCAGGGACGAGCTCTGTTTGGGCTATACAGCACTCACTTTGGAAATAAGTATCCAACGTTGTTCAAGCTTAAAGCCACTCATTTCTTTCCGCATAGGTATGATACTGACTTTGTGTCAAGATTTCGAGCGGGAAACAGCTGTCAGTGTCAAAATAACCTATGATTTATAGCATCTTGCTGTAAAACGAAGCCTTCGGCTGAAGCTTCGTTCGTTTGGAAACGATGTCGGGTAAAATTGGCTTGCTGCATTTATTCTTTGTGTCATCGTGCACTATTACGTCGCTTACGTTACTCAAATACTCTTGACGTGAATATTTTTCGTAAATTTTCTAAAATTCTTAAAAATTTTAATGTTAAAGCATTACATCTTTTTAAGTTGGCAATGCTTTTTTCCATCAGCTGTTTCATTTATTTTTGCTTAGAAATAATTGTTGACTTTTACAGAAACTTGCAGTTGTTGTTTTCATATATTTTGTTAAATTTGAGTAAAATTGTATTTTATAATGTTTGCTTCAATAGCATTTTATAATTACAACGACGAAAGTGAAAGTGAAAGTGATAGTGATGAGAAGTGCATTTCCTACACAAGAACCCCAAATTCCTCGCTTGTTGTGTTCTTTGTGCTGAAAACATATAAAATATTGTTAATATATGTTTTTATTATTATTATTTATATAATAATGGTAAATATGCTTATGAAAATGTATTTACATTTTCTTCACAGCAACCGTGAAATACACGTTTCGTTCGTTTTACAGCATGATGCTATTAACAAGAAATCACTAGATGGCCCAGGGTCATCCAGGTCGTTTTTGAATCCAAGCTGCTTAGTAACGCTAGACAAAACTGTATTATAGTAAAGATTAAACGTTGTTTAGGACAACGCGAATATCTTCAAAAAGAATAACTTTATTAAGTTCAATGCTACTAAGAAAGTTATTCTTTATTAAAAACTTACGAGGAAAAGTTATAACGTAGCATTTATTTTCATTGAGATAGCGCTTATTTTGATTACACCATTGTTCCAAAGCAAAAAGTTTCGACCGTAAAAAATTAATATCAATTTCAGACTCTAAGTCCTGGTATATTTCAAGGTCATTCGCATGCATAAGAAGTATAAATCATTCCACATATATTTCATGTGGGATGAAATAACTTAAATAAAAAAGCTCTCAAAAGCAACAATTCTGTTTGATGATACATCCCTCAAGTTGGAAGTACGCTACAGCTACAAAATATTCTTAATATAACTTATTTGGCATAAGTTTATAACAATTTCATAAAGTTTTCACTAAGTTAATGCGGCATTAAAAAAAAAACAAAAAATTATATATATACATAAAATATGAGCAAGAAATGTTCACAAAGACAAGAGAAAAATACATTGGTAACCATCAATTAATATTTCACCGTTTACATACTTTTTTATGAATCTACTCTGAATTCAGCTTGATTGTCTAAAGTATGAAAAGCTGGCATCAATTAAGCCTACAAATCAAGGTAGATCTACTTCGTCCTATAACTTTTATCCATTCTGTTAACTCATTTCTTATGTACTTTGACTTCGAAGGTGATTTATTCAACCAACAGTGGTAAGGAAGGGTATTGGGGGAATTTTTTGCTTGCCATTAATTTTTATAAGATTTCCATATGAAATTTGGTGCACTTCATGAACAACCTACTTGAACTGCAATTTCCAGAAAGAAGATAAGTTATATTTGTTGATCATAAATTTAGCTCCTCAAAAAAAAAAAAAAAACCAAAGGTTTGATATACTACAAGTATAATTCAAGGCAACATGCATAGGTGGAATATACAAGAAGCTACATGTGTTTTTTTGTTTACACACACATATCATTAATTTTTTGCAGTGCTTGACATAGATCACTTTCATAATAACTGACAGATATAATCAGTTTCACACACACAAAAAAAAAAAAAAAAAAAAATAAATGAACACTCTAACAAAAACTCTGAACAAAGCAAAAGTGCGTGCTTTTCATGAAAAGACTTTCAAGGCAAAACCTTGAGAATTCCTAATTGATACTAGCTCATACAACCACACAAAAGGCATAAGGCACCACACCCAAACCTATGCATAGGAGGCATAGACTAGTGTTCAAGACTGAAATGAACTAATACGTTAACATTTGAAAGGATTTTATGAAAGTAGACGAATTCTTTGGAAATGAAATCGAATTAATGCGGTAATTAGTTTAGCATCAAGCAGGCAGGATGGAAGAAATTAAATGAAGAAATCCTTTCAAGACATTTCTTGATGTTTTTTGTTTTTTCTCTGCTTTTATTTTGTTTCACTGCGGTAGCAATAAAGCCTGATTAATGGGCATAAATTAATTTAATTGATATAATTTTATATCGACAGCATGAAGGGGAAGTTCATTGCAACAAAAATCTGAACAGCTGGATTAACAGAAGAGACCAATAGGATAAAGAGAGTAGCTATGCATTAAAATAATTCAGTGTAGCGATGGTACTTGAGAGGAGGAAAAAAACAATAACTTTAATTACTTGTTACTGAGTCAACAGTTGATGCTTAGCGTGTCATGTAATTATTTTCCTATTGGGCGTAAAAGCCTTTTATGAGGCCGCAAATAAGCAGTGACAACATGGAAAACAATGCACTGAACCCCAATCCTTGGCTAGGCGACAGTGTCCGCTGCGTGGCTTGTGATATATGCTCGTGTGTAGGTCAATGAGGAGAGTGCCTGTGGGCACTGCCTATAAATAAAACGCCATTTACAACATATGCTAAAGCAGCAGCAGCAACAACGCCACCAGCACCGCAGCAACCACGACCAATAGCAAATTTATTTAAACCACAAACATTCAATTGCGAAATAGTGCCGCTTTTTTGCTGGTCTGACATGGTGGTGCACCTGTAAAAATGCAGTAATATTTTTGTGTTCAATAATTAAAATTGTAAATTAATTTTGAGTTATATTGGAGAAGATATCTGAGGAGTCATTTCAAGATGTCTTCTCTGGATCTTATCATAAAACAAAATATGTATAATTCCATTACAGTAAACATACCATTGAAATGGATGAAATGACCAGAATTTCAAAATTTAATTTCGATTTTAATTATTTTCATTTTAATTTAAACGATTTAAGCTCTCTTCAATATAATGTTATACGTATGAACCTCTGCCGACATTTTGTTGGCCAACAAATTCAAGTTTAATTAACAACATAAAATCTGTGAAATAATTCTTTACTTGTTGTTTAATTTATTTTTTTTATTTTGTTCTTTTATTAAGATTCTTATGAATTCATTGAATTTCACAAGTACTTGCAAGAGTCTTAAGGCTATTTTAATCATCAATTTATTTTGAATCCCCCAAAGTATCAGACAGTTTCAATGGCTTTTAATGATTTCAATTAAATTGAATTGCAATCAACTGAAATTATTTGTTGTTGCAATTGTTGTAGATGCTTTAAGTAAAACAGTTTAAAGTGAATTTGAGCCGAATACTTGTGTAACTTATATTTTCTATATAATTCTTAATAATTCGTCCTCGCTATAATAGTAATAATGGTTTAACGGGCATTTCTATTTTATGCCCCTAGAATATACGATGGTTGCTATTTATATTCCTAGCCTTGGCAACTTTAAGTGCCAACACTTACCATCTGACGTTTCCATTAGAAACTTGACATTGTTGAAAATACCTTTCTTCAGAAAATTTTGCAATTTGAGTGCGATTTGTTTGGTTTACCTTAAAAATTAATCTTGGGAATGGAATTAACTGGTGAACATTTTTGTGCGATTATTTTCTATAACTTCCGACATAGATTATCAAGACAAGAAAGCATCTATTAACTTAATTTTTTTATACGACTATAAAGCACCATCCTATAGCACTGTTAAAAACTGCTGTAACGAATTCAAGAGTGGCTAACGTTCGCTCTAGGACGAATTCCATGAAGGTCGTCCAAAATCGCTTGCTGTGCCAGATAACATCGATGCTGTGTGTGAACTGATAGAGATCGTCATGTGACATACCGTGAGAATCTTTGAGTATTAATATGACAACCATAAATAAGATATTGCATTAGACTTGGGTAGTCCATGTTAGACCGAACTAGTTCAACTGAACAATTCCCACTCATAAACTATGTGAACTAGTTCAGTGTTTCGCGTTTTTTTAGTTCAATTGGTTTTGCAGCGAGTACGAACAAAATGAACGAGAGCAAAAAGAATTAAATTTACCAAGCTATGGTTTGAGTCCTTGGTTTGAGACAATTTTGTGTCTACACTGTGGAAATGGTGGAGTTGATGGCTTTCACATTTTTCGAATAGATGGCTTAAAAAGAGCTAAAACTGAATTTCAAATATAAATTGGATTTTAATTTGAATGCAACCAAGTTTGTTTTATTTTTCATGCCTGGACATGAACGAGTAAATGAAACAAACTAAAAGACCTAACGAACTAAACCTGGAAGTTCATTCACAGCATTTGCATATGCGTCCGTTGACTCGCTGGTTCAATTTACGCAAAAAAATTATGGCAGAGTACAATGGCTGCGTTTTACGTTCAGAGTAAGCATGGCTTCAAAGTTGTAAAGCAATTGATATGTTCTTAATGTTGACTTTTTATTGTATTTACACAAAAATACTTAAAATGTCTTCAATTCTACACTGAAAAAGAACACAAAATTAGCAAAATTAAAATTGTTCAAGAAATGTGTTCATAATTTGCATTTTTTTTTTGTTTGTTTTTCGTTAAAAACCTTTGTACATTTTTTTAAAAATTATGTTTTTCGTACATTTGCTCTTACTTTGACGAAATTTGTTGCAAGCTATTATGTTAACACAAAATTCGTCAAATTCATAAAAATTGTCGTCAATTTTATATAATCAAATAAAAAATAAATAACTGGCCATTTCAGCCCTTGAAAGGACTTTGACCTAGCTTCTTAGGAGCAATTGTGTTGTGCGTGTTATTAAGTTTGTACACAATTGACCGAGAAATGGACCTACAGGCTTAACGCCGACTCCGAACGGCGATGAACGAAATGTTCTTATTCTCAAGAAGCTTTACATGGCATTTTGATTACTCTCTGAGGTTTGCCATTATCTGCAGAGAGGTGGCGGCCGTACAGAAAAACTTTTTTAATTCAAATAATTTTCTGTCGCTGCTGGGGTTCAAACCTGGGTCTCCGGGTTCATTGACAAAGCGGCCACGCACTTTAACCAACTACGCTACGGACGCCACAATTTTAAAACATCTTTTTTTCAGTGTAATTACAAAAATCTTTATTTTGAGTGTAAAAAAAGTTATTTTAATAAATGAACAATAAAAAAATCATAGAAATTTTTAATTATTAAGATTTATGTACAAGAGCCATCCCTGAAAGCAATGAGCTTCTGATTCGTTTTTTTTATTTCTTCTCGATGTTTGTTATAAATAACGAGTTGTCAAAAAACGCAAATTCGCAAGAATAATTGAAATATTTTCTACCTTTCTGGCGTAAATTGCATTTTTCCAACGTTACGAACGTAAGCATAAAACTCTTTCTCATAAGCTTTCATAAATTTCTTTTCCATTGCGTTCAGCGAGTAGACGGATGCATAAGCAAATGCAGTGAATGAGCTTCCAGCTTTAAAGACCTAACGAATTAAAAGAACGAACGAGCTGAAAGAACGAACGTAGTAAAACAACCAACGAACAAAGAGAACGAATGAACTAAAAGAACTTAATGAACGAATTAGTTCATTGCATGGGATTGAACTAAAAAAAAAGGTGAAATAAAATGCCCAAGCCTATATAGCCTACAATGCATAGTCATTTGGCCGTTAAAAATGATTTCTTCGCGTTGGATCCCACAAAATCTGACAAATGCTAAAAAAAAGGCTCACATCGATTGGTGCAATGGTGCAAAGCAACGCCGTAGATAGGTACTTCATAAGGGGGGGGGGGGGGGTTTACTGAAGCAAAATTAAATTATATATTATACTAGCCTTTTTCCGGCGCGCGTTGCTGCACTCTGCAACTATATGGGAACATAATAGATGTATTCAAAACTTTTCTTAGACTCATAGTTTGACACCACTGTATTTTCCACTGCCCATTACAGTTTCCCAGTAGCAGGAGATCACCAAATAGTCACTCCATTTTGAGTTTGTATGTAAGTATTGCTACTTTTACTTTCAAAGCTATTCGATAATACAAATTTTAACTGTATGGGCGGAGCTACACCCTTTTATATAATGCTCATCCCAGTTTTCTAGTAGATGGACATTACCCTGTTTTAGTACAGTTGCCGACAGGAAGCATACAGACTAAATTACCAAAATGTAGCCCAATCGACGAAAACCGTAGGAAATATAGCATTTTTATTGATTTGTGGGCGGTAAAAGGGGGTGTGACAGAAATTTAAGCCATCTCGTACTTGAAAAAAATGTACTGCCAAAATTTCAGCTCTATCGGCTCAGTAATTTTGAAGTTTCCAGCCATCACACAGACAGCGTTTTGCTTTTTGTATATATATTTTGGATAAACATTATTGGCTATAACTTTTGATTGGCAAGAGATACTTAGATAGTTTTTTCTAATAAATTCATTTTTTAGCTTGTATATTTTTTTCAAAATTATAAAAACACAATATTGGAAAAAAAAATTTTGTTCGAAAAAATCAAGGGCCTTGCTTTTTGAGTCACAAAAAGGGTTTTTAATTTTTGCGTAAAATTGAAATATTTTTTGCTTATAAATGTTAAAATTTTTAAATAGATTTGAAAATTTGCGAATTTGAATTTAAATTATTTTTACAACAAAAACAAATTTTGAGCCTTTTTGTGAGGAAAACTCCAAAATTTCAAACCTTTTTTGAAAAAAATATTTAAAATATATTTACTCAACTAACGGTATTTTTGCAATAAGTGTTTCATAGTACTTTGATGAGGCTTTAAGACAAAAAAAATTTAACAAAATGTATTAAAAAGCAGCGGAGATATTTGAGTCGAAAGTCGCAAAATTAAATTTCTGATTGTTTTTTTTTCTCATTTTTTAGCAACGATGTTGCATTAAATATATTGTTGTGGTAAAATTTTTCATATTTTTCAAGATATGTTCATGTTTTTGATGTGAAAATAAAGGGAATTATTTTTATTTAACTAAATTTAAGAAATATTGAATATTTTGTAAATATTTGCACATGTAACCTAAGAAAACAACTAAAAATATGCGATTTTATAAAAAATTTGTACTACAGCACCATCTGGTGTCCAAGGTGGTTCAAAAAAGATAGTGCTAAAAAACTCATCGTACCTGAAAACTACTATATACCAATTTTCATTCTAATCGGATACTATATACCAATTTTCATTCTAATCGAATGAGCGAGCGGTTTGGGAGTTTTAGGTGGTTTTGCAAAAAATGTGTACTAAAGGGCCCTCTGGTGTTCAAGATAGGTCAAAAAAGATAGCAGCAAAACACTCAACGCACATGAAACCCACTGTATACCACTTTTCATTCTAATCGTATAAGCGGTTTGTGAGTTTTAGGAAGTTTTGTAAAAAATTTGTACTACAGCGCCCTCTGTTGTTCAAGGTGGATCAAAATTGATAGCCCACAAACACCGTACCAAAAAACTTCTATACACAAAATTTCATGCTAATCGGATGAGTTGTTTAGGAGTCTTTTGCATAGTTACAAACATAAGCGCCTTTTTTATATATGTATATAGATTATATTTATTTAACTTAATATCTGCTAACAAAAATAAGCAGTTAAAAATACACAATTTGCAATTTATCTTCACACATAATATGGCAAAATGAAATATTTTGGAATATTTGAATCTTAGATTTATGCATATGAGTTTGAAATAAAACAGCAATCGACGGAATGGCTCTTTCAAAACGATCTAAATCCAACAAAAGTTGTTCTCGCTCATACACTAAGAGAAAAAACAATTTGTTTATCCAAAAACTCGTTTATTTATCCAAAGACGGGGTACTTTTTGAAACAATAACGCATTTGTATAAATCGAGTGTTTAAAATTTATTTAAATAATTTTTTAATTAAATCACCCAATGCGTATTATTAATTCTATGTAAAATAATTAATATTTGAATAAAATACTAAAGTATTCAAACAGAATTAATAAAAAATATATCAAAATTATGCACGAATTTTTTTAAATATCTTCCATGTATTTATGTTACTATTCGAAAATAAAACTATCACATTTAAAGAAAATTTAAATACAAATATTGAAATTAAAAAATAGCGCATTTAAGTTAAATATGTTATTAATGGTTTGTTATAGTTCTCGTTTGGTTTTTGTAATAAAAATTATATAGTCTAGATGTTTAGCCAAGATGCTTCGTGAGTATGATGGATGAGAATTTGTGGGGAACCGAGCAGAGTGCGATGTTGTTGCTGCTTGTCGGCTATTTCAGTTGTTTGGAATAAGTCAGAAGCTTCACTGTGTGGAACAGATAAAATTTAAATACGGAAAAAAAGGAGTTGTAAGGAAAATATTCGATTTATCCACGTAAATATTTAAAAAAAATGTATACACAGGCATGGATAATGTTAATATTCGATATTTCCTTAAGTGTAGAATAAAATGATTGCCTGTTTCTTCGGCATTACCGGTCATGCAAAGACAATGTTGTTAGAGCAAAGTAGGACGGTAAATTCTTAATGGTACACGACCATTTGGTTATCACAAGTTATCGAAGAAATTATGAAAAATTTTATTAAATCAAAAGTTTATTTAAATTTTTATGCATCATGAAATGCGGGTTCTCACACATCTGTTCAAATAAAGACGCTTTTTGACGAGTCAAAAAATGCAAAATTGTATTGATCCTCATGATCTATAATTTGAAGAACAATAATTAAAATCAATTTCGATCAGAAATCTTTGTTTTTTATTGTGAGGTCAGAAATAAAAATAGCCTCATAAGCTTTAATTATCCTTAAAAAACAAACATTTTTTAAAACTTCTTTCTACCAATAACCTGTTGAATACTTGTTTTCTTAGAGATTTATGTCACAACCTTGCAGTACATAGCTTGTCAGCCGAAAGACTGAATTTATTAATTTATTACATCAAAAGCTAAACTTACTTGACTTCAGAACCAGGTGGTTTTGATGCTCCAGGACTCACCCTTTTATATTACGAGAAACATTTTCTTACAAGACAAATTAAACAAAAAAAAAAAAACGTAAAAAGAAAAAAGAGCAAAAAAACGAAGAATTTCAAGGATTCTTTTCTTATAGCTATAGTAACCATCCGTTCTCTTATATACATAATAATGAAGTTGTTTATTTTTACTTGAACTGAATTTTCTTGATATCACAATTTTTTATAAAATGGTTTTTTTTTTTCTTGAATGTTGAAAATTCGCTTTTTAATGGAATGGTGATATTCTTAGTTAATATTTAACAAACAATATTTTGATAAAACAATGTTTTTACAAAACCAGATTTAGTTTAAAAAAAAGTCTGGAAAATGCTGCAAAACCAGTCAAATATTTTAATAGGAATATTCTATGCTTTGTATGCCCTGTTATAAAATAGGATTGTGCTCTGTTATTAGCCATAACATAAACTGACTAACTCTAAAATGTATCCTAAATATAACAAGTGCTTAAAAATTGCGTCAAATGACAAACCTTTAATACGTTCAAGGAAGTCATAATTTGAAATTAAAAATTTAAATAAATTTAAGTCACTTTGTTATAAACAAGCAAGAGTATCAACATACACACACACATATACACACAGACAAACAAATTATACTGTCTAAAAAAGTGTAGCTTTATAGATCACGATGACAACGACAACGAAGATGACGACGACGATGATGAGGACGACAGCAGCCAGTCACGTTCCAGCTTAATGAGGTCATGCCAACGGGAGGATGTAGCTGACGTTGCTAATGATTACATTGATCATTATACTGATGATAATGATGAGGATTTTAATGATGTTGCTTATTTGTTTGTTTATATTGAGCAGAGCAACCAGCTCCACAAGCATTTCACAAGTTTTAGTTGGTTGCTTGTAATTGTAATAGTTACAGTTATTATTGGCACTCTTATTTACTGTACTTGCACATATAAATGGCGGCTGTCAAATAGATGACTATCAATATTGTGACAGTTTGGCAGTGTCAAGTGTGAGTGTTTGTGTGTTTCTCTTGAAGTTTGTCAGTGAATTTGTGCTTGTATTGTAAACGCCATCATGGCAGCAGTTAAAAGTAAGTTCAACACCCGTTATTCATTTAATTTCCTAAGGGTTGGAGCTGTTTCTCCCTCGGTTGTTATTTTGTTTTTACTGTCTTGTATAAACTTAGCAAAGAAACACGTACAAACAAATTCAAAGATCACCCACAAATTGTTGCAGGCATTTATTTAGAGAAGCTTAACCTGAGTTAAATTAAGAAATATGAACGATTGTCACGTACGTAGGAGGAACGACGAACGATAAGTATAAAAATAAACATAACGTTGTTGGGTTGAAGAAGGCGTTTCATTGGAAAATTTGATATTTTTCTCAAAAATGCGGTTGTAATTTGCAAGAGACAATAATCAACATGTTCACATAAAGAATCATAGAAATGTAGGAGTCATAAGATGATAAACTTCAATTAAAGTGATATTTGAGCTGTAATATTTGAGCAATTAAAAAGTTTATCTTGAATTTTTACAATTATATGACTTATTTAATTTGAATTTCAGTTTGAGAAGTTCGACGGTCGATCACATCAAATCAAGTATGCAAGGATGACGTACTCAATGTGTTTTACCACGTCTGGAATTTTTGTAAAATCAATGAAGGAAATTTATAAAATCATTTAAATTCTAGTATAAAAAAGTCGTTGCACTCTTAAGCTGAGTTTATAGTGCACGCTGAAGCTGGTGTGAGCTTGTGCTTGTAGATGGAAATAGCTTTATCGAGCTGGTAGTGAGAAGGTTCTTGTTGCTTGCACGAGTTTTATTGAGCAGTTGGTGTTTATAGTACGTACATGCTGCTTGGGAGTGGCCTTTGTTTTTTTTTCTTTTTTTTTTTTCTTAAAAAATTTTGTCGTCAATTGTTCTTGGCAAATGAATTCGAAATTGGATTGAGTTGTTTTCGATTTGTTTTTTATTTTTTTATCTCTGTTATTGTAATTTATTTAGTATATGTACATATATTATTTTTTTTTTTTGCTTACTTTCTATTCTGCTCCCCACATTCTTTGGCAAGATAAAGGAAAAACTCCTGAAAACTATTTTAAAGAAGCCAGCACGATAAAACTGAACAAAAATCAAACATAAGATCAAAACTAGAAGATAAAATCTCTATAAATCATATTGCATCATATTAGCCTGCACTTTTAGCACTTTGGGGTTTGTTCATAAGAACATACATTAAATGCTTTTCAGCAGTGGTTGCCATCTTCAGCGTCAGCTCGCACTATAAATGTGGCCTTAGTGTAAAAAGGTGTAATTTTCTGATCATACGTAATTTAAAGATGGCGAATGAAATGACTTTATAAGATTCAGAATTTTGTTTAATGGATAATCTCATGAACACAAACCGATGACTCTGGTTAAGATGGCGTATTCAGTTCTTCCTTCATCCGTATCAAGTGTTACTCTTTCTATGAAACCTAAAAAAACTTTTATTTTAAGGAGGTAATTTATGGATAAAATGAAATTAAAAGCGGAAGATTTGAGGAGAGCATAATCGAAAGTATTGTCAAATTCGGCAAAATAATACTGAGTTGTAGATAGTTGAAATAATTTCCCCATCCATTTTTTTTTTTTACCAAGGGTTTCAGGTGTTAAACCTATCAGTCAAATCTGCCTTGGTTCGAAATGGGGTGATAGATTAGTTGAATGCATTCAAATGAAACATATGTAGGAATGGAAGAGGGACAGCGGAAGACGCGAAGCGGACAGAAGTACTGAAAAGCAACACTGACGACAGACGCTTTAACAAGCAACACTGACAACATACACCGAACAGTAAACACTGAACGAACGGGGAAGAAGACAGAAAAAGAAGACAGGAACAAGACGCGGACATACAGAACAAACGGACAGTTGCTGACGAGACACGATAGCGGACGGTTGAGGAAATATATTACTTAAATCTTACTTAAATCTAACTTAATTCTTACTTAAATCTAACTTAATATATTACTTAAATCTAACTTAAATCTAATACTTACAGTATTATATATAACTATAATAAATGGAATTTTAATAAAACAAAACTTAGGTGTTTCAATTGGAACATCCTACACATATAATGGATATTCTAAGTGTATCGAATAGCCCTGGAAATATATGAATTTGAATTAGACACAGGGCCTTTACTTCAATCAATTCAAGTTTTTAAGCGACCCTCTCCTCAAACATTCTCTACCACTAACTTAAACTTATGAGTCGTAAGTTATGATGAATTTTGAATTTCACTTGAGGACTATAGCATAGCATTGCTATTCTTTGCATTAAACTCTAAATAGCCATTCCTTCTTGGGTTTTCATCCAAAATACCACATAAACATAGTGTAAGTGAAACGATTAGGGCTAACATCCTGTGCATTAGCTTAAAGCTTGGACTCCAGTTCTTTCGCATATTCTTTTGTAGGTCCACAAAGATACTGGTAATCTCTCGATGATGCGGTCTATTTGTATATTCCACAATTCATTGACAGTTGTCAATGCTGTGCATGATGGTTTTAAGATATTAAGTTGAAAAGAAAAAGCTTTATTTTTTCCTATAGATTAGACTTAGGGTCGATACATAGAGTAAATTAGACTTAAATTAGCATTTGTTGCTGTGTAGAGGGCATAATAATGGTATTTTTAGGTTCAAAGAGAGACCCTCTACCTGCTTTCTGATCATGAATTAATAGCCTAAATTATCGCTGAGTTACCAAAGATTTGCTTAGATGCTCTCGAATCTTCTGCTATCGACAAGCTGATTCATTCGATTTAAGATGATGGATTATTAGTATGGTTATTCAGGACTACAGATTCCGGGATTTTAGTGTTAAAAAAAAGTTAAATTTCTTAGCTTTTGTCTTACTTTAATTTCCAAAGATCAATGTTTCCAGAGAAAAGTTGCTAAACTAACTTAGAGACGTCAGCTCGTAGTGATAGTTTCCATGATAGTTTCATAGAAAGAACCTTTATGAGTATTTTCTAGCCATTTTATGTTGAAGTTGGTTTGGAGCTAAACAGTATGATTAGAAGAGAAATGAACAAAATCTGGCGTATATTCTAACTTACCTTTTGGGTCGATTTGTAGGGGAGTTTGGCGTAAAAAATCTTAGTTATTCTTTCTAGGAGTGCAAGTAAGTGATTTAGATACGATGGATGCATGTGAAATGTTAAAAAAAAGTTATGTACATTTTATTTCAAATCGGATTTTGACTCTGTTAAATCAGAAACAATAGTATCAAGTTTCAAGTATCAAGAATCAAGTATCAAATATCAAGTATCAAGAGTCAAGTATCAATTATCAAGTAACAAGTATCAAGTATCAATTATCAAGTATCAAGTATCAAGTATCAAGTATTAAGTATCAAGTATCAAGTATCACTTATCAAGTGTCAATTATCAAGTATCAAGTATAAAGTATCAAGTATAAAGTGTCAAGTATCAAGTATCAAGTAACAATTATCAAGTATCAAGTATCAACTATCAAGTATGAAGTATTAAGTCTCAAACATAAAGTATCAAGTATCAAGTATCAAGTATCAAGTATCAAGTATCAAGTATCAAGTATCAAGTATCAAGTATCAAGTATCAAGTATCAAGTATCAAGTATCAAGTATCAAGTATAAAGTATAAAGTATAAAGTATAAAGTATAAAGTATCAAGTATCAAGTATCTAGTATTAAGTATCAAGTATCAAGTATCACTTATCAAGTGTCAATTATCAAGTATCAAGTATAAAGTATCAAGTATAAAGTGTCAAGTATCAAGTATCAAGTAACAATTATCAAGTATCAAGTATCAACTATCAATTATGAAGTATTAAGTCTCAAGCATCAAGTATCAAGTATAAAGTATCAAGTATAAAGTATCAAGTATCAAGTATCAAGTAACAATTATCAAGTATCAAGTATGAAGTATCAACTATCAAGTATACAGTACCAAGTATCTAGTATCAAGTATCAAGTATCAAGTTTTAAGTATCAAGTATCAAGCATCAGGTATCAAGTATCAAATATTAAGTATCCAGTATCAAGTATCAAGTATCAAGCATCAAGTATTAAGTATCAAGTATCAATCAACCCTTAAAGTTTCGAAAACATTTTGTAGAAAAAAAAAATTTATTGTGTTACTGTGAATTAATCTCCTTTGATGCTTTTCTTCGCAAAAAATTCAGTTTCTATTGTATTATGTACATGCTGGTATTGAATACATCTTCGGTGACGTTTATCAGGCAAACAATCTGTTGTATACCTTTCAGAGTTTACTGTCCTGCGATCCATAAGAGCAACTGTAGAAATTATACCAGCTTTACCGAAGAACAAAGCGATATTTTTTATAAATGCATTGTGAACATATTTTGCTGGATCACTTTGGAATGCACAAGCAGTCGGTTTTTGATTTGTTTTGGGGTTGTACGAGTATATTTAGATTTCATGACGTATATACTTTTAGAGAAATGCTTTGAGAATGAATGTTTTGGGTATTTTTTTGCACCAATTCATAGTTATTATCTTCAGTCAAGTGGTCGGGGGTTCAAATTGCAAATTTTTAACACAGCTTATTGCAAAATAGTTTGAATTTTATTTTTATCAATGTCTTAAGATTCCTTCATCTCACGATATTTTACATGCCCATCAGCTTCAATTGTTTCTCGCAAGGCATCCATATTTGCCATCAACACTAGTCGATGCATTTATATCTTTCACGAAATCATCTCAGAGACTCACACGTGTACGCTTGAACTCTGGAAACTAGTCATAACCTTTGGTTTTTGATGGTGCTTCTTACCAAAAGCAGAATAAAGTCGATCGATGCATTGTTGTAGAGTAACGACACAGTTAAAGTCGAAAAATCCTTGCAAGTAAATCTTGTTGTCCTTTGTTATTGAAGGGTTTTTTTAAAGAAGTGATGTGAGATGAAAAATATTATGTTTATTTGTATTATTTTGCGATGACTAATGATTGAAGAAAGACTAATTCATCGCTTGGCTACAAGTCATCATTTTATTTATTTATTTATTTTTTTCAAAGAATTCCTTTTAATTTCTTTTATTTTAAGGGTGCCCAAACAAAATCACTCATAAATTGTTCCCAGCAGCTGCAAAAGTTTTTCAGTTTTGCTCTATTTTATTTTTCAAGTCAACTTTTCATTTCTTTTTTCTTAACTTACACTTTGCTGGTATGCGCGTTGCGCGTTTCAGCGTGTTGCAATTTGGTACAAGTTTGTTGTGAAAGTTGTTGGCCAACAATAAGTTTGCTTTATGTGCCGAAAACTTAGTAACTGAGCAAAACTGCAGTAAAGCGACTTTTAAGGACGAAACTTGACCCTTGTGAGCACTTTTCTGTGGACAAAATTAAAAAAAAAAAAAAAAAAAAACAAAATTAATATGTATGAAAACATTGCTGCAAAATATGTGGCAAGGTATGTGAACTGAGCTTGAAACCGGCAAGAACTCATTTGGGAACGCTTCAATTATTTATAATATTTTTGGGGCTGTAAAATGTTTATCTACACTTAAATTTATTATTTTTATAACATTGCGCGTTATACCGTCTACAGGGTAACTTTACTTTGTTGCAATATTTGTAGAGCCCGTAACGAGGCGTGGTTTGCAGTCCCTGATGGTAATAGGGGCACAAAAGGCTCTTGCTCAGAGCTCCTCAACTTTAAGGCATTATGTTGTGCTTGATGGGGTTTTGTACCTTTTAGCAAGAAAAACTGGGTGATTCAATTTGGTTGTTTTTTTTTAATTTAATCAAATAAGGAAATACAACTATTGAAAAATGTCTTACAATAATATTTGTTGAAGAAAACAGAATTATATTCCTTTTTTTAAACGCTATTGTTTCACCAAATAAGCTTTAGTGAAAGTGTTGGCATAGTAAGTGTCAACAGTTTTGTTTTAGTAAGAAAAGCAACAAAAAAAAAAAATAATATATCACGGCAAGAATCCCAAAAACGGATTTTTGAAACGATACATACTTTTTAGGTATGATTTAATAAGTTTTCACATTGTCAAAATATGGTTTGTGTCTCTGCTTTGAATAGGTTGTTGGAAAATGTGTTAATAAACATTGTTTACCTCACTTTACAAATTTTTAAAAACTACTTGTACATAACACCGATTAAGCCATGTACGTCTGTTGGTACGCTTTAAATTATCATTTGTAAACTTGTTTATACAATTGGGTAGGAAGATTAATTTCGAAAAACCTTCCAAATCAGATAAAACCCTACCTCCCATAAGAAGTGATTACATCCAAGTGATAAAAATTTCTAAAAATTCCCCAAAATTAATCTGAAAACTTAAAATTATGCAAATAACTTTATATTTCATAACTTCACTCTTAGTTTAACATTTGTCCATATCTGATGAAAACTATACAAAATGACGTCATAAAAATCCTTTTTGATTGACGTCGTAAAATCCATAAAAATTTCACAAAAATCAGTCACTCAAACACTTAAAATTTTACACATATGGAAGCTTTGATTCCAAATACACACTCTACATATTAAACTTGTCAAAATTGAAAGAAAACCAGGCCTATCGTTCCTCATATAAAGTGACGTCATCAAAATAATAAAATTATCAAAACTTCGGATATTATAAATCAAACTTGACTGTAGTAAATAACTTGCTAGTTCAATTTCACTATGTCGCTAAACGCGAATGATTAACATTTAACCTTAATATATTGCAAGTGCTTTCTTACGCACCCCATACACTTATCAATTTACCGAACAACTGAGTTGGCAACTGAGTGACATTGGAGTTGACGACTTCTCCAGACACTATTTGATCGAGTTCCCAACTTGATGAGTTGCGTATATAAAATCAAAATATTTTAAATTTTCTTCAACCGACTCGACAACTGCCAAATAAACCAACTGACTGCGCCACACACAAGTTGATTTTCTGATGGTTCTGTCGAAATTGGTCGGTAAGTTGATAAGTGTATGGGGTGCTTTAGATGTTCCAAGAACACAATAATGAAAAATATGTCAGAAAACCAGATTCGGAAAAAATATGCGTTGTTTGAATGAAAATTGTGTGACACCCTTAAGATGTTTGACCAACTTTTCGGTTCCAAATCAATATAAAACCATGGGAAAAGGACTGTTTTTGCACTGATTCTAATCCTACCCTTTGGGAAATGGAAAGATCCTGGAGAAAAGCAGGAGACATTTCTTAGAATGAGGAAAGTATTCCCTTTTGTTAGATACTCCATTTCTTTTCATAAACACTATGTCATTGAATGGAAATATTCCTCTCCGCTGTCTTTAAAATGAATGTGGGAACATTCCTCTACACTGTCTTAAAAATTAATGTGGAAATAACAACAAATAAATAAATAACATTTAAAAATGGTTAGCCTGGCCGGGATTCGAACCTGGGACCACTGGGCTGGCAGTCAAGCACGCTACCTACTCGACTACAGAGGCTGCCTTATTATTCGAGAATTTATTATTGGAAATAAATTGAAATTGCCCCAAACAAGCAAAAGTTTCCACATGCATTCCTTAAGAAGCGGTTAGGAAACAGTCAACTTAAAACTTCCCATAAGTTTCCAAAAGATACGATGAGGAATGTTTCCAAATCACTCCCATATGGAAATTTTCAATTTTTTTCGAGAAGAAAGATATTCTAATACGAGTAGTACTATTTTTTTTGTTTTTGGTTGTTCATCTTTTCAATTGAAGAATCATAGTAAAATTTAAAATAATATCACAAGTATTTACTGGGATATCAAGGAAATATCTTGATGATCTTTTAAAAAGTATTGAGAATTGTATCTTTTTTCATGTTTTTCAATTTCGAACTTGATGAAATGCCAACTCAAAAGGAGATTAAAAACAATTGTTTTATTGAATGTAATGTTTCTGTAAAGTAAGTTGTCTTTTGTTTTCCTTGAGCCCACCTTGAGTCTTTTGTTGTCCTTATGTAAATTTTTCTCACATTAGCTTGTTTTGAGCCACAATTACACTGTGTGACCGATTTGACCTTTAAAAAGTTTCAGCCTAAATTCTTAAAAATTCCGAGAAAAGGACATCTTGTGATTATATCGCGACTCGTCCGACCTCTCAGTTCCATCACAATTTTTTTTTTCAAAATTCTCAAAGTTAAAAAGTAGGAATTCTAGTATAGTAGTCGGAATACTAGAATTCCTACTTTTAACAATTTTTTACATATGCTTAGGTAGTGAGAATTTAAAAACAAAAGGCACTTTTGTTCAATAGAATTAAACGTTAAATTTAACAGTGCCAAAAGATTTTTGAAAAAAATATATAAAGTGGGTTTATCGCAATGGAGAAGTCAATTTTTCAAAAATTTTGTACAAATGTTAGTTCTTCTTTATTTTTTTTAAAAATGGTAACAAACAAAAATCCTTAGTTTTTTTACAGGAATTATTAAAACTACTAAATACCTTTCAAAAAAGTCGAAGATAACTGAAATCAGTTGAAAATTGGAAAAATGGCAGAAGTTTTAAAGTGTTTTTTAAATCGACAATCATCGATTTTTCTGATATACGTTCACAGCGTTCAAACTGCTGCCATTTAACCAAATGATAACGGCTTTTGCTCATATATGGTTTGTTAGAATGCACAAGCCGAATGTCACATTTTGCGATTCTAGTTTTAGTAGAAAATAAAAAAAAGGCGATATCAAACAAGATATCACAAGATTGTTCTGAGATAATCTGAGTGTCTTTACGATTGAAAAACTTATTTGTGCTACTTCATTTGGAATTGTGTAATTTGAATAGTGAAAAGTGCATTGCATATTTTTCAAATTATTTCCGAAAGAAATTTTATTAGAGCTCCTTGCTGTTGTTATATCCTGCGGTAAGTAAAATATTGTGTACTTTGAGCAGATCAAAAAAGTGAAAAGTGTGTTCAGACTTTTTACTGATGCAATGGGTTTACCATCTGTTATTTTTTTCAGACTAATTAAATGGCAGCAGTTTGAACGCTGTGAACGTATATCAGAAAAATCGATGATTGTCGATTTAAAAAACACTTTAAGACTTCTGCCATTTTTCCAATTTTCAACTGATTTCAGTTATCTTAGACTTTTTTGAAAGGTACTTAGTTGTTTTAATAATTCCTGTAAAAAAACTAAGGATTTTTGTTTGTTACCATTTATAAAAAAAAATTAAGAAGAACTAACATTTGTACAAAATTTTTGAAAAATTGACTTCTCCATTGCGATAAACCCACTTTATATATTTTTTTCAAAAATCTTTTGGCAGTGTTAAATTTAACGTTTAATTCTATTGAACAAAAGTGCCTTTTGTTTTTAAATTCTCACTACCTAAGCATATGTAAAAAATTGTTAAAAGTCGGAATACTAGAATTCCTACTTTGTAACTTTGAGAATTTTGAAAAAAAAATTGTGATGGAACTGAGAGGTCGGACGAGTCGCTATATAATTTATTTATTTATTTATTAATTAATATATAAATATTTATTAATTAATTAGTAATACCAAGAACACGATATAAACAATACCCAGTAGTTATTTTGGAGTGAATTGAAAAAGGTGAACTAGTTAATTTTTAGCACAGTTCGAAGTAGCTCTGAAAAAGTACAAACGGCGTTCAGTGTAGAACAGTTCACTTTGCTTTTGTTTTCAAAAGAATTGCTGAAAAAAATTACCTTCTTTATGACCTTCCTGAACACCAAATTTTTGCACTTTTAAAATGTTCACTTTTAAACTAGTTAAAAAAAATCATTTTCAGGCTACTGCTAAAGTAACCAGTTTAAAATGTTTCTAATGCAACTAGTTTAAATATGGGGGAAAAGGAGTGTTTATGGAGACAATTGTCTTCTCCTATATCAGTTCGTTCAATGTTAAAGGGCATTGTAGTGGAACTAAATAGTACTGACCCTTTATGGAACTAGTCCAGAACTATTTCAAATTTGGTCCACTTTTCTGCTGGGTAGTTTGATTTTGAAGAAAATTGTGTTCATACTTTAAGTTTTCTTATTTATCAAAAACGCCGGCATTATCAAAATCAAATTTTCCTTAAAATAATATTTTAATTATCATTCTTAAAATATTTCTTACATGTTTTATTTTGATCATATCTGTTTTAATAACATTTCTCTTCCTCAAAACTATAATGAATTAATTAGTTTAATTTAATAAAGCATTAAACATTTTTAACAATATTTTAATATCAGTCGAGATAATATTTTGAATTAATAATAAATTTAAAAATGTCACATAATAAATTACTAGCGTCAGTTTTTTTTTCATTTATTTGCAGGTAAGAAATGCGCTAATGACTTGAATTTGGCGACTGAGAAGTAAGAACAATTTATACAAAAAGTTTAATAAGATTAAAAAGTATAAAATGTAGATGGTACACATACTTGTTTTAAACTGTGATTTTATTAGACTTAAAATGTTTGTTTAGATTAATACTTATATAGATTCAGGTGAACCAAATTCTATCTCAGAACAATGGTTAAAACATAGTCATGGTTAGAAGAAAAGTCTCAACGATATCTGAAAATGTTCTGAAAATAAAAAAAATTACTTTTTGAACTCTTCGTTTCGGTTTTTCTTTGGCGTAAATAATTTTCACCGTAGTGTACTTTTTCAGAATTCAACATATGTATAAGCTTGCATTAAGTATTGTATATAAAATACACACACAAACACACATATACACATATATTTGAAAAACAGCTTGGTTTCTCCTTTACATATACTTTTGGAATATTAATAATTGCGGTATCATCTGCGGCTTAAAGCTTCTTCGCGCAGCCTTCATTCATAATTCTATTCATGTTGATGTTAACGTGTATGCGTTGCTATGTGTTGCTTTTATTTGCATGTGTGGTTTTGTTATCAGAAAAAACAAGAACAACTACAACAATAACAACAACAACAAATGCGATAACTTATGCGTTGATGTTGATGTTAAGACGTCAAAAGTTTTTGCATCTTGCATAGTTGTTGCCATCAAGATACGAGCACATAGAGGAAAGGCTTAGCATGTGGTGTAGTTTTCCCAGCTTCTTCATCATGCCTGGCAGTCAATTCCATTTGTTCTTTATAGAGCTTCTCTTACTTTTCGCGCATAAATGCGTTGTAATTTATACAAAATACTTATACAAAAATGAAATGTTTATCTACGCATTGGTGTGTGTGTTACGTTTCCGCTTTAGGTTATCATGTATTATGAAAATATATGTGAAGCGCGTTTCCGTTTTGTTGTCGGTGCTGTTGGATAATTTTCATGTTTATATTTTTTATTTTTTTCCCTCAACGCAACTTACGTAACGCGTTGCATCCTGTTTATGTTGGATAGATTTATGATATCTTTCATTATAAAATATAAACAACACGGAAAAACAATTCGTTTATGAAATAACTTTTTTTTTTTGTTGAAACAAGCTCAATATGCTTATCAACAGTGAACATGAACAAGAACTTGGCTGGTTTAATGTTTTTAAGATTCATATGGTTCTATTAAATTTTTAATAACATTAAATACTTAATATTTGAGTAGGAATTGAAAGCATCAAGAGATAAGTGGAAAAAACAGAGTTAATCGCGGCTATTCATTTCGTGTCTAAATTCTGCCAAATACTTTTAGATCATGTTTTTCAGATATTTTTATCTATCTGAAAGCGGGATGCAACAATTAAATAGTTGCAAATTCTATATCCTGGAGACTGAAAAACCAAAAATAAATTAACATTAACAGAAATAATTTATCAAATTGGTTTTTATTTTGGTCAAAAACATGTATTTCTACAGGAAACATATATATAGTTAGTTAAATATTAATATTTTAAGCTTTCAGGAGACCAAAACCAGGAGACGGATAATATTTTCAACATTTGATTTAAAAATGAAAAAATATATAATGATTAGTAAAAAGAAGAAATAGCGACCTATTTATATTCTGTGTATATCTTTGCTTTGACTCAAGGGTGCTTTGAAAGTTCTTAGGTTTCCATTTGATTCTTAAAGCTTTCGGTACGTACAGTCGAAATGAGTACGAAATGGTTTAGGAAAGAAAATGTTGCCACACCTTTTTAAACGTCAATCATTACTTCATTGCATACATTTTTTAGTAATATGACCAAGTTGTCTGTCAATATACCGTAGAAAACAACAAAATCATTGCGTATGTTTGAAGTGTGTGGATATATCCGTGAAGAGAATAGTTTTATTTATTTAAATATCAAATCCTGCATATTTTCGACTCAAAAGCGTGAATTCTACGGTAGCCTATCAAGGTTTGCTCAGGATATGATTTTGTGTGCCATTTGATACAGGTTCTATTTCCATTTGAACCAATATTACAATCGAGTTCCAGCGATTGGAATAAACCAGCGATTGCCATCGCCTAACTCTTTCCATTCTTTCCAATCTTTTACAACAACTTCAATATTTCTATGATTGTGTAATTCGCCGAATCGTTCACATACGCAGTTGCACCGCAACAATACAACGTGTGTGTGTTGTTGTTTATTCTCGTCGTTGTTGGTAAATATAGTCCATGCGACCGCGCACAACTCCTACTAAGCGTATGGTTTTGTTGCCGGCTGCTTTTTGTTTGTGTTTTTTTGTCATAACAATTCCACGTATCCAACGATTTGTTGTTGTTGTTGGTTTTTTGTTGTAATTGTTGTTGCTCTCTTCACAAATCACTTTTTGGCTATCCGTGAAATAAACTATGTGGAGATCAGTATAAGATCATTATAAAATGTAATGCTTTATATATTTTGTTTTAAAATTAAGCCTTTAATTGATTTTTGGCGACAACAAAATCTTCGAAAAAAAGCCAATTTATCATATTGTTTATTCTCTTGATGGTACATTTCAACACAATTTCCAAATTTCTGAAAAAGTATCAGGTGTACAGAAAAGTTTTGAGGGATTTTTCGAGATGGCATCACTAGTACTAAATCGAATCGGACAATGTTGCAACCAACTTCATTTTGAAGCCTCATCATTAGGCTTTCTTTTTCAATATGTGTCGTTTCGGTGAAGTGTACATACATAGATTTTGTGTGCACTGAATATGTCAACTTTTGTGCCAAAAAAACACAATTTGCGGGAAATTTTACTTATCTGCTTTCATTTGAAGAATGTAGTGAACAAATGTAGCTGAACGCCATCGAATGCTGCAAGAAGCTTACGGAGAACATGCTTTAACGATTTTGACACGTGATTTTTTGAATAGAAGTTTACAAAGTGGTTTAATACCAATAACAAAGAGTGATAAGGATAGTCAGAAAAGTTCGAGGATGCCGAAATGGAGACTGTATTGGATGAAGACTCATGCCAAACGCAAGAAGAGCTCACATAAGCATTGGGAGTGACTCAACAAGCTAAATTTGTTCGCTTAAAAGCCATGAAAATGATCCAAAAGGTAGGATATTGGGTGCCGTATGAATTGAACCCGAGAGACGTCGAACGCCGTTTTTTCACTTGTGAAAAGCTGCTCCAACAGCAAAAAGCGGGAGGTTTGCATCGTATTGTGAATGCTGATAAAAAATGGGTTCATTACGATAGCCCCAAGCGCAAAAATTCATACGGGCTTCCCGGCCATACGCCAAAATCGACGGCAAGGCCGAATATTCACAGTAGCAAGGTCATGCTCTGTATTTAGAGGAACAAATTGGGCGTGGTGTATTATGAGCTGCTACAACCGGGTAAAACCATCACAGAACAAGTCTACTGAACTCAATTGATGCGATTGAGCCGAACATTGAAGAAAAAAACGCCCAGAATACGAGCAAAGACACGACAAGGTAATTTTGCAACACGACAACGCTCGAACACATGTTGCGCAGCCGCTCAAAACATACCTTGAAACGCTGAAATGCGAAGTCCTACCCCACCTGCCGTATAGCCCAGACATTGCCTCTTCTGACTACTATTTATTTTCGTCGTGGAAAAAGAAGTGGCTAGCGATGAACAATACTTTTAAAAATGTATTTGTAACAAATTTTTCACAATTAAGCGTCAAACTTGAAAAAAAATCCCATAAAACTTTTTTGTACACCAAATATGAAATTAAGAAGGCACCCTCTTATAAAGGATCAAGATCAGGAAAACATTTTTCCTTTCAATGCGGTACATTGCAGTCCATTTTTTTTTTCTTTTAATATTAGTCCAAACTGGCGGAGATAAGTTGAGAGTTTGAAATTGCAATTAAATAACGGCATATTTTTACAAAAAATATGAAAGTAGCTGAACTTATATAAGAAATATTCAGTAGTTAGCAGCGTTTTTTAAGACCAGCGCTGCATTCATTTAATACATTTGGTATTAAATTTTCGTGTTAAGTAAGTAATAAGTTCATTGCATAAAATATTAAAAAAGTAGAAAAAAATGTCAGTAGTCATTTCATTTCATTCAACTAATCATTTAAAACTATCACTCTTCTTATGTTACAGAGTGCCAATCAACTGTAATTTAATGCATAACATATTCGCTTCAAGATATAATTGAGTTTGTGCTTCGTTAATTTTTTTGGCTTGCTACACATGTCGTCAACTTAATTTTTATTCATCTACAGGAACCTGCAACTGAGTTACATGTCGTTACAGTGTAGCCTAGAAAAATGAATTACAGTCACGTCCTTAGCTAATTTATTTAATGGTTGTTCAATGCAACCACTCAAGAAATATTCTGTCATACACGCAGGCATTCATAAACACATACATACACACGCATACACATCAGAACACACACTCACACACTCAATCTAGCTCTATTTACTTAACGCTGCACAAACTATTGAATTTCTTACTTTAGCCTCTTGTCATTCTCAGCTAGTTCAGAATATTGAATATTCTGGATAATATAAGGGCACGTACAGCTTGTTCGCCCTTCAATTCGGCAAATACATCGAACATCCTCCACACCCTGCCTGCAATCAATAAAGGTCGGTACAATTATTTGCAATAAGCAATCCGCAGCAGCCCAAGGAGGACACAAATATAAATATATTGGGTCTGGAAACTATTTCGAGGTTTATGGCTGACTGACTGCCCTCACTTCAGTCATAATGTGCATTTGGAATGATTGACTGGCAGCTCGAATGCGGGAACTGCATGAAGATATTCAATTTTGATGCTCTGCGTTTTCTTTTTCTGTTGCGTTGAGCAGAAGGCGAAGGATACGCTTGGGTGTAACTGGAAGAGACATAGGGTAGGTTATTGCAGTAAACGAGGATTCTATTTTTGTTTTGATGTAACTGGGATATTTTTCATAATAACGAAAATAGCGCACATTTGCTGCAATTTCCACACGTCTTCAGAAAACGTTGACATTCATTTGGCTCAAGGTTCCATAAAGTGGTGTTGCCGCCGCTGTTGCTGGTGCTTGCATGCCTTGCCAGATTTTCGTGGAGAAAATTTTTCATGCATTATGCATTTATGTGCTTGGAGTTCTTGGTTTTTTTATACTCTTTATAAAAAAGAGGAAAAAAAAAGAAATTCTGACAGCAACTTATTCAAATATTTTTTCTCTGGTTATGTTTCCGGTTTTGTTGATTTCCTATTTTTTCGGTGGCAACTTGTTTTATATTTTGCTTGGAATTCGCATAAAAAAGTCATTCTTACACGCGATGCAAATGCGACGACGACGACGACACGAACGCCCTCTAATGTCGGACAAGAATAAATAGAAAAAAATGTTCTATTCAGTAGGAAATCTGCTACGTGATGCATGCGATTACGGCAAAACAACAACACTAACAACAACGAATGTCAGCTACTTTTGTTGTTGTTGCTGTTGTATGCTGGAAATTCTTATCCAATGGAGAAGAAAATTTTCATAAATATATATTAAGAAATTCCAACAATTCGGTTCTAGTTGTTGTCGCTGCAATTTTTTGCCAACGACAAAATTTATGTCACTGACATACAACAGCAACAAAAGGTACTTTACTGTCGTTGCCACTGCCGTCCGTTGTTGGCGCCGCGGCTACAACGCGAATGTGTTAACGTTGGCATACATTTTATTTGTTATATTTTTTTTCTTCTCCCGTTATGTTTGCTATTTGGTGCAAGTGTAGCGGAAGAGCCTGAATATCCATATTTATACATGTATGTATATGTGTGTATGTATATGTGTGCTGACACTAATAGATATTTGTTGTTGGCATATTGTTGTTTTTTTTTTCTTTTTTGAGTGAACTAAAATTTTTCTTAAATTTCATCTCCCAGCAGCATCTGTCGCTGTTATTTATTATTATTTTTTGTAATTTTGCGTCAACATGTTGTTGCTACAACCGACGCTATGTTTGCTTAGAGCAAAAAGAATTCCGCCAGAAAGCCAGCATCGTAACCTTTGAACTTGTTTTTCATCTGCTGCGTCTTCGGGCATGTTGATTTTTTTTCTCATTTTTTTTTTTGTTTTTTTTTTCATATTGCTTCAGTTGTATTTTATGAAGCTTTCGCACATAATCAGCCCAAAGTTGTTTTGGTGGAAATAGAAAATATTAAACAAGAATTTTTGGTCGGAATGGAGTTAAGAGAAAAAAAAAAAAAAAACAAAAAAGAAGGGAAAAAAAAAAAGAAATGAAATTTATGATCTTAAGGAAAAGTCAATGAAAACACTTTCTGGAATTGAAATTCAGAAAACAGCAGAAGTACTGCTAAGCGGAACAACAAGCTGACACAATGATGGAAACGCTGCGCAACCTAGAATAATGAGCCGAGTGAACAATTTATCCTGAGTTAAAGAAGTAGTTGTGCGGAAAGCAGTTTACAAAACTGGCGCTGTATTGAGCAAGACGCTCTTGGCCAAATATTTTTTTGGTTCAAATAATTCTTATGATTATTTCCTGTGGAATTTTGCTGCAAAAAAAAAAAACATGCGGTACAAAACGATGGTTACTTAGCTTCAGCTAACATGGCTTGTTATCTGATGTAGTTATTTAATGCGTTAAATGCAAAATATAAATTTCAAGGCCTTATTTAAAAGCAAACAGTTGTCTCTAGAGGCCTTCCTTTAAGATTTTGAACAAAGTAGGGCCACCATCGTGGGGTCTTCTTTCAAAAACTACTTAAAGTAAATTTATCGAAGTCTTCAAATATGCAGATGTGGTCTTTTAACATCAACTAAAAACTTGTGTCTTTTATTCGTCAAAATTTCTCGATCGCAGGAAAAGTACTCGTAAATCAAATGGCTACTTCACTTTTAGCAAATCTGGATCCGAAAGCGGTTGTTATGCAAGGGACTCAAAAAAAAAAAGAAAAAAATAGTTGTTAGCTACGATACGCGATTGGACTTTATAAAAACGATTATCTTGAAATATATTCAATAGAAAAAGGGGGTAAAGAAACGCATCTCTTCAAATACTGTAAACAGGAATATGCTTTTATTCATACTAGTATCGCCTGTGGTCGAAATTCGACCATACCGATATCGATTTTTCTCTTGTTTTTTTGTTAATGGAAAAACGCTTGGCAAAGTTAAAAAGAAGTTGGCTTTATCGTATACGCATTGGTAGATTTTGACGTTACAGTGTATCTTATTTTTGTCCCTATCCTTTCATTCGTTTCCAAAAGTGCCTTCATTCTTATTCTTATTCTTATATCTGTTCTAGTAGTTGACCTACTTCCGGTCCAAATTCTTGTTTTAATCCATGTCCTGACCTTATTTTTGGTCAAATCCTTTCCCTATCCTTGTCCCACTTCCTTTTAAATCTTTGTACTTATTGCGTTAGAATCTTTGTTCTATTTCTTGTCCTTATACTTTTCCCCAATCTTGTCCCATATATTGTTTTTGGTATGTCTCAATTTTTGTCCTTACCCTTGTCTCAGTTCTTGTCGAAGTCATCTTCACAATTCTTGGCAGAACTCTTATCCTAATACTTGTCCAATTCTATACTCTAATCCGTGTCCTACTCCTTATCTTATTTCTGGTCCCTATCTTTATCCAAATCTTTGCTCTCATCCTCTTTCTAATCGTTTTTATAGTCCTTGTCGTTATTTTGATTTTAATTTAATTTTGTTTTGCTTTTGCATTTAGTGAATTCTGGTTACTTTAATCAAGGGGTTTCCTGAGAGACAATGTGATGCCATTTTCGTAGCAGTGTATTTTTTGTTTTATCATATTTGTTGTGTCTCATATACACTCGAAGTAATAATTCTAAACACCGTTGAATGATTGATGAATTTTGGATCTTGTGACGGCTCTCTCCACAGTATCGGAACGGCATGAATATTTTGGCTATTTTTGTCATGCGGCTATCGCAAAGAGAGAGAAATTAAGAAAAAGCAACAACATCATCAATGCTATATAGACCCCTTTTATATTGGTCAAGACTTGAATTCAAGTCTGTGAGTTTGTAGGTAATTCGCCGCACATCGAAAGCGACGAAAGAGTAAGGAAACACTTGCTCTGTACCGTCAATTTTTAGGCAATTTTTTGTATTCCTTTTGTGCTTTTCGCTGTTTTAACAAAGCGCTTCACATTATTTTTCGTTTGGTGTTCTGTAGGTGAAAATTGTAATGCTGTCGTATATAGAAAAGAAGCAAAGAAGAAATAAAATTGATGGTAAAATGATAGAAACAAGATTACGCTTTCCGTAGTACCATTACCTAATGCTCTCTTTCTCAATTGAGTGCATGACGTCACGCAGTACTTTTGCTTGACAAAAACGTATGCAAATGTGCGATCGCTTAGGCAAATTGACGAAATTGAAAATAAAAACTTTCGGAAAAGTAAAGTAAATATATCTACTCTTCTGTATTAAAATATGAATATTTCGTATACGAAAAATATGAACTTTTTAAAATTTTAAAATTTTTATCTCCTAAACCATTCGAGACCGACAAAATTTTATTGCGCCAATAGGTTTAGGAGGTCCATATACATATTGTAAAAATAAAAAAAAAAATATTGAAAACAATTTTTTTGAGCTCTAGGTCAATCATGTTGACAACAAGACAACATGAAGAACAAAGAAGGCAACAACCAACAACAACAACAACGGCTCTGTATAGAGCAAATCACGCAGCTTGACTATACAGACTGTTTCATTGGCCGCTACACCAACTCATCAGCAGCCTTTGCATAACTTTACACTGTGATCCACTCAAGCTACTTAGGTTCTACTTATATTAAGTATATATATACTATACTTGTTGTTGTTGTTGTTGGTTGTTGCCTTCAACCAATTTTTATGGAATTCTAAGAGATTTTACCATTAAGATGAAGTCACTTTGTATGGGAGGTAGGCGTGGTTATAATCCGATTCGGCTCATTTTCGAACATGACCTTTATTTTTTAAATAAAAGCTTAAATATCAAATTTCGTGATGATAGATTGAAAATTACGGTTGTAATCGTGATCACAGACAGACGAACATGGCTAAATCGACTCGGGTGGTGATACTGATCAAGAATATATATACTCTTCTATACCTACCATGCCTTCTTATGGGCGTTACAAACGGAATGACAAAATTAATACTTAAACCCCGCTTACGTTTTTTAAAAGTAGGGGTATAAAAATTACGATGTTGTATTTGAGTTTCGATTTTCAGGATAGTATAAGGTCTTTCATAATAAAATGCAAAATTTAGCTCAACCTAAAATTTATTAAATCTTGCATCAAATTTATATAACAAATCAATAACACTGTCTGTCAGCGGCCCCGACAGTATAATCTCTCAAAAGCCAGCAGACTTCGTGACTGGGGAACGCAGCAACATAGGAACCTTTCACAAGCACAACGAATATTATAAGCATTAAATATGGGCGGGCTGAGATAATTTCAAATAGAACAATGATGATAAAACCTTGATAACGCACACATACTCACCTTAGAAATCAGGAAAACACGAACAACTCAAGTCCTGACACATGTAATGGAATCACGTTTTTGTTATGGATAATATTTGACAAACGTACTGAAAGGATGCGTTCGCAGTTGCTTACAGCGATAGAATGGATGATTATAGCGCAACGTATGTGTGCTTGTGTGCTCTCATGCACGTTTTTTTTTTATGGATGTGAGTGATTTTAGATTTTATCTGATAGCTGGTTTTGTTCTATGCAGATATACATTTGTGTATGCATCTATGTATGTATGTGTGTAAGTTTTCATGCTTCAATGTCTCGGATTACAAGACATTCTGTCACATAGCCTTAAAAACGCACGTGTCAATGACCAATTTGAGATAAGCAAATACATACATGTGTTAATGAAAGTATGTCTGTATGTGTGAATATATCATAAGCCAAGGACTTGAGCGAGAAGAAAATAATTGAATTGAACTTCTAGGATATATTTCAGATATTAATAAATTAAACTCGTTATTCTTTTAATAGATTTACTTCTAAAAAGAAAGCACAAAAGAGCTATTAAATGACAGTGAACACAGAAAGTATCTTATAAATTTATTTTAACCAAAAACCCAAAACTTTAGCTAAATTCTTCTGAAAAGTCTTTGAAATGAAAAACTGTTGAATTAAGTTACAACAAAATAAGCCAAATCGTTGCTTAAAATTTTATTTTATGATTTTTTTTTTACATCATTTTAATGGCGGATATTCTAAACCATTTTTCATTTTAGTACAAAATGTCTTAATTTGCACAAACAAATTGTGAAAACATAACAGTAAAAAAGAGACAACAACAAAATAGATTGAAATCGGATACGAGCTGAAAATATTAAATAAAAATTTAATATGTATCCATTAAAAGGCCAAACGACAGACAAATACGCTCCTACCCACACACACTTCAAGCTCAAGGTTGTGTCGAAATTTCATCCTCCATCATCAGTAAAAAAAAAAAATACACAAGCACTCACATCATCATCATCCTCTGAGCCCTTTCTAACACTTTATAGCACCGAAAATATTTTGTGTTATTATGTATGCGTAACCTTTTCCCAGATAATCTTGTTATGCGCCGCATTGAAAAGTGATACAAATGTTAACGAAAATTTCAAGGATCACGCAAACTGTTTTTTTTCTTTCTTACATAACATATCCTGCACGTATCGCATCGTTCCTGGAGTTAGTACATAAGAACCGGAAAGGACCAGAGCGATTGTTGGTTGTCTGATGAAAGAAGTGTTTGTTCGCAAACACAACGTAACGGAGATGAGTGCCAGAATGGTGCACGTCGTTAAGACTGCGGTGACAGGTGTTTTTTTTTACTCACTTGCCACTCAGGTTCATATCAACAAAGGGAGATATATTTATGTGTGTATGAATGCATAGAGCCGAAAATAAATATTGAAAAAAAGTATGTCAAACAAAATCTCCTGTCGCATATCCTGTTTTAATGCTTAAACATTGAAAAATCGCGTTGCCAAGATATGTTACAGCAGCAGCACTCGCTGTGGAGGCGTAGCAAGAACACTGAATATGAATTATAATAAAATGTGTAAAAAAAAATAAAGTTTACTCAAAATATTTGCATACTTTAAGGCGGCAGCACACTTGTGGCAATGTCGGTGCTTTTTGCAGTGTTCTTTGCTATTGTAATCTTTTGGCAGGATGTGCGGCTGAATATAAGTAAATATTCTGTGTGTATGAGGGTGCTGCAGATTGTTGCTGTGTTATTGCAACCAAAACTCAAACAAGAGCTCTTTTAATATCGACACATTTATTTTACGGAAGAATGTAAGCTTTTAAAATTTTTAATCTTAAATATATGAAAATTTAATGAATTCTTCTGCTGGCAAGAATTTTTCCTTTTTTTTTTCTAAGAACAAGAAAAAGAATTCTTAACAAAATGGTATTTTTTTTTTATTGCAGCAGTGAAGTATTTTAAAACTTTGTTTTCAATATATAAAGTGCGTTTATATGGTCGCAATCTGTCGTGTAGCGGTTTTAAATTTTTTAATGTACTTTTGCCAAATGTTGGATTTTCCAGAAGTACCTACCTATTTTCACATAATTTTTTTCCTTGGATATTTAAAGCAAAAACAAAAAGAAATTTAATAATAACAAACAAATAATTAAAAAAAAAAAAAAAATATCACTAATTACCTAGCATATATTATAAGGAAATATTTGTAATTGATTGTAATGGCACTAAAATTCTGAGCGTGAGCTCATGGCATTTTTGGTTTAATTACATTCATACACGCAAAGAAATTTCTCGTTTTGAACCGCAACTGAAAAATTCACCAACTACACTTCGTTTGCGAGTTGTATTTGCAGCAAACGAACATGTCTATGCTAATTTGCTTTTAAAGTAACAATTTGTCCAAAAAATAACTCTGAATTATAAGCGCTGTGTTTATACAACGAAGGGAAAAACAATTTAAAAATTTCTCGCGTTTATGACAAACGAAATTAATTTCCTTGAACTAAATGACGCGTTTCTTGCAACTGACTATTATTCTGACAACTTTTGAAACGTTTGAAAAAAACGATTTCAAGCACGACAAACGAAGTTCGTTTGCGACAAACTGGTGATAAACGTTTTGTTTTTTCTTTGCATGTACACAATAGCAAAGTGAAAACAGTACAAGTTTTTCAGTTTGTAAAACGAAACCCTTGAATTTCGTTCGCTTGAAGCGTCAGTTTAATCACTCGCTGTTGAGCTGCTGTTAGAATGGATGAGTTGGCGAAATTTGACAATACTCACTCCGTGTCTGGCATATTCTGCGTGTTACAATTTCTGACCTCAGGTGCTTCTCCTGACAATTGACCAAAAGGCAAGATTGCTTCTTTAATTACAGTTGCCCCATGAATGAGGATTTTGTACATGGTTGGCCTCATCATCCATCCATTCAAAATCATCCATGGACAAACAAGATCAATTTGTTGACATCAATTTTGAAACCACTAGATATTGCTTTCAATATTGTCTTAAGTCATTTGATAAATTCTACAGTTATACCAGTGATTCCTTTCAGTCAGAATTTTTTTTAGCACTTTTTTAGCACTATACGAGTTTTCGAATTTATTAAGTAAACGAACCTATTTTAAAAAACCGGTGCGCACGCCAGTTTACCTTTTGACCTTTGACCGGTTTGACCTTTATTTTTTACTATAGCCATTGCAAAAATAACAAAAGAAATTCTAAAATTAAAGGAGATCACGAACTATATGTTGAATTTGAAAGGAACCACACGAATGCATTTTGTTTATGAATGACACAAAATGCTGCGATATATCATTACGCCTCATGTTGCAACGAAAGTGTACAATACACAAAAAGAGATAAAATATTAAAAAAATCAGTTAAAAGATGGCGAAAATGAAATTTTTGCATCAGGAAGAAAAAATTTCGAATTTTTTTGTGATATTTGATATGTTGCTTAACACATCTTACCAGATATTTAAAAAGCTTCATGTTATTTTTGCAAAATAATTCATAATTTAATCTTAAAAGGAATCTGTAAAGAAACAAATTTGAACAATGGAAAGTATATAAAATTGATAAAAATTAATTTGGCTGTATCGTGGACTCATCCGTAGGTTTTTACGTGACAGCTTAAACTTAACCTTGTTCACTATCCATTCCATTTTTCCCAAAATTGTCCTCATTCTTATGCTTATCCTAATATTTAAAGATTTTATCTTTGTTCGAATCCCTTTCCTGATCCTTTTTCCCACTTCTTTTCCCAAATCTTTGTCCTAAATCTTGTCATTGGACAGTATGTCCTCTCCATTCCTACCCTAAATATTGTTTTATCTGTGTCTACATCTTTGTTCTTATGTTTGTCTCAATCCTTGGCGTAGTCCTTTTCAAAATCCTCGTCTTAATTCTTGTTCTAATTCTTGTCGAACTCCATGCTCTTATCTTTGTCTTAATCTTTATCCTACTCCTTATCCTTTTTTTTTTTGGTACTAATCTTCGCCCTCAACCTTTTTCTAACCCTTGTCTATATCCTTATTAAAATCTTTGTCCTAATACTTGTTCTTATTTTAATGTTATTATAACTTTTTAATTTTTACTTTTAATTTTGCTTTTGGTATTGTTGCATTTGATGCTTTAGGTTACTTTAGGTGTTCCCAGAGAGGCAACATTATGACATTATTTTTTTTTTATTCTTATCTTGTGGCTTGGCTATACTCTCGTTCCATACCATAAAGTTTAAGTACCGTAGCGCCTATAGTCACGGCGTTATAAAACAATATAACGTTATTGCATTGTTGTTGCATTTTTATTGAATTAAGCGGTTGTCTTCGTTGTAATACGGCTCAGCCATTCCAAATTAAACGCGTCAAAAAAACGTAAATTAGGGGTTGACCACCTCCGATGTTGCTCAAACTTTCAGAATTGAATCTTCTCATGAAATAAAAGCACTAATTTGATTAAAAAAATGTTTACATTTTTTTTCAAGTTTTTACGTAACATTATAATTTCGTCAAAATGGGAGAAAAAGTGAAATTACCTTACTTTTGAAAAATCATATATTCACCTCGATTTTCACGTTTGAGGTATTTTCGAAAAGGCTATTGCCTTTATAAATAGCTGTTTTTTTATAAAAATAACAGAATTATTTTTTTTAAGTTTCTTAACTTCAAGGTCAAATTTTGGAAGTCATTAAAATAGAAAAAAATTATATTCAGAAAGTTTATTTTATTACCTTTTCATCTGCCAAAAATCATGAGGGTGTTATTTTTCTTTCTATTTTAATAATTTATTTGATATTTTTTAAACGACAACCTGCCATACTACTTTCATACAACCATACTATGTACATTAGATTGTACCTCAAAAAAAAAAGTGCGCCGTATACCAGCGAATATGACGCGTTTTTGCAAGACAATTACGAAAAAAAAATTTTTTTTTTGACCGAACGTAAGGGTCGTGCATTGACATATTTCTTCATATCTCTGGTGTTTACAGTCGGATTTTAAAGTTTGGTACATCAATGTTTTTGTCTCAAGAAGACAAAATATTACCTCGATAGAGGTCATTGACCTCAGGTGCACGGTTTAAATACTTACCTTCCAGATCTCAGTTCCTACTGTCCTGATGTGCCACCCTAATATCAAAAAAATAAATCTCTTAAAATATGATTAATCTTTTGCTCAGAAAGCATATCGATATTTCCAACAGAAACATTTTTAAAAAATTTTTGAAAATTTCTTGCCGAACGTAGGGCTCCCTTTTTTCATTTTCATCATATCATCGGTATTAAAAGTCTGATGATATTGAATGACATATCGATATTTTTATCTGAAAGAGACCAATTATTTTTTCTCCAAAATAAAAAAAAAATATCTGGAGGGTAAGAACTAGAACGGTGCACCTAGAGGTCATATTGGTTTCCTTAAGACAAAAACATTGATGTACCAAACTTTAAAATCCGTCTGTAAACACCAGAGATATAAAGAAATATGTCAATGCGCGATCCCTACGTTCTAAAAAAAATAATTCTGTTTTTTATATTTTTATAAAAAACAGCTATTTATTGCCTTTTCGAAAATACCTCAAACGTGAAAATCGAGTTAGTTTTGTTGAATATATGATTTTTCAAGAGTAAGGTAATTTCACTTTTTCTCCCATTTTGACGAAATTATAATGTTACGTAAAAACTTGAAAAAAAAATGTAAACATTTTTTTAATCAAATTAGTGCTTTTATTTCATGAAAAGATTCAATTCTGAAAGTTTGAGCAACATCGGAGGTGGTCAACCCGTATGAGTGATACGTTCAAAATGGAATGGCTGGGCTTAGAAATGTTTTCATGTGCGTTATGAAGTCAAAGAACCATTTTGACGTGACGAAGTTACGTTGTACTGCTCTAGTTTCCAAAAAAGCTGAAAAATTAATTTTTTAAAAATTCATCTGCGTTGCATTGAATTGTTACTCGCTGAGTATAAGAGGTATGATTAAAAAAATAGTATGACCGTAAAGGTTAATTCTTTGACTTCATTATAAAAACAAAACAAAAATTCAAAACATCATCGGGTCGCAGAGGGAACTGTTTAAGCAACACAACTGAAAATTTGTTACATGGAATTATTACTCGCCGAGTAATAGTGCTAGGATTAAAAATACGATACGCCAATAAAGGCCTACTGTAAGCCCTCACAACAAAATTAGGCAAAAAATTTCTGACATCATGGGGACGCTGAGAGAGCCGCTCAAAGATCGATAACGCAACATTCATGCAGCGGCGTTGCATTGAATTTTTACTCAATTAGTATATAACCTACGATAAAAGTTTAAAAAGGAAAATGAAGGTTTTATAAATAGCTTTACGACAAAAATAAAAACAAATTCCGGCGTCGTCAGGTCGTGAATATAGCAGCTTATGTAACAGAAATGTAAAATCGTTGAATGGAATTATTACTCACTCAGGAGGAGTGCTACAGTAAATTTTGTTTTACGACAGCAGGGATGTGTTATTATGCTTTACAACTAAATTACAAAAAAACTTTTGTTGTCATGATTTCAGGGATGCAATCACATAATGCAGTAAAAATGCTACAGCCATGAAAAAACGTTGCATGGATTTTTAACTCTGTGACTACTGGTGCAACGGTAAATTTTAATGAACGAAAACAAAGGTGAGGTCTTCGGGCATATAACAAAAATAAAAAAAAAATTTGACGGCATGTCAAAAACCCTCAGGGAACCGCCTAATGTGACGCATATGCATCACTTTTGCTGGATTAATTGAAATTAGAGCACAACCAATGGGGAAGCAAAAAAAAAACTAAACGAAAAGCACCAACTCCAAATCCAACACCAACACCAACACCAACACCAACACCAACACCAACACCAACACCAACACAAACACCAATACCAACACCAACACCAACACCAACACCAACACCAACACCAACACCAACACCAACACCAACACCAACACCAACACCAACACCAACACCATCACCAACAACAACACCAATACCAACACCAACACCAACACCAACACCAACACCAACATCAACATTAACATCAACATCAAAATCAACATCAACATCAACATCAACATCAACATCAACATCAACATCAACATCAACATCAACATCAACATCATCATTAACAACAACAGCAAGAAACTTCGTCACGTCAAAACCACGGGTGTGTCCACGGCACAGCCAACTCTTTTTTATGTCATAATCTAAACGTTCTCTGTCTTAAACTGATGACATTAAGATATATATTTTCTATTTTTGTTAAGACCAAATATTCTTTTATATTCTTCTTATATAATTCTATAATTCTTATAGAATTCTATAACATACATAATTCTTATAACATGCCGTATACCGTACCACATATACTCACCGAGTACTAGTTCCACGCAAAGTAGTGTTATGGTCAATGTATTTTATTTATTTTTTTTTTTCAATGTCGTTGCTTAGGTAGCTTCTTCTGCTACCTAAATAAATACCTCTTGTATAAAATTTTCAAGAAAAACTTTTTAGATACATAAAACTGTTCTATAAGCCCAAGTTTTTTATTTTACAGTGTTAATTAATTGAAAACTGAAAGATCCAAACTATTTAACATGTAAACATTCGAGTATTTTCGCTTCCAGAAACAGATAGAGTTTTCTTTTCTAAAATAAATCACCCGCTTAAAAGTATTTACTCGTATGTCATTTAGATGTAAATGGGCGTGTATGATCTTGAATAACAATTTGATTTTCATATCTTGATATAAATAAATGTCTTAAATTCAAAATCCTCGTCTATTACATCTAATCTTTGTGTAATCGGAATATAATTCCAATGTCTACATTTAATTTTGTTCAACATTTAAGCTCTCAAATTTAGACACTTATTTGAGACATTTAAAAATACTGCCACTGACATTCCACACTCACAAGAAATGAAGGCAATTCGCCGAAATTACCTGCACTGCACCCAGATGTAGACGTCGAAATAAATGGATTTTTTATATCAAACCAAAAACTGAAACGATTTCCTCTAATCTCGAAAAACACGTGCAAATGTATGCACATACATACGCACACATGGAGACGACACAAACACTCACTTGATCACACACTAATGCACGCCCACATTAATGCTTTGCGCTTCGGTCTCCCATGTTAGTGTGTGAATTGAAAAAAGGAAGTCTCTCACATATGCGGGGAAAAAGGGATAAATTTGCATGGCCTTGCGTCTTGTGTGCCAACCAGGCTGGCTGGTTGGCATTGCTGGTGAATCCTTGAAGTATTCTCATTTCGCTTTTGACTGCCACATTTGTCAGCGTAATAAAATCAAACTAAAACCAAGTAAGCCGACGGCTTTACGAACGGAATCCTTGAATCCTTGAATCGTTACTTCATGTAAGTGCTGGAAAATTCCTTTTGGTTGAAATTAAAATTTCTTCATTTGTTTGTGTTGCCATTTAGTTTTTTTTTTTGTTTTTTCTTTTTTTTTCACTTTATATATTCTTAGTAGGTATGGATTTTGTAGCGGAACTTAAACGTTTCAATTTTTATGCGGTTTTACTTCGTATTCTGTTGGGCTTCTTCGTTTTCTCCATTTTGCGTTTTCAGTTCGGAAGGAGTTTTTGAGTAATGTTTATGTTTCGTCAATTTCGAACATTGATCCACGATTTATGTGGGCAATTTAAAGGCTTTCATATGCAGATGACTACTGTGTTGATGCTGCCACTTGTTGGGAGTGGGTGGTTTAGTAGGTAAGGTGTAAAGCTGGAGTTTGGTCGAAGAGGAGGATAAAAAAGGTTAGAATGTTTTTTGCAATGTTTTCACTTGTTTTTATGGAGGTGTACCACTCATATATGTGTGGATTTTATGCATTCTAAGTGTGTGGCGGGTCCTTTTCAAATATTTTCTTAACAATTTCATGTACTAACATGCTCTCGTAATGGCTTCGTTCTTTTGGGTGTGTATTTGTGTGTGTATAAGAAAGAAAGAGAGGTAGAGAGAGAGAGAGAGCGAGAGAGAAAGAGAGAGAAAGTTTTCTTTAGTATGCATTTGTGTTAAATTGCTTCATCAATAGAATACTTTTTATTTTGTTTTTTACTGGCACGTAAAATGGCGTAAGCTTGAAGGCAGAGTTGCCATATTATGAGCATTTTTCCAAGCTGTTAATTTTTTTACAACACAAAAAGAAAAAACAGGAACATTAATTTTTTTACAATCAAAAACAAATAGAAATCAACGCTTTAATAATAATAAAATAAATTAACTTCACTTGGGTTTGATCAAGTTGCGATTTCAAATCTGACAGTTTTGCGTTTAACTTTATTAAGTAGTTAACTTCTATTCAGGAAATAGAATATGAAATCGTAAGGAAGAAAGACAAAATTATTTTTATATTATTTTTGTAAAATAAATTTATGTTGAAATTTGTTAACACTTTTGAAAAAATGGCGATGTAACAAATTAGTATAAATTTTCCTCAGCAAAATTAAAGAATGAGCAATCAAGTGGTGTACACATGTGTAGGATGTTCTAAGCGTATCCGTTGGAACATGTGAATTCAATTCTGAGGCAAGTGCATGGAGTAAGAAGAGTAGATTAGACCCAAATAAGAGTACATTAGATCGACACCATCCATGTGTGCGGTATACTCACAGATAATTTTTGGACAGATTGAAATTCCTTATTGTTAAAACGCGGGCACCTGCCGTATAGGCTTAATTCCACGTTGCCTCATGGCAATGGGGGTCGAGGTTCATGGAATTGATGCCCAGCAGATAAATCTTCAGGCGTAAGGCTTTTTAAGTCAAGTCCAATCTTAATAAATTTAGCATTTCTTCGTAGGTTTAGACCTGTAAATGTGCAAACTATATCCTATTTCTTAAAAATTTATATTTTCTAAGTTATAGCGAGTTAAAGTTTGCATATAATTGTTGTAACGCGCACCGGGGGTCGCTAGTAATATACAATGTCCATGAAACCTCTCCTGGGCTTCTACTTTCATGACTCCAAACGCGACCAACGCCCTGTCATAGTAGTTTGAACACCGGTTACACACTATAATTAAGTGCATATTTCAATTAACTATTGTCGCCTTTGGGCGAAATTCCACCATTTAAAATTGATTTTTATATTGTATTTTTACTGAAAAGATTTTTTTTTTTTTTCACTCATGTGCAAATGTAACATATGCAAACGCAAACGAACTCATACTGCACCATACACACCACCATATAAAAAATTTGGCTTGTATGTAGGTCAAAGTCCTTTCAAGGGCTGAAATGGCTAGTTATTTATTTATTTTATATGTATATTCGGAGCTACGCCTCTTTGTCCAGTGTTATATGGCATTTACTTCCAAAGCTACTCGATATAAAAACTTTGAATTGTATGGGTGGTGCCACACCCCTTTGTCTAATGCTCGTTAAATTTTTCCAGTCGAAGAACACGCCTAAATAGGAAGTTCCTATCGAGTTTCATTGATTTGTGACTTATAGTTATACTTAAATTTATACCGAAAATTTGTGCTGCTGAAAAGTGTCACGCCTCTACTTAAACGCCCATAAAATGTTGCTAGTGGAATGGTACATGTGTTTTTTTTTTTGTAACTAAGCCAACGCTCAGGGGATGCCCCCTATAAATGCGAAAGCATTGTGTTGATTCGGAAGAAGGGTGATAGTTAGTTGGAGGGTGGAAAAATGGAATAGTGTCGGTGAAGATTAGTTTTAAATTTACATAGCTCAAAACTGCCGGGGAACACGCTCGCAGGGAGATTGTTCCACAATTTTATTTTACGACCGAAGAACGAATTATCTCGGTAAAGCGAGGTTCTATTGGGCATCAAGGCAATGGTATAGGGATGGGCTTGGTGTGCTGCCCGAGTGGACCTGGGAAACACACGAGCTGATGGCGTCAGGTCATGTATCTCCCTTGAACATTTCTCATAGTAGTACCTGTACAAAAAGCTTAAGAAACCAACATTGCGTCGATGCCCAATAGAGTTGAGAGAAGATGAAATGTTTTTATCCCCTATCAGATATATCGCACGTCGTTGAATTCGGTCCAGAAGCTACAAATAAGATCTTGAAGCTCCTGCCCAAATGTGCGAATTGTACTCCATTTTTGGCCTAATATAAGAGGTCAGTTGGAGTGAAGTATTTTTCACACCGTTTTAAAAAACCTAGGCACTTGGCGGCTTCTTTTGACATATCAAAAATGTGATCGTTCCAGCGAAGATAAAATCTGATTGATACGCCCAGAAAGTCAAGAGCACCTGACTCCGCGAGATCCACACCGTTCATATTGAGGGGTGCTAAGGGGCAATTCACTCGTTTGTGAGTTAACGTTTGTGTGTATGGGATGTGCCACGCCCACGATATATACTCGGTGCACTCTCTCTCCCTACTTTTAAAAAAAAAAATAACTGGCCATTTCATTGAAAGGACTTTGACCTAGCTTCTTATGATCAATTGCGTTGTGCGTGTTATTAAGTTTGTACACAATTGACCGAGAACCGGACCTACATGTTTAACGCTGACTCCGAACGGCGATGAACGGAATGCTCTTGTTCTCAAGAAGCTTTACATGGCATTTTGATTACTCTCTGAAGTTTACCATTGTCTGCAGAGAGGTGGCGACCGTACAGAAAAATTATTTTAATTCAAATAATTTTCTGTCGCTTGTGGGGTTCGAACCTGGGTCTACAAGGTTCGTTGACATAGCGGCCACGCACTTTAACCAACTACGCCACGGCCGCCACATCCCGCTCCTTACTCTTATTGATTTAAAAAAAAAAAAAATACCAAAATCGGTTGAGAAACAAGGGAGAAAATAGTTCATAACTGTTCTTAACCTACGCCTTTTTATATATAGATTAATATACTGTATGGATACCAACCAATGCTGAAACGCAACAGTACCAAATATGGATGATTAGTTGAGTCACCATCAACATTTATTGGTAGAAATTGAGACCCATCTAACATCTCTGACAATTTGAGGGCATTGCTCCCTGGTTGATTAGCGCAACTCCACGCCGATCACAGACCTGTTCGTAACATTGAACTACCACAGCCAGCACGATATTCGAGCAAAAAGGATTTACATCGACACGCACCAACACACACGGACACATCTGCACCCATTGTTTATGACTGTGATGGCAAAAGCCACCACTATTGGACGTGCTACAGCGTGACTGTGACTGTGTGTGACACATGGTCACCACTACTTTGCACCTTTGCAAACTGGCACTCCGAGGCTGCTAAGAAATACTTTTAACCTCGTAGTACCCACTTCTGACACCATATTTTGCACCGTTTTAACTTTGTCTTTTTAAGACATCCATACGAGCAATGGCAATGTGCCGGTGGAATAATGATGTACGTCTGTCAAGCGTAAAGACTATCGCCGTGCCAATAAATTTTAAGGATCATTGCTATTTCTTCCGTTTGAAACAGTTAAACAGTCGACCTACTCTCCAGATTGGACGACCAACTCCAGGTTCTGGGTAGGCCCTCTACATTTACACAGGACTGGGTGAACGCGTTGCATGCGACCATCCTCATTTATCCCGGCTTTGGACAGGCTGCTCGTGAGAACAGGTGGAGTTAATTTTTGCACAGTTGATGTCATCATAGGTTCGAGCTCAGACAATGCGAGGTTGAGGCGCTATTGAGCACTCAAAACATCGAACTAATGGATCATCTGACGTACAGTGCGGATGTGGCACCCAATAACTTCTTTTTGTTCCCACACATCAAGGAAAAATTGCATGAACAACGATTTTTTTTTAACGCCAAAAGGAGCCGTTGATGCGTTCAAAAACTACGTTTTGAAGGTTCGAACGGTTCGAATAATTCCAACGCATGCAAAAATGTATATATCATAAAGGAGATTAATTTTAAAAACATTAAAGAAAAGATTCAGCCTTTATATAATCCCGAAATAAGTGTTGTAACCTTTTGTAAGTTGGGAACTTTTTCAAATTGCTTGCTTGGTTAAATCATCAAACTGTAAATCAACAAAAATGTTAACAACTTTAATGTTGATCATCAACTTATCAGAAGAAACAACAAAATGCCATTTAATTTGTTCCCTGCTTCAGTTTCATTTTAACTGCTTCCTTTTGGGGTTTTTCACACCCTCATTTCGTAAGTTTTTCGTTTATTTTTCTCACCTTATATTCCGACCTTAATGCTTTTTAAACCTTTCTTTAATTTAAATATTAATTGATTCGCTTGGCTGGCTGCTACGCGCTGTTACCTTGACTGATTTAAGCTGGAAAAGAATTTAGTTTCGTATCCTTTTTTAACTTCTACTAATGACCTTTTTTGTTTGTGTTTCTTTTTTGTTGCTATTGTGAGGGTACTTTTTTAATTGCCAGTGAAGCCAAATAGGGTGGACCGTGTTGTGTTGAAAATTTAAATATGAGATAATTTACTTCTCCCCTCTCAACACTCGCTCAGTGTGGGCGCAGACAGTATACATGCTATGCTATATAGAGCTTTGGTGTATCTGATTACATTTTGATTGCTTTTATTTTAAGCTTCATAAAAATTAACATTTTAATATTAATTAAGTATTCATTAAAACCCTTTTTTTTTGCAAGGCAACAACAAACTTAACTGGGCTTATGATTCCGTTCATCCTTCATGCCTTCATCGCTCATCTTTTGCATAATCAAAAGCAATTTGAATTCATTAACTGTCTGAACATCAAAGCAACACAGTTTGTATCAATGATTATTTATGATTTATTTACAAAAACAACATAAACTTCGTCATTCATATTGAATTTAATATTTTTTTGTTTTATAGACTTCCGGTTTATGCCAGATACATAAGTTGGCTAGCATTTAAACTTTCTTTTTTGTGGTTTTTACAATATCATAAAAGCGTTAAAGAACTCATAAATTATTAAATGGCCACGACTGTTTAAAAGTTGAGTAAAACTTTGAATTAAAGAAGTGAGAAGAGCGAAATCACTTTTGCAATATGTTTAATTGCGTTATTTTTCTTTAAACTTCTCAAAGCTTACTTTTAGTTAAAGCTTTTGATGCTGTTTGACAAACATAATTTTAATAATTTATGTTCAACTTAATTACTCAGTTGCTTCAAGTGCAGCTTCTGCTGTTTGTCTTTTTACTTGACTTGCTTTGGAGGGCAAGAAAAGCGAGTTGAACGACTGACAGACTGGGTCTGGGTCGCTAAATCTACCCCTTAGGACTTTCTTTGGTTTTTCTATTTCGTAATGCAAAAAAATACATGCAGTTTAATTTGAAGCGAGCGAATGCGAAGCAATGCAGTTCTTATTTTTATTCGTTTCTTTATAAAATCTTATGCTGCTGTTGAGCATCAAGTCTGGCACTTTATTAGGAATATTCGCTTCGTTTTCGGCAACTCTCAACACTTATACAGAATAAAATAAAAATAATTGAGCATATTAAGGAATAGCTTGGTTTAGAGCTATTTTTAGTGATATATTTGTCAGATATATTTGCAGGATTAGGGCTATGAGTGAAACAAGGATTTTGACAAGAATTAGAACAAGAATTACCTAAAGGATTTGGACATGGAGTGGAACAAGTATTTAGACTAAGACAAAGAAAAGGATTGCGATAAGGATAATGATAAGGACAAGATTAGGTCAAGGATTAAGACAGGGGTTTTAAAAAGGATTAGAAAAAGTATATGGACAAATATTAGAAAAAGGATTTGGACAAAGGTAAGGACAATAATAAAATAAGGTTTAAGACAGGGATTTACTAGAATAGGATATGGATTAAGAGAAGAATATGAACAAGGAAAAGGATAAGATTACATCTTACATATAACCACCTTGGCATAGCTTGCAGACCTAAATTTTTTAAATTTCGATCACTATTTCACATAATAGCGGCTTTATTTTGGCGATGGTGACTGCTTAATACACAGAGGGAAAAATTTATGGACTGAGTACATAAATTTATGTACTCATGACACAAATTTCTGCACACAGAAATTTTGAATTTTTCCTGTATTAAGTTCATGTTGAAATCTGTATTGACTATATAATGCTTTTAAGCAGTGCTGTAGTTAGTAAAGAAATTTATGTACTTATCACAAAATTGTTGAAAATAAATTTATGTAATGAGCACAGTTCCGATGTAAGTAATACATAGGTTATTGACCCATTACATAAAATTTGTACAACAAATATCTGATGAGTACAGTATCTAAGAACCTTCTTCATATACTCAGTACATACATTGGGTTCATGCATAAAAGTGAGAAATTACTTTTTACTCGATATTTTGAGCACTTACTCGTTGTCGTAAGCATAAAAAGTTATTTACTCGTTAGAAAGATCTCGCTCATTGAGATGGATCTTAAGGCCTGAGAAACTTCTTAAAACGAAAGCTCTTTGTGAGAAAGTTCTCAAAATGGTATGCATAATCATGAGATGAAGCTGACATGACTGAGAACTTTCTCTGTAAATGTTGAGTCTCCTATCAAGTGATCTCACAGTTTATTTCAAGCAACTGAGATGGCAGAATACTTTCGCGTTTAAAGTCCTAAAAAAATGTATAAGCCGCGTAGACATCTTGAAGAATCTAGCAGTAAATTTAATTTCGTTTAAATAAAGAAAACATCGATTGGTTAGCAGAGCATTTCCTAGGGCCAACATTGGAATCGCGTGGTGGAGCTCTTCCTAATTCTGAAAAAATGAGAGTATATTTAAGATTTTTGGCTGATCCTGGAATACTAACAGAACATATAAATTTGCTACCTACAATCCATTTACCTTTGTTTCAAATTGACATTTTTTTAAAATTGAAAAAATTTTTAACTTCGTAACACGTAGTAAAAATAAAACAATTTTTTGTATAAAAGAATTTTACTCTTTAACTTGAACTTCTTTCTATTATATATATGTACATATATCAAATTGATACCAGAGAGGTTTATTATGGTAAGAAAATGAGGGCGAAATGAAGATTAAGGAAAACTGTTTCGGAATTATGGTTTAGGCTCAAACTTTAGGGATGGAGGTTGTAAGAAAAAAATTTTTTATGTAATTATTTATTAAAAAACTATACTTTACCTGCTATTTTACAAATACTGGGGTTATCACCAGCACTTATAAATAAAAACTGTTTTCCCCAGTCTTTTAGAATGATTTTTTTTTATTGCCGGTTCTTGTAATGTCAGCAACAAAATGTGTTTTTTTGTTATATATTTTTCGTTAAGTGATTCACCATCACTCCACTCCACTAGATTTTTCGATGCCTTGATGTATATGATGGCATGTGCTATGCCTCGTGGAGGTGGCCTGTAACGACTTTTCCATTGCTTAGCTAAATTTTTAAGTCCTTCTTTTTTTTTTAATTTTTGCACCGCCAGATTAGATTTTTATAGTAAAATTTGAGTTTCTTTTAACTCATTAATTAGAAAGTATGCTAGCTTATCATTTTTATTATTGGATAAACTACAGTTTTGTTCACTTCCAGATTCGCTTTCGGACCTTTTTTTGGAAGTTTCAGAAGCAATGTTAACGATTAATTGCTTTAGCTTGCTTTAAATAAACTAAAGCTCAATTGAAGCTTTAAGATCGATCTCACTTATGTTGAGTTGTTTGTCATGAGCTTAATCTCTTTTTGTGCATACAATTTTGAGACTGAGACTGAGAATGTTCTTATGGCTCACTTCTTGAGATTGATCTCATACGAATGATCTCTGAGAAGTATCTCATTTTTATGCATTAGACCCATTATTTACTCATTACATAAATTATTTACATACATACTTGACTCATTACATATTTGAGTACATAATTCGTGAGTGCATATTAGGGTGCTGCGCAAGCATGACACAAATTGCTGGCAAGCCATCTACCATTGGGTTTTATTTGTTTTTTTTTTTTTACTATCCGCCGACCAAATACGTAAACGTCGCAAAAGCGATCTTTTTGGCCCATCTTGCTTCGTTTTCAAGATATGTCGTTCTTCTCAATTTTTTAATCATATCGACCGACCTCTCTACCTGCGCGTATTGAGTTCGAGACCCCCTTTAGAACACCCAAGTCCGTATTGGTATTTGTATTTATGTATTGAACAAATGTCTTACTTTAATCGTATAAGTCAGACATGTACTGAGTGCATATTTTATATATTGAATACATGTGTCGCTTTAATCGTTATGTACAAGTGCCCTGTAGTGAGTGAATAGCACTTTTGCCATGCCGTTGTGCATGCGAGAATTGAATTGAGTCTTTAGTTTATGTATTGAGTACATTTCTTGTAAAACGTTACATAAAATATTGATTGAGTACACGTTGTTTATATTTATTAAAGTCTGCAATGTATTCAACACATATTTCGCTGTATTGAATACATTTTTTATTCATTTTATAAAGTGAATAACCGCATATGTAACCAGTACACGCTTACTTTACTCAGTACATGCAGCTCTCGTGCTTATACAAGACGCAGTACATAGATTTTACATAGATGTCTCTGTACTGATTACATGACTTTTTCTTTTTGTGTAGGAAGAAGTCCAACGGTGTGAAATTTCATGATCTAGGTGGCCAATTGATGTCTCCAAAACGCGAAATTACGCGACAAGGGAACTTCGTACACATTGTTTTGCATCTTGTGTGACACGAAGCACCATCCTGTTAAAAGCAGAGGACGTCTATATCGCATTTAGCGCACGCAATTAACTGTAACGTCTCTTCCGTTGTCATTTTGAAAAAATACTGCCCATGAAGCTTTCGGTCAAAAAACCTAACTTAAACGGTCACTCGTTATGATCGCATTGGCATCTCCTGAATCACTCGTGTGTTTTTGGATCCCAAAATACGATGATTTTGCTTATTACCGTAGTAGCCAAAATGAAAATGAGCATCGTCAGAAAACTCACTTTTATTTTTATTAAAAAACTACCATTCATGGTGTTCAAGACCCATGAATGGTATATTTAAATGATACGCTATATTAAATGAAATTTTTACAAATTCATGTACTGAAAAAAAATATTTAAAAATTGACGACAATTGCTTTAATTTGATGAATTTTGTGCTTAAAAAATAGCTTGCAAAAAATTTCTTAAAGTAAGAGCGAATCTGTTTAAAACTTTTGAAGAGCATATGAAATTCAAATTATGAACACATATTTTTAACACATTGTGTTCAATTTTCAGCTAATTTTTTTTTTCAGTGTACCAATCATTTGTATTAAAATATAGTTTTGTGGATTTGCATGATATACATAATTTATTGGAAGTTATTACCGCGAACATGAAGAAAATGTGTTTTATTCTTTATTGACATAATTTTAAAAAACTTTTATTTTACTAGGAAATTTTCTTCTTAATACAAGCAAAAGAATTGAAAATTTTTTAATTTTGAAAGTGGTAAAACTTAAAATAGCTGTGTTTTCCCCCAGATGTTTTTTGTATAGCAGTTGCTTGGCTCTTTAAAATCGCTTTAAAATTTAAATGCAGCACTTTGGCAGTTATGTATACCTACTATTGCAGTCAAGCTCCATGAAGGTAGTACAATCAGCATTCTTCCTCCTTTTTATTCTTCTGTCGCACATTCTTAACCATGTGTGAAATTTTTACGTTTTTCTAGTTGTCATCTTCTGTGGTGGAACACATGAGTGCGCATATGTGTTTCAACACACAACTACGTTTAAACACACACACACACATCCACACATGCTTGCTGGCAAATCAGCTGACACTTTACGTACTTCAATTTGCATTACGAAGCTGGGATATACTGTGTTAAATTATTATTTCCGCTTTTACAATGCGTTCTTCCCATTTTTTCACATGGCATACTTATTTTTTACTACTACTTTTTTTTTTTATTTTGTTTTATAGGAATGTGTGAGTGAGGAAAATTGCATGTATTTTAACTCAAAAAAAAAAAAAAAACAAAACTAGACAACGCTGCGTTTTACCCGGATTTAACTAGTGAAACGTAAGCAGAAAAGAAACGTTGCATGGCATTAGGCGCTGCAACATATGCATTCATATTTGTGTGTGTGTGTGTGGCACACTTTCTTTGCGTTATTCTGTCATTTTTTAATATTGCGGTACATTTTGCTTCCTTTGAACTGCAGACAACACTTTTGCTGCGCATTGGATGCGAGGATGTAGCACAGCGTGTAGCAATAATTGGAGAATAAAGGAAAAACAAATGAGGTGATGTTGATGAAACAGTGCGTCATTTGAAGCTGATGTCTAGAAGAGTGTCTTGTTTATTTGTGATGAAAAACTTGTGTTAAGACTATTTTAATTATCACAAAATATTTCATTTGAATTCTTTATTAAAGTTCTTAAAATTATTTTGTATTTAAAAATGTCTTCATTTATTCGATTTATATATAAAGTAGAAAAAAATAATTTCACTGGAGTTAATGGCAATAATGTTCAACTCCATTTATTATTTATGCGATTTAATAAATCAGTAACATACAGTCGAATTCTCATGTGAATTCCTTTGCTTCATTGAATGCAGTTGAATAAATTAAACGTGTTGCACTTTTCTAAAAATAACATTGCCAACAGAGGCGCAGTCTGTAGCAGGATAAGTCAAAGGGGTGAGTTTAAATAGAGTGAATATCAATATTTTTTAATTTAATAGATGACCTTTCTATGATGATACATTCTATAACAGATGAGATTAATGATCTATTAAAGAATTCCTTTCAAGTCTTTATTTTGCATCTTTTCTTATAATTAATAGGAAATGTTTAATAAGTCTCATATGAAAAGAAGTCTGGAAATACTAAAAATTCTAAGTCCTTTAGTATTATTTTGCTTTTCTTTATTATATACACCGCCAATTTGCTATTATTGTTAAAATTCCAGTCCGCTTGTTCCAAAAATATCCACGAAAAGAAGATGTGCCACTGCTTTATAGCAAAAGGATAAAAACCAAGCTTATGTTAACCCTCGAGGCAGCTCTTAAGAGTCCTTTTAATTAGCTCCTCGACACATGGACATGGCGGTCTACAAACAGCTAAAGCAAAAATTATTTTATAATTACTTTAACCAAGAGAGAGGTAGAGAGCGAGAAAGAGAGAGCTGCAGAGAGAGAGAGATAGCAACCTTTGGGGCGGCAAAAGTCATCCATAAAGTTGCCACATTATGGCATATGTTGGGCTTTGTCGAGGTGCTACGGCCTAAGGTGCTGGTAATGGGAAAATTTATGGGCACCACACATAGCGCTATAGAGGCGCTAATACACAAACACACACACACACACATACATACTCCAGGCCTACTCTATCCGCCCTTACATAGATACAAATTATAAATAAATGTGCAATTAAGCACTTTTTCACTGCTCACTTGAAATAATTTTTTTTTTTAAATATTCATTATTTTTTCTTGAGCTATTATTGCTCTATTTTTACTGTTTGGACTTATGCCACACACAGCTAAATCGCAGCTAACACGCACGCACATATGGCGTCTGCTAAAGCGAATACATTTTTGTGTGAGTGTGTGTGTGTGTCTTTTGGCAGAAAATTGCTAATAAATCTTAAGTTCCGCTTTTGGTTTTGGTTGCTGCTTTTTCTTCCATCTTGCTGCTTCCACCGCCATGTTGGCTGTAGAGCGCTGCTTATAGGAGTGTTTGAGTGTTAGTCTTTAGCTGCTGGTCGTGTCAGTGCTAGCTAGGTTGGCGGCGGTGCCGGAAGTGTTGGTCGGTATGGGTGTCTGTGTATGTTTAAGACGCGCGCTCTATCTAGGCGCTAGACAACAACAACAACACCAAGAATCACAGCAACAAATCTTAGCAGCACATACTTCAGATAACTGTGCTTGATAGTGTACGTTTTCTTTCGGCGGCGTGTACCAGCAGATTTCTTAAGAAATTATTTCTTGACGCTTTTATAACTGCTGCCGGGCTACACTTGCTAACCTTGCTACCTCATCCTCTCCATTATTTCTTGTGCTTAATGTGAGTTTAAGTTAAGGTTAGTATTATACACACACACACACATAAAAACTCACAAATATAGCTATATAGAATTGGCTTGGCTCTATGTGTGAGTTTAAATAGTGGATCTTCTTTTTAGCCATAGGTATGCAATTTTTTCATTCTTAGATGTTTGTGTGTGTGGGGATGTGTGTACGTGTGTGTGTCTTCTGGTTCTCGTCGTATTTCTATTTCTTGGTTTGACTTGCTTTGGTCTCGTTTGTGGTTCCGTTTATACCCGCACTTGTGCCGGATGATAAAATATTTTTCATGTTGAAAAATGATCTTGTCTGCCGGTTGCTGCTCGTTAAGTTTGGTGTTCTTTGGCGTGTGGTTTCAGGAATCTGGCCAGAAAGTTTTGTGCTTTATAATGCTGCTAATAATGTCTGTGATTAAAGTGGCTTACGTGGCATTTGTTGATTTATGGGAATTTCATTAGTTTGTTTAATACTTAACACTGGAAAAAAAAACTAAAAATAAAAACGCACATATAATATACAAACTATATATAAGCGAATGATGAGCATTAGTGGCATAATATCTAGATTTCATGGAGTAGTAAAAAAGTAGGAACGTGAGCTAGTCCAGCACGAAAAGCTAGCGATAAAAAAATATATAAAAATTTTTAAAAATGGCTATGTTGGATGAATTCTCATAAGAGATGCAAGATGACAAAATGAAAAGGGCTCATAATAAAATATTTTTTTTTTATTTTTTTTTTTTTATTTTGTTACTCCTCTTTATGTATTAACTATTTGCCCCACTATTTATTGGTGTCTTATTTTTTTAAGGAGTTGGATTATTTTAGGAGGTTGAGACTACAATCCTTTTTTTTACTTTACCTCAATGCTGAGTGCTGAGAAGATTTTCTATAATTTCTTATATGAATTAGTTATCTTTGGTCACTTCACCAGTCTATAATTGTAGCCGGGTTGCTCTAAAATCTGGACTACATTAAATACACGTGATAACGAATACGAAATAGTATAAACTTCACTTTTAAATGTATGATTGTTTTTAGTATTATGATAATTTTTCCATCTACCCATTACACTGTGTGACCGATTCGACCTTTAAAATTATATTGAACAAAAGTGCATTTTGTTTTTAAATTCTACCAACCGAAGCATATTTAAAAAATTTTTAAAAGTTGGAATACCAGAATTCCTACTTTTTAACTTTAAACATTTTTAAAAAAAAGTTGTGATGGAATTGAGAGGTCGGACTGGTCGCGATATAATTACAAGATGTCCCTCTCTCGGAATTTTTAAGAATTTTGGCTGAAACTTTTTGGTGGTCTCACCATGTTATCAGCACAAATATTAGTTCAAGAAAGTAACGTCCAATGAAATAACGCCCAAAATAAAAAAAACGAAGATCACATTTTATTATGAAGTAATGACCAACATTTTTGAAATTGGGGGAAGTTTCTTGTAATTTGAATTTTGAAATTTTTGGGTGTTATTTCATTATTTTTTTGAGCTCAGTTTCGAAACAAATGAACTCCTCAATTAAAAACAAAAAAAAGAAATAATTTAACTCCCAAATAAAATTAAATAAAGGCGAACCTTTTGAGTTTATTTTATTTAAGTATGAAATAGTGGCCAAAAATTGGAACATTTTTGGTACCTACTTATTTCATTTTATATTTTTGTAGTTATTTTAATGTTTAATATATTTAAGTTAGCTAAGTAAGAGCGTGTACGGCATTAGTAATCGGTAAATAGTGCAACCCTGAAATTTTGTCCACAAGACGACTTAACCTCTTCTCTTGACGCACTAGTAAAAAATTTAAATTTGTGGTCGAAACTTTGTCAGAAAAGTGTGTTAGGCATAATGAGTGCTGCATACACAGAACGCTTTGAGGCAGTTTTCCTCTGTAACCATCCAATAGGACCAAAAATGTCCTATGCAGCGGAGGAAAAGTATTTGAAAAAGTCAAAGGCTTTTGTCCAAAAGTGGGTGCAGTGCTTTAAGGAATCTAAGAACTTCGATGACCTTCCCGATCCTGGCTCAACAGGGAACGTCACCAAGAAGGATGAAATATTAAAGTGAGTTTGTTTTCGCGGAATCCTGGCTTAATCTTGCTTGCTAAAACCTGGCTTGAAGAAACCACTGTTTTCCGAAAAACAGGTTACTACAAGAATGGCTTGGGCAACAGAAAACATTGATCGCGATCGGAGTTACGTACTCTTCTACGACGAATCTTCTGTTTGGGGTTATTCGATCGTACCGCGAACTTGGTCTTCATCGTCAAGTAATTCTGTCCAGCGCACGGTTAAACAGCCCTTTAAAATTCATCTTTGGGGATGCTTCTCATAAAAGGGTTTCGGCACTTTGCACCTCTTTACCAAGAACCTTAATGCTGCCCAAAATGGTCAAAATTTATGAGAAGGCTTTATTACCGACTGCCAAATGCCAATTTATAATCAAAAACGAAGACTGGGTTCTGCAGGCGGACAATGACCCCAAACACCGCAGCCGCCTCTGCACCGACTGGAAACGCGAAAAAGGCATCGTCACATTAGATTGGCCCTCACAATCGCCTGGTGCTACATCAAGCAGGAGCTTCGAGGGAGACCCACCTATACTTTAAAACAGCTTTCGCGAGAAATTCGATGCACTTGGAGAGCTCTTCCTGTCGAATATGCCGAAAATTTTGTGGAAAGTATGCCGCGGAGATGTCAAGCGATTATGAACGGTGGTGGTGATTGGACATCTTATTAATATGATTGCGTCATACTTCGGAACATGTACAATGAATATATGTACATACCTATCACATAATAGGTACCCAAGGGAGAGGTATCAGTCCCAATTCTGCCACCAATTTATGAACCGACCAGTCCCTTTAACACGGCGTTGTCATTGACAGGGGTCAATTGCCACCTGCTGTATCACCTTGAACCTGTCACGTAACCGGCCACGAACAACAAATTTGTGATCTATCCCAACTATCGAGTAATTCGTTGAGCCATTTCGTTTGTTCGCTAAACAATGATTCTATATTGCGATATTCGACAGATGCCATTTTTTTTCTTTTCAACTTTGAATTGTCACACGATACAAATACAGCTTTGAGTTTTAATTCATCTGTCTCCTCTTGTATCATGTTAAATTGGTCCCGTGTAGAGTAAAATAAAACCTCTCCTGTGAAGGTTACAATTGAGCTGTCATGGAACCAGTCACTTAAAAGCAATTGACTCTGCTTTTTCCGTAGGGTAAAGACAAATTTTCTCAAATAAATTTTTAGAAAAATTATGCCGTACACGCTCTTACTTAACAAAATGTATTTGTATAGTAATATCTAAAAAAAAAATGAAGATATATCAGGTAGTTCATAAATTTCAATCTTTTGTCACTTAAAACCTACTTAAATTTGTTTAAGTAAATGTTCTTAGGCTTCGATTTGATATTTGGACGAGAATTGAGAACGAAATTTTAATGATGCATCACGTTTAGGCACATTTTGTTACATGAGAGAGAAGAATGATATAGAGAAAGGTAGAGATAAGGGGAAAGAAAGATCTTGTTTGAGACCATGATACAAGGTATGAGTTTTTTCATCTGGCACCAACTGTTAAAATAGTATAAATTAGAGAACGAAAAAAGTAGAAAAGAAAATAGAAAGTAATATATACAGGCTAATGACAGCCGGTATAAGACACTCGTGAGAAAATAGGAAGTTTTGACTCCCACCTTGTATAATTGTATCATGTTTGAGACGCTCTCGCTCTCTCTCTCTCTCTCTCTCTCTATATATATATATATATATTTCGTTCTCTCTATCTCTCTCCTCTGAGTCTCTTCCACTAACATCTTTCTTGTTCTTTAGTTTTTAAAAAGTTTCTCTTCTATCACGTGTATGTAGATCCTGTGAGGCATCCTTGCGTTATTAAAGATTTTGTACTCAGTTATTATTAACTTAAATTTACTTCGAATTAATTTTTGGCTTAAACAATTTTCCATTTATTTTTTTTTTTTTAATTTGTGAATAAATGTAACAACAACCATATTTAATGAATTTATATGCCTTTTAACTGGCTTTCTTAATTGCTTCAGTTTATTGACCCTGAAGAAATCTTACTTCTCCTCAGTAATCGCCCGTAATCGCTTGCGAAATTTATGGCTCATTGCTTACAAATATAAATAATAATTTACGAGAGAGAACAGAAAAAAAACAACACCTATCAAAATGTATTTAAAATCAATGGCGTAAATATTATGACTTTCGTTATGGCCGACATTAATTCTATTTAGAACAAATAACAAAGTCCGTTATTTATATCACTGGTTCTGCAGTATTTTATTTCGAAGAGCCGAACAGCTTTTGGGGTTTGATTTAATCTACAGCTGAAAATCTCCTCGAGCAGTCTCCGTTAATTACGCACAATCTATATTGGCCCACCGCACACAACCTCCCACAAACACACATAGACACACATACACAAACACACGCACACACACACAGACCCTCGTGCGCACAAGTAACCCTCATTAATTCCATGAAGTAAAGTAAACTTTTTGCTATTAAAATTAATAACGTCACCTTTACGCACAAATAAAGGTGGAAGGGAAGAGAAAAATAAAAAACAAAATATACATATATAACGTAACGCACAAATATAATGGTTCTTATTACCCAACCCAAGCTCCTAATATTGCCCAACAAACTCCCGCATAGTAGAGTTTGTCTCAGCCCCTTGAGTCGACAAAGTTACCTCACTCAAATTCATTATCAGCTACATCAATAAATGTTGTTTTTGTTGGTGTCCCTTTTTTCCGCTCTGGTCCTTGTGCTGTCGCTTGCTCTACCCCTCACAAATACAGCCATTATTGGTCCTCCGACAAAACTTAATGAGTTCTGCTGGTTTTTCGGTAACAAATCGCTTCACATTTGCGCTAATTGAAGATGAGGCCAACATTTGCACACCTATGTTTGTCACCCATCCACCACTTTCATGGGACAACCTCTGTACAGCCACCAACCCAGTCTTCACACAACCTACGGCAATGTCAACCACTTTAAGATACCGTGGGCCAAAATGGCGCGACATGACATAAAATTGATTGCCATGCATTAAAGGGAAATTTTGGGTTATTTTGGTTTAATTTTCCGCAGTTAAACATCGTTATAGAAATGTTGTCCTTCGTCTTTTTGACGGTAGCTGCGACAATGCAGCTAGCTAGTTGCCGATGTTGTAATAGTAGGGACGACAACAATAAAAACAGTCATGATGTTGTTAGCTGCAATGTTGTGACGAGAAGTTTCATTGGCTGGTCATAGATGCACAAATTCAGTAAAGTTGCACAAGAGGGTGCTGGTAGAGGGTGAAGTTAATTTACCCTCTTTGAAGTTGCAATGTTGGAATGAACAAAAAAATTAAAGTTTGTTTTAAGGGTGTTCTATGAGATTAAAATTAGCACAATTATTTTTTAATTTAATCGGCTGTAGTTAAACGGAGTCATTTTTTTAACCTTTACCATATAATTCAAAAACACATATGTAGTTATTTAAATAATAGATATTTATTTTACGTACATCAATTTTTTTTTTTTTTTTTGATTCAGTTGTCTTACTTCGTTGCATGTATCACTGTTAACTGCCAAATGACTACAGAACCTTTTATATGCATATTTAATCTATATATATAAACGTGAATAGAAAACCATGTGGGACTAAGATGTCGATGTGCTGGAGGAATGTAGAGATGTGCATAGAAAAAATAAAAAGACAGTCATTGTACCTTTCCAAGCTGCCTGCCTAGACAAGTAAATAGCGCTTACATTTATAAATAGACTTTATTCTGATAAGATCCCTTATAAGTTGGATTATTAGCCCTAAGATGACATGTTGGCTGTATAATGTTCATACCAACTTTGACTAATGTCTCGTTGGCATGGTAGTTAAAAACACTGCTACTAAGGATCCTTGTCAAGACAGTCGACTGTCAAGCGATTAATGAACTCAAGTAATAATAGTGATTTCTATATCCAGTGACATGGAATCTACACCAATTGAAGATGTAGAATCCTTTAACATCATTAAAGGATTTACTTATATACTCATACAAAAAAAAAATAGTTATTTTAATTTATGCTAAGCTAGGTAAAAATTAACCTCTATGAGGCCTGATAGATAAAGAGTGAAAAAATCTCTCCAGTGTGCTCAGAACCAACACTCAGAGCACACAATAATAAAATTATTGAAGTCCGAGATCATAATGAGCTGTTTAAGTCTAGTAGGTAGGTATGTCTACAAAGTCGAAGGCTTTGTGACTAAGCAAGTGTCCAAGTGATTCTTTTTTAACCAGCCGGATCAAACAGTTGCAAAATATCGAACAAGTCAGGAGACCAACTGAAGTGGTATAGAGAGAGGTTAACCCTTTCAGTGCCAAATTAGCCCTGGCAATGCCAAACATTCCAAATTTCGTTCAGGGTCAGTTTTTGACTAAAATAAGCTGAGTATGAAGTTTGAAAGCCGTATTGCTTTCTTAATAGATACTACACAAATTTTTAGAAATATTCAAAAAAATTTTAAAAACATCTAGCGCTATAAATATCACATATTTTTTCTAACTAAAAATGTAAATAAGATCTCTTACACTCGTAGTATTATATTTAATTACCTCTAACTTTAGAAAATTCTCAGAAATATTTAAAAATATAATTTTTTAATTTGCTCTTTTTTGAAGTCGCGTGGTCGCTCTCATGAGTTCACTCGGAATAACCTTGAAAAACATGTTATAAAAATTAATTTTCGTACTTTTGATTTTCTCTTCGTTTTCATCATATTTCAATCTATTATTAAAAATGTAATGTTAAAAAGCGGGGTGTCCCAAACTAGAAACAGAGCCACAAAGCAAACTGTTGCCGTATGGCAACAAATATGCCGAAAGGGTAAAGCAAAGTAAAAAAACCACCTCACTTTAATGAAACCTTTGTTTGCTTGGCTCATTTGTTGGCAAAAGGTTTAGTTCTTCAGAATCAAATTCAGAATCTTCAGAATCAAAGCCCCCCTTTTTTCTGTGGTTAAGTATGCCTCTTCAAGTCCTTTTTTGTTTTAAGCGTTTGTTAACGATCAATAACAAACCTCAATAACACTTAGGAGGAACATTAGGTCAGCAGAAAAGACACCCACAACGAAAAGCTATACCGGGAAAATAATCCAAAAATCACTTAACACCAGTTGTAATTACAATTGAATTATAGATTTTTTCCGAAATGCTGAAGATGTTTATATATGTAGGCTTATAAAATATTAAACGAATATTTTGTGGTAATAGTCCCAGCTAAAAAATTTAACCTACAAAAAGGGACATTTTCGAGATCTTTAAAGATTTTGAAAGATATTTTTATATTCATAAAGCAATTAATATATTGATGATAATAAAACAAAATACAAAAAAAATAAAATGATAAGATTTCCAATATTATAATACATATAAATAGCTTTTAAAATATGACCGAGAAATGAATGGGAAAAGTTATTTAAAATTATTTTTTACTTTGTAGTGATTTTGAAGTCGGTTTTTTTTTTTGTTAAAAAGTTTTTATTTCTTCCTTTTTAGAGAATATGAAATATTTTATAGTATTCTTGAGGAAAATTTCAAACATGAAACTTTGTTCTTAACAAATTTGATTTATTAATTCCTGAAAGTTTGTTGGGTATTTTCCATTTCTCCCTCTTTACAATTTGTAGTGACACGCCCTTTCTCTAATCCCGCCAACTTTATTTACCGTACCTTATAATGATTCTACCTAGCCCTGTGCCAAATTTCAGTTTCCAAGTATCAATATTAACCGTTCTATAGTACTTTTCTTAAAGTGCTACACCCTGTGTACAATCCCGCTCACTTTTTTAATGATTCTACCTACCCACCTACCTGCATACCAAATATTAGTGCACTAGTCTCAATATTAACTAAGATATAGTATTTTTTTAATATTGACACGCCCCTTTGTTGAATAAAGCCCACTTTTTTGGCCGTAATTTGTAGTAACTTTACCTACTCATGTACTAAATTTCAGCACCCTAGTGCCAATATTATTCGATATATAGTATGTTTCTGATATTGCCACACCCATTTGTCGAATAACGCCCACTTTCTTTACAGTAATTTTTAAAAATTGTGTCTACCCCTGTACTAAATTTCAGTACCCTAGTGTCAATACTATTCGAGATACAGTGTTTTTCCAATATTGCCACACCCCTTTTTCAAATAATAAATAATAATATATTCTTGTGTCAATATTAACTCAAATACAGTGTTTTTCTTATATTGACACGCCCCTTTTTCGAATATCGCCCACTTTTTTAAAAAAGAACCTCCGCGTTCATGGTATCTATCTGTTGACAAAAAAATTACGGAAATCGGGCAAGTACTTTAGGAGTTATAGATGTACATACATTTAAAAAAAAAAAAAAACAAAGCGGACAAACCAACGAAATTGAGAACCTCCTCCTTTTTGAAGTCGGTTAAAAACCGATTATAAAAAACTACTCGAATATACTAAATATATCCTGTAGACGCTTACATGTTTCCAAAAAAAGTAACAGATAAGATAAGTTACGCCTTCGAATTATGCCGTAGTTTGTCAATCCGCACCATCTTAAAAATATTTTCATGTAAACATGTTGTGAATTATAAGCAGCTCAATATAAGTTGAAGTAAGAAAAATTTGCTTGATGTGTGTGTGTGCGAAGGCTAGGTTGTCACACGAGACCGAACTTCTTAAGTGCGCCAAATCAGCTTTGAAGAAGCTTTAAGCAAGTTTTTAAGAGGGATGAGAAATGTGACTAGCTTGACTGCTTGGATGTTCAATTCTTATTTGGGATACTAATATCTAGAAATACTCAGAATGTCTCATAGGTATAAGAAGGCCCCAGATAAGTTATTAAAAAAAAAATCCAAGCCTCAATAAAAGTTGTATTACACTCTGGAAAGCTGATAGTTTGAATCAACTAAAGCAACTTTGCGAAAAGTCATCTTCATCTCTTCAGCTAGTCGAGCTGCAAAACATTCTCTATAATCAACTGTGTAGCTCGTGCTAAAGGCCTTTATAGAAATCAGGACTTTTAAGCCTTGATCAAAACTAAAAACATTCTTCTTTGGATTTTGGCTTAAAGTGCCTTTGACGAAAAGAAAAAATGAACAGCTTATCAAAACTAAGAGATAGTTCACTGTTTACAGGACCGGAACCACTCTGAAGTGCTGGTACAACTCTCTTGAAAAATATGTCAGAACTTTTTTAATTGAAATCGGGTTTTTTATGCACACTTTTGGACAGAATTACACTAAGTTAATACTCCATTAACTTAGAAATCATAAACTTAGTAAGTTCAGAGAAAACCAATCTGTAAATAACGACATAACTTCTGTCTTGTCAAAAATTTTGTTGAAAAAGTACCTGAGTGTAATATTGGTTTGTTTTTTGAACGAAAGTTATACAAATTCTCAAAGAAAAGATTTCTTCTGGAAGAATATTTAAAATTGGGCTTAAACGCTCATCGACTGTCGAATATCTGTCGAAAATAAATAATAAGTGAGTTTTTTAAATAAATAAATTTTTTGTCGACCTAATAAAAAACTTAACGATTAGCTCGAAAATGCTTTCAGGTTTTATTGAAGTTTTATTACTTCAACATAAGATAAACTTTCCCATGCATAAAAGTTTTTTCATAATGATTCAATATTATCCGGCGGTTAGTTGACGACAAGCAACATTTAACTGCTAAAAATCAAGTAAGGATATATTTCTGATTCCTTGAATTTTTCCCTTCAAAAACACAACTCAAAAAAAAAAAAAAAGCGGTTAGCCTGGAGCGGTTTCATGAGAATCTTATCCTGGAATTCTTGTACCGTTGCTGTAGCTATTTTCTTCTTTTTTTTTATTACAGCTAATAACAAAATGATGAAAATTTTGCATAAACAAGCAAAATGTAGCAAATAACTGTACAAGTATACAAATAAAAAAAGGACAAAGTAGAGAAAAGGACACGCGAGCCCATTATTGGATACAATCTTTGATCAAAATTTAATTCATTTGTATGCATGACGCATATTAAATAAACTTGGACATGGAAACAACAAAGCAAAAAGGATTTTTTATTGAAAGATTTCAAGGATACATTTTTGACCTTCTTTACAGCAAATTGCAAAATGAAAAAAAAAGGAAAAGTTATTCCTTTTTCTGAAATTAAACAAACACAGCAAAATTTATTAGTTCTTGGCTAAATAAATATTAAAAATCATATCGTGCAGTAAGTAGCAGCAGTGGACAGGAGTATAAGCCCGGAGGATGAAGTTGAACCCTTTTGGGAAGCGTACCGCAAGTACAACGAATGGTTTTTCCAGGCGATATAAATTCACGGTAACAAACGTTAAAACAAAGTGAACAAAGTAATTGCTTAATCATGTTTATGCGGGCTGCTTGCAATCGCAAAAGTAGTAAGGCCATAACAACAACCACAACAACAAGAACAACAACGAGTAGTGAAGTAGAATTAAAATGAAGAAACTTGAGCAAAATAAACACACAAAAGCAACAAAGACAATAAATGAAACGAATTAAATGAAGTGCATGGCAAAGAAAAACAAATATAATCATGAAAATTGGCAAATAAGGAAGATACGCCAAGAGGCAAAAAAAAAAAAAACCAAGAGTTGTGTGTTACTGCCAGCAAAATTGCCGTTAAATTGTTGTTCGTACAAATAATTCAATATTCATGTCTGTTAAAAAAAAGTTAAAGTTTGCAAAATAATCAAATTTCTTGCATTGAGCGGTGCAGAAAAAGCCGACAAAATGTAAAACGCAAAAAAAATAGAGTATCAATGGTGGAATTGTTTTTGGGAACTGTTTTTGTTGCAGCTCTTCGGCAAACGGAAATCAATCGTCAAATAACTCAAGCGCACACTCTACAAATAAACGAGTCCTTCGGGCCTGTGTCACGCTTGCACGCACTCTACTTCCGTTTGCAATGCGACAAACAGTCACACACACACATGTATACATACGCACATTTATATGTATGATACACTCCTGCTTACGCACACAAACCCACACCTACACGCAACCGGATGTTGTGCTTTCGGTAAGGCAGCCGATCTCTTCTTTGTGTAAATAACGAGGCTTAACTTAAAATAAGAAGGAGTACTTTATAGGAAAGATGAAGGAAATTTTAATTTGCATGAGATGAGACTAGATTTTTAAATGAAATCTGTTTGAAAGAAATAAATATGCAGAGTGTCTTCAAGCAGCTGTAGAACATGCGTGTTTGATTGAGGAATATCTTTAGAGTAAAGCCTCTAAAATATATATATATAAAATTGTTAAAAATTAATTTTATTGCAGTATTTGATGACTGAATATCTAAATACGAGTATAAATATTAAAAAATTAAAAAAATTTAACAAATTAAAGTCAGTCTAATAATAAAGTTTGACAAGTTTTTCCTCTTGATGAGGGCTTTTTGATTCCATGAACATATTAATGCTTGTACACTAAGGGAAATAACGCATATTAACATTATCCACGCCTGAGTATATATTTCATTTAAATATTTACGTGGATAAATCAAATATTTTCCTTACAACTCGTTTTTTTCCGTATTTAAATTTTATTTATGCCACACACTGACACACATATTCCATACAGCTGCCAAGCAGCCACCAAGCAGCAGCATCGCACTCTGTTCCTGTGCGATGCTGCTGCAGTTTCTTCGCACCAACAGTTACAGGTCTTATAGTTCTCATTTAGTTAATGTTTCAAGGGTAATATATCATGGATATTTGGCAAATATGATTTGTGAGTGCGGTGGTGAGTGCGATGCATGATGAATTCATGTAAGGTGGAGTGACAACTCGGTATTTTCTCAAGAATGTCACTCCACTCTACATGATTTCATCATGCATCGCACTCACCACCGGATTCACAAACCATATTTTCACAAAAAGAAAATAAAATATACCACTAAATGGCGTTTGATATGGACGCAGCTCGTGGGAAATATTCAAATAAATTGTTTTTCAATTTCAATATTTTATATAAATTTTCCTTAAATGCGATAGTTTTATTTTCAAATAGTAAATATTTGAAAGATATTTAAATATATTCGTGCATAATTTTAATATATTTTTTATTAATTCTGTTTAAATATTTTAATATTTTATTTAATTAAAAAATTATTTAAATAAATTTTAAATATTTACGTATTCGATTTAAGTAAATGCGTTATTGGTGCAAAAATTACTCGCTTTTTGGATAAATTAAAAAAGTTTTTGGATAAATTTAATATTTTTTTCCCTTAGTGTATTACTTTAAAAATAGCTAACTTTTTTCCTCACATTCAGAGTACGGAAAGATCAGCTCAGTACGAGGATTACATGACTCATACACTCACCGAAACAGCTATATGTGCCTAACAAACAATTGAACTCCACTAGGGTATATTTAGGTAACTGTAAAATCTGAGTATGCAGAAAATTTGTTTGTTGTTTTAACACTTTTTTAAATTTTTCTCTCTTATGGAGCCATTCTCTTCAAATAATAAACGTTGTCTCATTACCACTGAAAGAAATAGCTATATGTGCATACACAACTTTTTTTAATTTTTTTGTGTAATAAAAACAACAGATAAGAATTGTTTGAAATATTGATATTTTTTTAGTAATTTGTATGACCGCTATTATTTATGACGGCCTGACAAATGCAATTAGGCATTGACCTCATTAGGTCTTGGAAGGTAATATTGTCAATTTTTGGCCACTCTTCTTTTATTGCGTTTTTCAGCTCTTTTAAACTAAAAAATTGTCTTCCTTTTTTGTAAGCGTTCTTTGGCAAAATACCCCAAAGATTTTCCATCGGATTCAAGTTCGGGCTGAGAGCAGGCCACTCCAATAATGGTACTGATCGCGGTTTAAGGAAGTCTTTCGTGTGCTTTGCGCAGTGAATAGATGCATTATCCTGTTGAAATGTCCAATTATCACCATACAAATCACCAGCAAAATCTATTAATGCACTGTCCAGTAACTCTACATGGCGCTCAGCAGTCATTTTGTTCGAAACAAAACATATTTTAGACTTGCCTTTGTTGCCAAATGCAGCCCAAGTCATAAGCGAACCACCTTGAAAGTTTCTTCTTAAGCATGTTTGGCCAGGCTTTCTAACGTTTGCCAAAACTTTTGACTGCCATCAGGACCGTCGAAATTGATTTTTTTCTCATCACTAAATATGATGTTTAGCCACTTTTCTTCTCAAAATTTTAATTTTTCTGCAAACTTTAATCTTGTGCTCTTATGGCGTTTCAGTAGCATAGGTTTGGATATCCTTTTTTGATACTTTATATTAATGTCTTCGTTTAAAATTTGTTGTACTCTTCTTTGCGTAATATAGGGTGTTTTTTTTAGAGGTATAGAACTTCGAATTGAAATAAAACACAAGAAAATCGTTTTAATGTCCATCAATTTGGCTTTATTGGAAGGATAATTTTATGCCATTAATGTTTAAATATGATTTCGGGCATGTGGCCGCCGCGGCTGGCTCGAATAAAGCCAATTCTACAGGTCCAATTTTCAACCACTTTTTCGAGCATATGGGGCCGTATGTCGGCAATAACGCCACAAATGTTGGCCTCCAAGTCCCTTAACGTTTCTGGTTTGTTAGCGTAGACGAACGACTTCACATATCCCCAAAGAAAATAATCCAATGGTGTAAAATCACACGATTTTGGTGGCCTATTGACAGGTCCATTCCGCGAAATTATGCGCTCATCGAATGTTTCCTTCAATAAATCGATTGTGACGTGCGCTGTGTGGCATGTAGCGCCGTCTTGTTGGAACCAAAACTCATCCACATTCATGCCATCCAATTCGGGAACAAAATTGTCGGTTATCATGGCTCTATACCGGTTTCCATTAACGGTAACTGACTCTCCAGCATTATTTCGGAAGAAGAATGGCCCAATGACTCCACCAGCCCATGTCAGTTTTTGTGGATGTAATGGCGTCTCAAGGATCTCATGTGGATTCTCTTCACTCCAAATGCGGCAATTTTGCTTGTCGACGTAGCCATTCAACCAAAAATGAGCCTCATCACTGAACAAAATTTTGCGATGAAAATCAGCATCGAGATCAATCTCACTTTCGGCCCATACACCAAAATCACGACGCATTGCATGGTCTCGCGGCTTTAATTCTTGCACAAGCTGGATCTTGTAAGGTCGCAAGCCAAGATCTTTGCGCAAAATCTTCCATAAAGTTGATGGACAAAGCTCCAATTGCTGTGCACGTTGGCGAATCGATTCATTCGGGTCCTCTTCAACATTTTGCTCTACAGCGGCAATTGTTTCTTCTGTGCGCACTGTTCGACGTCTCTGCGGATGCGTATTATCATATAGAGTAAACGTAGTGCGAAAACGACCCATGGTTAACCGAATTAATTACTCTGATGGACGATTATGTCGACCATAAAATGGACGGAGCTTGCGGTAAACTTCGCGAACTGAACCATTATTTTCGAAATAAATTTGCACGATTTGCAAGCGTTGTTCTTTTGTCAACCTGTTCATGATGAAATGGCAAACCAAACAGAACATAAATGACATTAGAGTTGCCAAATTTGACCACAAAATGCCAGTTTTATCTCTATTCGAAAAACAAACCCCTAAAAAAAAACACCCATTATTATGTGAGAGTTGCTGTATTATTTGCTTGGCGCTAATGTTTTGAGTAACCGCAAGGCGCTTAATTTATCTTTTGTCTCTTTCACTAACTTTCGATTTGGGACCAACTTTCTTCGTTGTGTGATAACTGCTTGGGTTTTTAAAAAATTTTCCGATAGAATTTTTATGTCGCTTTAATTTAGCAGCTATCTCCATCACTCCCATTCCCGCCTCTTTATAGGATTTAATATGGACTTGTTCGATTTCTAAAAATTACGTTCCTCGGGGCATTATTGTCTTTGAAAATATAAAAATTAATAAAAATATTAAGCGTTAATGAAAATTTTGTTCATATTTTACCTCTGGTCTTCTATATTTTTTATTAAATATTTTTTATGCACTGTTGTTTACACGCACTCTTTAAATAGTTTTTAACTAATGCACATATAGCCATTTCTTATAGCGAGAAAAAGACAAAGTTCAACATTTGAAGATTACGGTACAATAGGAGAGCAAAATCCAAACAAGTGTTATTACAACAAATCATAGAACAACAAATAATTTGTTTGTGTACTCAGATTTTACCATAAACTTAATCTACACTAGTGTACAAGTGATAAAGCTCAGATATTGTTAGGCACATAAAGCTGCTTCGCTGAGTGTAAGTATCAACAGTATCATCTGCGCTCTCGTCTATGAGCACGTACGTTTTGGTTTGTACGGAATGAGATCTCATTTCTCAAAGTCTCACCAAAAGGTACGCGCTCGTGGCACAGTGGAATTATAAGCAAGCGCAGGGTAATTTAATTAAAATTTTTTTTTTATTTTTTTGGTCAACTTTTTTTTAAATATGCAAGAATATAGTCCATTTTAAAAGTAAATCCAATTTTTTAAAAAAAATTTGCCTAAATATAACTATAGCGGGACAATAAAAGTCATTAAAAGCAGAACATGAAAAAAATAACTGTGCTGGTAACAAAGATTCAGTATGTTTAAAGCTCACTAGTTTTTTAAAAACACGTTGTAATAAATAAATTTTTTTGTTAAATATTTATTGAAGTGTGAAAGGAAAATTCCTCCTTTTTTTGGAGCTAAATACAATTATACCTTTTTGTTAAGTACCAAATTTAATTTTTTTCGCTTTCGTAGACAAAATCTATCTTATATGGTAAAATATAGAGCACTAAATATACTTATTTTTTTAATTGATCAATGTACTAACAGAAGCCATCAACAAATCTTGCGGCTAGCTGCGGCACCCATACAATTTTGTTCAATTCCAACATGACTCCCAATATTTCAAGAGTAGAAATTTTTGATTTGTGGCTTTGATATCGAAATATGAAAAAGTTGATAAAATTAAAAATTTTATTTGTGGACATATTTCTTTAGGATCTAATGCTAAAATTGATTTTGACACATAAAATCATTCGTGCGAAGTCTTGCTCAACAATTCAGCCTAAGATGGTCAAAAGCTTCCCAAAGTATTTATCCTGAACAAGTTCTCGCTCTGACGTAACTAAGGTGATGTCGATTGTCAAAAATTAATAATATTTATTCAAATTTATTTAATACAGTATTTATTGAATATATTTCAATAAATCTTGAACTAAATTGCTATGTTTGTGTTGCCTGCATTAAAAAAGGTAATAAAAAAGTAAAGATTTTTACGTTATAGGGTAAGTAGGTGTGGTCTTGTTCTTATTTCATCCATTTTATTGTCAGATATAAACTATAATTTAAAAATTATTTATACAAAATTTCATCTCTCTATCTTAATTCGTTCACAAATTATCAATTAAATTACCCTACTAGAGCATATTAGACCACTGTGCGTGGACGAGAACGATAAAATTTTTTGTAGGGTATGTGAGCGCGAGCACGTACAATTAGTTGTGTATTCTTTACCGAATACTCGTCTGTAATACTTTTTCGAACTACTTCGACCACTGATTCAAGAATACTCAAGAATATATCATAGCTTGTTAGAAATGATCTTCGACTGGGCCGAAGTTAAAATAACCCCACGGCCGAACCAAAGTATATTTTTAAAGTTTTTAACAGTCAATAAAATATAATATAATATTATATTATATAAATATATATAATATTTTAACAGTCAATTCAAGATAACTGTAAATACGCTAAAGATGACCAGCGCACGGGTCGTCCTAGCTCATCAACAACCGATTAAAACGTGAAAGAATTGATTATGAATGATCGCCGAATTTCAATTAGAGAAATTGCTGTTAATGTTGGCATATGATTTGGTGAGGTTATCTTTTTGGTATAGCATTTATGCAAGGGCATAGAAAACTTAAAAGAGTATAATTTATTATTGTGATTGCAAAAAGTGCTAATATGTTTTAAAGTGTTTGTTTCCAATACGAGAAATTTTTTGAACTTCTTCAGGAGCGTTGAACACTTTTTGGAAGAGCTAAAACAATAGAATCGTGTTATCATCACGCTGTTAGCAACATGGTGTTGCTCACAGCATAGATGTTCATAATCAATTCAAGAACGAATTTGTTTCTAAATGTTTTGTTTTTGTATTAACTCACCATCGAGTTTATGCTTTTTTGTGTGTGGTACTTACATACATATACGAATTTTTGCGCTATCGCGGACACTGCCAACGTAGTAGCTTTTGCTTTTTTTGTGCATTTCTAACTTTTCGTATTTGATGGTGTTGTTGTTAAAAGTATTATGAAGATTTCAATTTAATCATTTCATTATATTCTAAATGACGGGGTTAAATACAAGAATCAAAGCAAAACATCAATCATAAATTGAATTGAACTTATTGAAATATTGAATTATAATATCCTCTTAAAATAGATATTTATACATAGAATTTGTATTTGCATAAATTTCATTGAACTTAATATAGATTATTTTCGTCAGTTATCATTTCATTGTATTTTAAATGATGTGTTTAAATATAAAAAACAAAGCAAAACCTAAACAAAGGCTAATGTGCATGTTCTCTAGAAGCTTTACATGGCTTTATTTACTCTCTGAGGTTTAATATTGTCTGCAGAGAGGTGTCAGATGGAAATTGAACCAGTGTTCTCTGACGTATGGGCCACACAATCTACCAACTATGCCATGGTCACCGAAGTAATTAGTTAATAAACATAAAACACACAAGTTATGAAAAAACTAAAAATAATTTCAAGATTCAAAAACAAAACCACTGTTTCTCATGGCATTAAGTTTTCACTTCGGGCGGCAGTTCTTATGACTGCCTATGAGTTTTCTTTTTTTTTTTTTTTGTATTAAGAATTTTCAATTGTTAGTTAAAAGTAAATACCTCTTGCATAAATTTTCTAAAAACAGTTTTTCAACAAAATCGAGTTCGACTGAAATTACTAAGCTAATATCTTCTCTAATGATGATTCCTACTGGGTATCCTTGTAATATCTCACACATGCATATTCAAAAATAGTTTTACTTAAAATTTCAATTGTAACCACCGTTGCCAGATTGGGCGATTTATCGCCAATTGGGCGCTTTTTTCTTGTTTCTTGTTTGCCTGGCGATTTTTTGGGCGATTTTTGTAAAAACAACCTATTTTCATAAACTCATCTAATGTGTTTAAAATTTCAATTAAAGAAAATAACAATTGTTTTAAGTGTTTGGAACACTCTGTTAACAATGCGACTGAACACAGCTCACAAGCCCTTATCGATAATTTATTTATATCGAAATACTTATTTTTTTGAGACCGTTTCTTCAAAACATCAACTCACTTAATTCATATTTTCAACGAGAAAAAGTTGACTTTTTTCAAGCTTACGTTGAAATCACAACATTTATTCAAAGACTTGTTTCAAAAATTATAAAAGAAGACATTGTCAAAAATTTCAATTTTGATAATTTAGCTACATTCAGGTAAAATAAAATTTTAGCGGATAAAAGCAATTATAAAAGAATTAATGACCTTACATTTCATTATCAGTTCCATGAAGAAATTCACAAATTAAGTGATGATATTGTTATGATAGACATACTATCAAAATGCCAGAATTTCATTATAGTTTTACAGCCCTATTCTGCTTGTTAACTTAACAAGGAATTGTTAAGGAGCTCTTGTTGATGTTTTTGTTATGTAATGTAAATGTTCGTATTCTGGCAAATCATTTAGAATTTGAAAGCTCTCAAAAGCTATTAAAGTTCACCACGCATGGTGAAAATGTTAATGCCTTAGATATAAAGCGTCAGCTGTTTTTATATTGCTTTTTCTTGCTTATTTTGATTGCTTATGTTTGTTTTTCTACAAGTAAGATGGAAAATGTTAAGAAATATATAATTTATTAATTCTTTTCAATTGTTTTAAGTTTCAAAATTAATTTTTTTTATAGCCAAGCAGTTTTCGAGTGTTTTGCAGTCTTAAAAATTTATTTTTTCTTTGATCTTTTTCAGTATCAATGCTAAAAAGAAGTAAAAAGTAAGAATTCATCCATTTTTTTTTATTTTATTTTATTTACACAGCATTTATTTGGCTTAATACTGAACTATCTTTCGTTGTTAAGTTGTTTTCTGTCATTAACAAAATAGTAAAGAAAGGAGCTTTCAAATTATTACCAGAATGTGAAACCTTAACAATTTGTTAATATTAACTAATTTTTTAATGTGGTTTAATGTGGTAGTTAAGCTGCCAGAATAGGGCTGTTATTCAAGGATATGTTAAAACGATTACATAGTCTGTTAGAAATTTTTGAAAATGCTTTTATTTTATGTCCTGAAAGATGTTTAAACTATATAAGACATTCTTTCCGTGAACTCCCTCTTCGTTATCTATCGCTTGAAGAGCGACGTGCAGAAGAAATCGAATACGAATCTTTGTTGACATTTCCATGGAGCAATGTTTTCAAAAACAAAGTGCCATCTGAAAGTGATAAATTTTGGTAATCGGCATACAAAATTAAGACAGCCGTAGGCGAAAAAATGTTTGACAATATTTGTAAGTTGGCATTCATCTTGTATAAACTAAATCAATGTATGAACTAAACAATACTTCGAGAATTGACGAAACGGAGGAAGAGTCTAATATGGCTGAAGGAACTACGTTTTTTGCAAAAAGTTTTGTTTTTTAAAGTTGCATATTAAAAAATTCTAAAAAGTTATAGTCTCTAAAAAAATGTTCTTTAACGATCAAAATTCTCGTATAAAATGAAGTAGCTTTTTTATTATTTTTTATAGATCTCAAAAATATGAAAATAAGAATATCTAATACTATTAACAGATATCAATATTATTTGAAAAAAATGTATACAATTTGTTTTTTTTTTTCTAATATAATAAATTTCTTAGAAAAAATGGCGATTTTTGGCGATTTTTTTTTTAATTGGGCGATTTTGGGTGATATTTTTTTTAAATCTCGCGCTTTTCTCAAAAAAGTTGTGGCAACACTGATTGTAACACTATCAAACACAATGAAAATTCAATTTGAAAAAAAAATCAGATTGTGCTTGCGTGTGTGTGTGAATAATCAATCTAATATTAAAATAAAAATGCTACTCACCTCTATTGCGGCTTTAAAAAAGCATGAAACATGGTAGAATACTGACTGAGGCAAACCATTAGCATTGATTGAATACGCCTGTAAAGTGGTCGGTGGTCGATGGTTGTGTCTTTTTGTGGATTGGTTGTGAATAAAAGCGGCAAACCAGACACATCGGACACATAAGACACGCTTAAAATGTGTGTTCAATGTAACTCATTTTATTTGTCTAATAGCAGTTTTTTTTCTGATTGCTTCACGTTTCTCTTATATATGAGGAGACTCTTTTTTACTGCTTCTAAAAAAAAGGAAACAAAAAATCTAGTAGTAATCAAATGGCTATTAAATTGGTTATTGAAATAGTCCAGTTAGTCGGCTTATTGTTTGCATACAGTGAACAAAATATTCTAAGGAACAGTAATTCAAGATATTCTTGTCACTATTAATCAGTGTTATTTGTGTGTTACGAGAATGTGTTGAAGAATGAAATTTCAAGCAATAAATTAATTTAAATATTTTACAAAAACCCTAAATTTTCTTTAATTATTAAGCCTGCTGCCTGCAGCAGCTTTATTTTGAGTGTATGCGAATTTTTTTCCTTCACTGTTACTCCTGTATGATTGAACGAGTTTGCAATTTAATTCAAATGTTGCTGTCAGCTAAGCATTAAGTCATCAGCGTCATTTTATTGGCTGTTGATTTTTTCATTTTCGTTTTGGTAATTTTCTATTTTTTTTTTTTTTTGTTATTTTTATGCCATTCTCTGACAAGTGGGTGATTTTGGGCCACATGCAATTCATGAGCAGTTATTGGCAGGGTGTGGCGGCTGAAACCATTTGCAAAAACTGCACTTTATGAATATAAAATGAAATTTTCTGGTCCATTTTTTGCTTGCATGCACTGCATTTCTATTTAATTATTTAGTTTTTTTTTTATTTAAATTTTTATTATTTTGACAGCTTAGCCGAGAATGACATTTTGTACGCTTATTTACATGAGGCTACAGTGACAAGTGTTTTGTTGGTGTTTTTTGGTGAATAGTTTTAGGCACATTTTTTGTTGTCTTTTTTATCTATTTAAATGAATTACTTAATTACCAGTCCAGTTTGAGGCTATGTGTAGTTAGTTCAGGAATGCAGACAGTATTTTCCTTATGTGGGGGGAGGGGGATTACCTTTAGATCAAAAATATACACAAAAATCGCGAACTTTCAATTAATGATCTGATTTGCTTGATATTTTGTGCCAAAACCAGTAGGTTTTAACACCAAATACACCGCCTTTGGCTACAGTGCTGAGTCAGTCAATATCAAAATGTAGTTATTTTTCCGTAACACAGCGAATTACAATAAAATGGTTATTGTTCACAGATTTTGATTCGATCTCGTTTTTTACAGGACTGTATAGCTGTTTTATTTTATATTTAGCAGTGGCTTGAAAAAATTGCAGTGTTTTATCTGACATGGTTTTAACGTGACAACGTTACGTTTTACCACGCAAGTTTCCAAAAGAGTACTTATAAAAACTAAACATTTTTCCGAAATACTTCAGCCTTGCATGGAATTATTATTCACTGAATATATGTTTTCAGAGAAAGGTTGCAGTATGACCAAGGGCGTAGCCAGGGGGAAAAGGGGGCAACTGACCCTCCTAAATCTGAGATTTTTCATTTAATCGATGGTTTTGAAAGTAGTTTCTGTATGTAATTCCTTTTAATATGTGGTTTTCCTTTTTCTTTGAAACTAGATATGATAAAAAGATATGGTAAAGATATGAAAGATATGGTAAAAAGAAGTTTATAAGGTCTACCCCCCTTATTTTCATCCTGCCTTTGCCCTTGAGTAAACGTTTATTCATTAACCTTATGACGAAAAATAAAAAAATTTACGATGTATGTGTGTACGTATGTGATATAAAATAATATTCAATTATATAAAAATAGTTTTTGAAATTGAAATTTGTTATATTCGTTAAAGAAAATAGTTTTAAATGTCACTTCATAAATTTTGTTAATTTTTTTGTAGATTTATGGGGTAAAAAATACTATATTTATAAATTAAAGACATACATAACTTACAATGATCTAAATGAACAAAAAAAAAATAAATTTTAAAATGAACTTAAGAAATTGACATAGAAGTAAAGTGCAGGCCAAATATAAGTTTTTGTTTTATGTGCAATAAAATTAACAAAACTAAATTTTTTCATGTATCATGACTTTATTAGTAAGAACAAACCTTTCCAGTAATTATGGAATGCAACGTCGTTCACGTGGCTTCGCAGTCTTTCACTCCTATTTTCTAAGACCTTTGTGATGGTTTTGGACTGTAGTTCATGGATTGCTTAGATGATATGGGTCTTAAGTGCTTGAATCGTTTCTGAATTATCGGCATAACATCGGTCCTTCACGGTTCCACACAAAAAAAAGTCCAAAGGGGTCAAATAACAGCTCCGAGGCGGCCAATTGCCATCGCCAAGACGGCTGATAGCACGATTTGGGAATTTGGTGCGAAAAAGATCGATTGTAGCATGGGCTGTATGGCATGGCACGCCATCCTGCATGTTACAGAGGTCGTTTAAATTCATGTCTCCAATTTCAGTAAAAAAAAGTCTGTTAACACGGCTCTGTAAGGCCCACCGTTGACCGAAACGTTGTTCACAGCCTCATTTTCGAAGAAAAATGGTCCAAAGATGCCACCACTCCACTCTCCGCATCAAACTGTCACTCTCTGTAAATGAATCGGCTTCTTGACAATAACATGCGGCAATTTTGTTTGTTAACGTAGCCGCCGAGATAAAAATATGCCTCGTCAGAAAAAAATGATTTTTCGCCCAAATCGTTGTCCAATCCAAGCTGCTCTATGGCCCAAACTGCGAAGCGATAACGAAGCGGATGATCATGCGCCTTCATTTGCTGAGTCAATTGGACTTTGTAAGTGAATAATCCGAGATCTTTCTGCAGAATTCTCCTCAGGTCAGTGCGTGAAATGTTAAGCTGTTCAGATTTTTGAATTGATTGAGCTTGAACAGGTTGAGTCTCACACTCTCAGCTACAGCAGCCACATTCTCGTCTGTGCGCACTGTACGACGACGGGGCTCATGAGTGTTGTCCACTAGCATACCAGTCTCAAGAACTTTTTGCACAAACTTTCGTACAGCAGGCGTGATGGATGCTTCATTTCGGCCAAAACTTCTTTTCAAATAACGCACTCTTTGGGCTACACAGCACTGACTTTGGAAATAAGTTTCCAATATTTTCCAACGTTGAGGTATAATACTGACTTTATGTCAAGATTTCGAGCGGAAACCACCTGTTAGTGTCAAAATAATCTATGACTTAAAAAGAAACCACTAGCTGGCCCACTCGTACAAATTCAAACGGTTCGAATTTACACTTAAGTATCTGATTGATTATTATTAAGCTTTTATATTTCGAATTCTTTGTAGATGTTAATTCCTTACTTGAATAAATCTGTAAAAGTAAATTCATTTTGAAAAAGGTAATTATACGAGTGGAATAACTTTACGATCGCCCACAAAATACCTGCTTAACTTATTCGCAAAAATAACAGAATTGTTTTTTACAGTGTTGCCAACGTGACAATTTTAAATCTGAATCTTTGTGTTGACACAATAAAACGATTTAAAGCACAAAATTGTCGCTGCGTCTTGCTTTTGCTGCAGTCGATCGCCACCACAGCCACTGAGCAGTTAAATCAAAAGTCGTTTTTCTGAGTAGTTTCTCGAGGGCTGTCAACTTCATCAGCTTTGCTTGTGTTTTTTTTCTTGAATTCTTGCTTTACTTTTTGCTGTAACTCTTTGTTCTGCTTCGTCGCTTCTTCAAGGAAAGGAATGCAAAGGAAAGTAAAAGCAACGTGTTTTGTAATTGCCATTAACTGTACATCCGGTGCAACATTCGCAAGAGACATTCGCACCCACATAAGCAGCTCTTGCTGCAATTTCATTGTGTGTTCAAAGCTACCAGCTTGACAGGAAAATGCAAGCAATGCATTTTGAACATTTTTGCACAAAATTTTGCAGGTTCTTGTGACACGGTTGTGCAAATTAAATCTAATAAAAGCTCTAAGCTTCTTTGTGTAAGTGAAAATGTTTAAAATTATTTAAGAAAAATGAGCTTTACACAAGCTGGCAGTACAACTCTGTAAGTTAAAATAAATAACATAAATTGAGTTGTTTAACTACAAAGGAACCATTAGAACTTCCTAAGTATATATTCAAGAAATTTTTGTGCCTCCGAGTAATAAATAATTTCAATAAATATATAAATATCTGTGGACATTTCACAAAACCACTTAAGTCGATATATGACAATTGTCCAGGATTTTTATCATGGGGATAATTTTTAACGGTGTTTCTTTTGGTCTTTTCCGCGTATTTCTACGTCATTTGGTTTAAGAGATATCATGTATGATAATTCAACTTATCTCAATTTTTTTTCAAATTACGTTTGACGAAACCACTTATTTGAGATATGTTTAAAAATGATTTTAAATAAAAAAAAAAATTATATTTATCTTTCGACAAAACAACTTATCTCGACATAGCACTCCCAATTTTCTCGTAATTTACTTTTGACAAAACATCTTATTTCTAAATAAGTTCTTGTGTCATATGCAAACATAAAAAAATAGCAATCTTAAGTTGAAATAAGTGTTTTTCACTTCATTATGCAATGGTCTTTCGTCGTGACAACACATCTTATTTCGACTTAAGTGCTTTCGTCAAAATTAAAACATAAAAATACGTTGATACTTAAATTAAGTTGAGGGCTTTTGTCAAGTCTAAATTTTTGAAAATATATAACTTAAGTTGTTTTTTGGGGAAATCAATCAAAATGAAAAGAGGTCGGTTGATTGCAGCAATGGCGATGAATAAGCCAAACCTGAAAGAAAAATGTTCTACAACAAAAAACATGAATAAGAAAAATATTAATACAGACCTGATAAGTAAAGATGGGTTGGTTTGGGATCCTCTTCCTAATGAAACGAGCACATCATATGATTTGGGAATGATTCACATGATGATGGATAATCTGAGACCTGTAGAAAACAATATCTTTGACAATAGTGGCATCAGATTAGAGTTTCAGAGCGAAAGTGATGTTGATATTTTTCATGAAACTGACTTTGATGATTCTGATTTTGTTCCCTCAGAACACTCCCTCAGACTCCCTGATTTTGTTGGAGTCAAATTCTACATCAGAAAGTATCCGAGCAATGGCTAATATTTTAGAGTCCAACATTACAAACTATGAGTCACTAGAAATAAACGAAGAGGAATCATCTGCTCCAAGTACATCGGCATTTAAAAAAGCTAATAAAGAAAACAAGAATTTAGGAAAAGAGTATGAAACATGTAAAAAAAAAGTATTTCTGCGAAAAAAACTCAGAAACTAGGGAAATGCCGAAATAAGTGTTTTACAAAAGTAGAATTTAGGCAACAAAATGAAGTTTTCGAAAATTACTGGAAGTTGGGGGACTACAATAAGCGTCGTCAAATCTTGGCAAGCTTGATTGAAGTTAAAAATAAAAAAACTGCTACTCTTGAGAAGAAATCAACTAAAAATCGCCAGTATGTACACTCGTATTACTTTGAAGTAAAAGGCCAAAGAACAAAAGTATTCAAGCAATGTTTTTTGAAAATTTACGGCGAAACTGAGCAAATAATCAAAACTATTTGCAAATACAAAATAGAACAAATTTGTGATGCTGTTCCAAATGATCGACGTGGTAAGAATGCTCCTGCCCATAAATTGTCTATTGAAAAGCACAACGAAGTAATCGCATTCATAGATAGCATTCCTAAATATCAAAGCCACTACAGCCGACATCATACTAACATGTTGTATTTTGAGCGTGGTCTTGACCTCGCTAAATTGTACACTCTCTATCAAGAAAAATTTTCTGAAATTTTCTTTAGATATAAAGTTCAAAAAACCTCAACTTGATCTGTGTACTCAGTGCGAAACTTTGAATACAAAAATTAAGAATACTAATGACGCGGAAGAAAAATCGGAGCTTCAGTTGCAACTTACCAATCACCATGATGCAGCAGATTTCGCCTAATTGTAAAAAAAATGACAAAGAGCTTTCTAAACGTGACAAGTCAGTACAAATGTTTTCATTCGATTTACAGCAGTGCCTACCAACGCCATATTTAAATGCATCCATATTTTTTTATAAGCGTCCGTTGTGGACATATAATTTCACCATGCATGATGGTGCCACGAACAAAGCTCATTGTTATGTTTGGTATGAATCCATCGCAAAGCGCGGAGCAAATGACATCGGCTCTTGTATTTTCAATTTTTATCAGAATTTACGAGCTGAAGGAGAGTGCGTTTTTGAAGAGGACCCACATTTTAATGGAGTAGATGAACTTGAATAATATTATTATACCACTTTTGTTATTATTATCATAGTATTTTTATCATAATATTTTTAATTATTTTTCTAATTAACTTTAAAGAGTTTTTATTTTGATTTCAATGAATTTTTGTACTTTTTATGATTTTGGTTAAAATAAAGTTGACGCATTGTATGAAAAATCAACTTAATTCAAATATTTTCTTAACTTTGCATTTGAAAAAACATCTTAAGTCTACATAAGTGAGAAAAATTAAAATACATAACAGTCTAATTGAATTCGAAAAAAGCACATATATTCAGATAAGTTGAATTTTTTTTCAATATTCCATTTGGCAAAACCACTTATTTCAAATTTTTTTAAAAATGCAATAAAATAATAACTTTAAAAATAAATAGAATAATACCGAAAACAAAAAATAAATCATTTCATAATACAAAATTTTTACATTGACTTAAAAACGTAAGCAAACCATTGTGTGCAGCTCGGAAGTAGTTTTTTCGCTCTCTTGTAAAATTGGTTTTTTCGAGTTAAGTGGTTTTGTCAAATGTCCACAGATATAAAAATATAACTTAAACTGTTTCAGGAAAAGTTTAAACATTACATGCAGCTTAAATTTCGGTATTCACCTAAAATAAATAAGTCCTGTAACCAAATAAATACCGCTCATGTAATTTGAGAAATGAATAAAAAATTCAAACTTCACAAAATCATATATTATTAGATTAATTCTTGTTGCATGTCTGCTGCGAGTGTTTTTATTATTTTTCTGCCTTTTATTGAGCTTATTTATTAATTTTAATGAACTTTATGTAAATTTAATCAAGAGCCCACCCAAGAACCCCGAAAGGGTTTGAGCACTGAACCTGTGATTGACTCACATTTTATGCTGCTTTTGTTGTTGTTGTTCTAGTAATCGTTTGGTGTGTGTGTGTGTATTTGTATTTTAGACTGCGTGTTTGAGTGCAGTTATGTTATAGTATAATTTTAGGCGTTCAAATATAGTGCCACAGCACAATTGTTTGTAGCTTTTGGTCAGCTATAATTTGTCCACATACATAAATAATACAGGCCATTTGGCCATTTTTGTGTGGGAGCATATTTTTCTTCAATTAAATGTGGGTGAAATAATGGAAGATGAAGAAAAAAACCGCACTTTGGAGGAAGCTATGTTTTACTTACTAAGTCAGGAAAGTCTTAAATAGCATGAATGGGAGTTAGAAAGTGTGGGCAAGATAATGTAAAACGTAAATTGGTTTAAATATATTTTCTTAAGAAAATTACATGGTATCTACTAATGATAATTTATTTCTTTGAATTTGCTTCGTTAGGGTTAAGTAATGAATTGTTCAAATATCGCACGAAGCATAAAATAAAGTTTCAACAAAATAAATGAGTCCGAAAATAATTCACAAAAAATACTTTTTTGAATTTTTTTGAGAGGGAAATGTTGTTGATCAATCTCAACAGTTGCAATGTGGAACGACGTCATGAGTTCTATTTGTATATTGAGATGAAGATGAAGATGAAGATGAATATAAAGATGAAGTTGAAGATGAATATGAAGATGAAGATGAAGATGAAGATGCACATGAAAATGAAAATGAAAATGAAAATGAAAATGGAAATGAAAATGAAAATTAATATAAAAATGAAAATAAAAATTAAATTAAAATGAAGATAAAGCTGAAGAAGACGAAAATGAAAGCGAATATGAAGATAAAAATAAAAATGAAGATGAAGATTTATATTTTTGTTTTTAACTGAAATTACTCTAATGTGAGCATTTTGTAAGTTTAATATGCGATGGATATGGTAATATAAATTGATGATGTGGTCATGTACTCAGTAATTGTAGGTACTTACAAATACACACTAATTGGGCCTTCTGCTTCAAATAGCTTACCAAGTTTTGTTTTTAAATTCAAATAAAACTTTGCTGCTTTACTTAGATCGCTAAGCAAGCTTAATATACAAAAAACTAATTTCTATTTGCTTGCCTTACAAATATTTTGCATTTATACAAGATAAAATTCAGAGCATGACATTTTCTAGCTTATTTAAGTTAAGTGCCGCCCTTAACCATGTAATTGGTATAGCCTCGGTATATACATGTATCCATTAATAATAACTCGTATTATAATTGCAATTAACATCAATCATACGCCCCGATGAACAATAAATTTAATTCGCTGCAAAGAAACAACATAGCATATAGTATAAATTATAATATTTCACTCAATTAGCACTAAAGTTAGTCGTTGTAGTGGTGGCGCAAACAATAACCGTGAACTCTTGTTTCAGCTATAAAAACGATTGTTTTTTTAATTATTGTTTTATTTATGCTTTTATGGAATTTACAAAAAAATATTTGTATGACATAATTTTAAATGTTGAACCTATTCGTACAAATTTATTGGCAGCATCGATGATATTATTTTGAAATATTAATAACTGGCTTAATTAAAATGTTGCTGGTTGAACATGCTGACACTTTCAACAAAGTAATAAACGTACATACTTTTGACAAATAAAGCATTAAAAAAGTAGTAAAAAAAAATATATGCAATAGTTTTCTCTTGCTTCAAAAGTATTTTAAACTCGTTTATTTGAGCTCTTAAAAATATGCAATAAATTTAATTAGCATTTCTTTTTTTTTTCTCTGTTTTCAAAACTGAAATGAAATGAGCAATTATGTCGATGAAATGATAATGAAATATATTTTATGTATGTGTGCAATAACAACGCTAACAAATCATTGGTATGTGCTGCGGCACTGAGGCAGATGGTTTTAGACTAAAATCCAAAATCATTTGCATACTAAAGTGATTCATTTAAGGAACAGAGTTTTATGTTCGAGGTATGTGGGTTCATTGTCTAGCTAGGTAGGTGCAGCAAATCATACATACTGTGCATGTATGTGTATGAAAGTGCTTCTGTGCATGAAAATCTAATAATATTAAATTAATATTTCAAACAAAAATTTCAAACTGATTGCGTTGTTTCGAATTTTACTCACTTTTTGTGAAACATCCTGTTCGCACATACTTACTGACGCTTATTGGCAGATTTTCTCAACCAGCTTAAACAACAAAATCAAATACCATAAAAGCTTATTCTATTCTAAACTTAAAAAAAAATAAGCTCGTGTGTATTACCTTGTAAATATTTGTTTAATATGGTTTTGAAATTTTAGGAATTGGTTATGAAATGTATGATTTTTATAAAAAGTGGGAGTTTTAATGTGTTAATTAAGGAAATTATTGTAAAATAATTGGTATCTTTGGAATATATTTGTTAAGCAATACTACTTTTTTCTTTAAACGGATTAAATTTAAATAGTATTTCGTTTTCCGCAATATTATAAATTTTTTTATCAAAAAATTAATTTGTAAAAACTGTTTGCAAAAATTGAATTGAAACAATTATAAAATTTGTAATTAAGTGTTAAACAATATTATATTTTTAGGCAAACTCTAAATTTGTGTTTAAAATAAACGTTTAAGTCTTTTCTGTAACACAGCTTTAAAAAAAAAAAAATTTGGCTGTGTCTTGGACACACCCGTTGGTTTTGACGTGACGGTGTTTCTTTATATGATCATGACAAAATTCTTGATTTAATCAAATATACCGAATACCTTTCCCAGTTTGGAATACCTTTCCTAGTTTGGAAAGGTGTGTTTTAGGTCTGTCTTCATTTTTGTCCTAATCCATATCCTAATTCCTGTCATAGTCCTTTTCCGGTTGGATTGTGTTATTTTTTGTTTGTGAGCAATGATATTGATGTTGATGTTGATGTTGATGTTGATGTTGATGTTGATGTTGATGTTAATGTTGATGTTGATGTTGATGTTGATGTTGATGTTGATGTTAATGTTGATGTTGATGTTGATGTTGATGTTGATGTTGATGTTGATGTTGATGTTGATGTTGATGTTGATGTTGATGTTGATGTTGATGTTGATGTTGATGTTGATGTTGATGTTGATGTTGATGTTGATGTTGATGTTGATGTTGATGTTGATGTTGATGTTGATGTTGATGTTGATGTTGATGTTGATGTTGATGTTGATGTTGATGTTGATGTTGATGTTGATGTTGATGTTGATGTTGATGTTGATGTTGATGTTGATGTTGATGTTGATGTTGATGTTGATGTTGATGTTGATGTTGATGTTGATGTTGATGTTGATGTTGATGTTGATGTTGATGTTGATGTTGATGTTGATGTTGATGTTGATGTTGATGTTGATGTTGATGTTGATGTTGATGTTGATGTTGATGTTGATGTTGATGTTGATGTTGATGTTGATGTTGATGTTGATGTTGATGTTGATGTTGATGTTGATGTTGTTATTGATGTTGATGTTGATGTTGATGTTGATGTTGATGTTGATGTTGATGTTGACGTTGATGTTAATGTTGATGTTGATGTTGATGTTGATGTTGATGTTGATGTTGATGTTGATGTTGATGTTGATGTTGATGTTGATGTTGATGTTGATGTTGTTATTGATGTTGATGTTGATGTTGATGTTGATGTTGATGTTGATGTTGATGTTGATGTTGATGTTGATGTTGATGTTGATGTTGATGTTGATGTTGATGTTGATGTTGATGTTGATGTTGATGTTGATGTTGATGTTGATGTTGATGTTGATGTTGATGTTGATGTTGATGTTGATGTTGATGTTGATGTTGATGTTGATGTTGATGTTGATGTTGATGTTGATGTTGATGTTGATGTTGATGTTGATGTTGATGTTGATGTTGATGTTGATGTTGATGTTGATGTTGATGTTGATGTTGATGTTGATGTTGATGTTGATGTTGATGTTGATGTTGATGTTGATGTTGATGTTGATGTTGATGTTGATGTTGATGTTGATGTTGATGTTGATGTTGATGTTGATGTTGATGTTGATGTTGATGTTGATGTTGATGTTGATGTTGAATAGGTGTTGGTGTTGGTGTTGGTGTTGGTGTTGGTGTTGGTGTTGGTGTTGGTGTTGTTGTTGGTGTTGGTGTTGGTGTTGGTGTTGGTGTTGGTGTTGGTGTTGGTGTTGGTGTTGGTGTTGGTGTTGGTGTTGGTGTTGGTGTTGGTGTTGGTGTTGGTGTTGATGTTGGTGTTGGTGTTGGTGTTGGTGTTGGTGTTGGTGTTGGTGTTGGTGTTGGTGTTGGTATTGGTGTTGGTGTTGGTGTTGGTGTTGGTGTTGATGTTGGTGTTGGTGTTAGTGTTGGTGTTGATGTTGGTGTTGGTGTTGGTGTTGATTTTTTATTTGCTTCTCCATTGGTTATGCTTTTTATTGGTGCGTTAACTTTGCCTTAGCTACATGCTAAGCAACACCAATTAAGCCAGCAAAAGTGATGCATATGCCTCACATTAGGCGGTTCCCTGAGGGGCTTCATTACGCCGTCAATTTTTTTTCTGTTATTTTTATCATGTGCTCGAAGTCCTGACCTCCTTAAAATTTATCGTTACGCCACTGGTCACAGAGTTAAAATTCCATGCAACGTTTTTTCATGGTTGTAGCATTTTTACTGGATTATGTGGTTGCCATCTTGTAATTATGACGATAAGAATTTTTTCATATTTTAGTTGTGAGGTTTAATAACACATCTATGTTGTCGTAAAACAAAATTTACCGTATCACGTCTCCTGAGTGAGTAATAATTCCATGCAAGGATATTTAATTTCTGTTACATAAGCTGCTATATTCACGACCTGGTGACGTCAGAATATTATTTTTTATTTTTGTTGTAAGGCCAAGTATTAATCCTTCATTTTTATACCCCCACGTTTAAAAAACGTAAATGGGGGTATATTAATTTTGTCACTCCGTTTGTAACGCCCATAACGAGGCGTGGTAGGTATAGAAAAGTATATATATTCTTGATCAGCATCACCACACGAGTTGATTAAGCCATGTCCGTCTGTCTGTCCGTCTGTCCGTCTGTATGTGATCACGATTACAGCCGTAATTTTAAAGCTATCATCACGAAATTCAATATTTAAGCTTTTATTTAAAAAATGAAGGTCAAGTTCGTAAATGAGCCAAATCGGATGAAAACCACGCCTACCTCCCATACAAAGTGACTTTATCAAAACGGTAAAATCTTTTAGAATTCAACAAAAATTAATATATGGACTTCCAATTTTGCATATGAGTTTTGATGTTCAAAATACACTCTAAGTATGAAATTCAACCAAATCGGAGAAAACCACGCCTACCTCCCATACAAAGCAACTTTATCAAAAAACAAAAGCGAATATTTTCTGTGAAAAATATAACGAAAACGTTTTTACTGATAAACATTTAATTGATTGCTTAAGAATTTGAATATACTTTGGTTCGGCCGTGGGGGTATTTTAACTTCGGCCCAGTCGAAGATCATTTCTTACTAGTCCTATTTAAACATTTATCGTAGCTGATATACACTATACACACTGAATAAAAATTCAATGCAACGCTGCTGCATAAATGTTGCATTGTCGATATTTGAGAGGTTCTCTCTGTGTCCCCATGAACTCTGAAATTTTTTGTCTAATTTTGTTGTGAGGGTTTAAACTCAGCACTAATACTCAGCGAGTAATAATTCTAAGTATCAAATTTTCAGTTGCAAAAAAGCAGCTCCCACCGCGTCCCGATGACGTTTTGGATTTTTTGTTTTGTGTTTTTTTTTTTTTTTTTGTTAAGTCAAAGAATAAGTCTTTTCGATCGTTCTATTTTTTTAATCATGACTCTTATACTCAGCGAATAACATGCAACGCCGATGACTTTTTAAAAAATGCATTTTTCGACTTTTTTGGAAACCTGCGCGGTAAAACGTAACTTCGTCACGTCAAAACTTGAAACTTTTTATTGGGGTATCCAATTGAATATTTACATTGTAATCTTTTGTGTAATGTTTGCACTTGAAAGTTAAACATATATAACACTGTTCAACAAGAAAAAAAAGTAACAAGTTTCTGTCAACGGATTCTGGTAGACGGGACAAAAAAACAATACACGTGTATCGGCGTTTTGAAAGCTCACGTCTGAGTCTTATTTTAGGGGGGATTTAATTTTTCCCCTTTTTAAACATTCTTATAGTGAATCGGCATAGGAAATCATGTTATCCTTACATTTTGCGTATAGGATGTGTTCAGAGGATTTATGTAAAACACTGCGAGAAATATTTTTGTGGAACATTTTAACCCCCTAACTTCTCAATTTATGGGTCTTTTTTTACCTTTTTTTGATAAAAGGCAAAAAAGACCCATAAAACAAGGATATAATGGGCTAAAATATTCCACAAAAAATTTATCGTAAAATTCTTTTATACTTTATCGTAAAGTTTAACTTAAATGCCAGAAATAAGTCGAAACTTAAAATGTGTTAAAGGGTTAATTTCGTACTTATCACATCATACTTAGCAATAGCAGCGAACCTTATAGGATGCATTTTGGCCGATAAGATCCATTAGGGTTCAAACAAAAAACTATGAAAAGCAAAATTAAAACAAAAGTTAATTTTAAGCCCCTCCTCCGGTTCCCATTATTTTATTGTACCAAAACTTGTTAACATATACGCCATATACTTGTTGTTGTGTTCACAATTTTTGGCGATTCAAACAGAATCACATCTTTTAAAACTATAATTTTTTTTAAATTGAGAAGCTAAAATATTCCACAAAAATCACATCTTTTAAAACTATAAATTTTTTAAATTGACAAGTTAAAATATTCCACAAACAAGTATTTCTCGTAGTATTTTACATAAATCCTCAGACTCAGAACACACCCTACACGCAAAATGTTCAAAAAGGGGGAAAATCAAATCCCCCCTAAAATAAGACTCAGGCGTAAACTTTCAAAACGCCGATACACGTATATTGTTTTTTTGTCCTCTACCAGAATCCATTGTCGAAACCTTGTTATTTTGGAAAAAATTGATTTTGTTATTCAGTGTAATTATTTAAATAAAAGAAATCTTCACAACTGCAACACAAATATTGCGTTGAGAACAATCAATATTGACCAAATGTTTGAAACTAGTAGGTGAGTCAAGCTGAGTCCACTTATAGTAATATTATGTACTTTTTTTATGAAAGTCAACGTTCCCTGACAGCCCAAGGCATGTAAAAGTACATAATTTGTGCGTAAATTATTTTTATATCATTAATTTATAGGTTAAAAGCAAGACTTTCACTTTAACCAACCATTCGAGTCAAAAAGGCGTTGCCTTTGTTGTTGTTACTTTTGTTAACATTTAATTAAAGCTTTTTAAGCATTCCATGTGCGTTTTTAACTGATTTCCTTTGCGTGTCAGAAAATGTTGTTAATGAGCAGTAGGTTCTTTTTTTAATTTATATTTTTTTATTTTTCAACATAATAGTTGAAAGGCGTAGCATAAGCCAAAGTATAATTAAAGCTATTAAAAGTAGGATGGTCTAAAAAGGTACTTATTCTATGTTGAATAATGCTATACTTCTAATGTTAGGGAAAATAAAAATAATAATCAATAAAAATTAATTTATGAAGACATTAACTGTAATGAATGAGAAAAAAACAATGTTGGATAAATCTTGTCAGAGTCAATGATTTTACTAACCCTTTGCATTATTAAGTTACAATTCTGTCTTTTCACTGGTATTTTTCAACAAAAAAAATCAGAAGTCAATCAGAAAAAAAAGTCAATTTATGAGCTGGTAAAACTCACAAATTTTAAAGTTCGGACATCTAGCGCCAAATATCCCAACTACTCTCAAAAGCATATTTTTGCATAAAATAGGAAAAAAAGATGTTGTTGGTTATTTTAATGTGTGCTAGACTGTAGCATTCAATATGTTTTTCGTAAGAAGGTAAAAATTTTCTACATAAAAGCAAATAAGTAAGGATTCAACATATTTTGAGTAAAGCAATATTTTATAATGTATGTTTGTTTTAATAAAACACGCTGCTACAAATTATTTGAACTGTTTGCATTATACTTTAATTTTTGAAAAATACTCCGATTATCAATTCAAATACTAATTTAATACTCAAGAAATAGTACCCAGCTGTTTTTGGCTTCATCTAATTACCAAAAATATTATAGATTTTGCAATTATTTGCGTTAACATTAGCACGCAATGCGACCGAACGAGCTATTGATAAATGTTAAATCCCGTTAATAAAATAGAAACCAGTGCAAAATTCTAAACCCAACCAACCAATAGCAAACCGTGGAACTAATAACCATATCACTACCAACACCGCTACAACCAACAACAACAACAACGTAACCAAAAAACTGTAATTAAGCGGTTGGTAAACAGCAAATTAAATATTAATCTCAATGGAATTTAACAAGTTTCAACATAATTATAACACGCGTATAGCACACACACGCATACACACATAGAAACATGGCCATTGGAACAAGCCTAAACTCGCGCTTGTATACAGTCAGTGGCATATAAACGAGAACAAAACTTTAAACTCTTGAAATGTTCCGGTAATGATGCTATTCATACGTATTTTATGTGCGTAGACAATTTTTTTGGCGCCTACTGTTAAATGCTTAACAGAGTAGATTAGGAGCATACTTGTGTGCATGGGAAACTGTTACTATGTGTTAGCAGTTGGTGCTTGGTGCCCGAAGAATGTTCTGTAATACGAGCAATGTTTCATGCATAGACTAGCATTTATTTTTCATGCTTAATTAACGAGATAGGTTTAACATGATAAGAGAAAGCTTAAAAGAGAATCACAGGCCCTACCATATTACGCGGCATCTCCTGGTTTTTTTTTTTTTTTTTTTATTATATTTAATATTGCCTTTTGAATACAACCAAAATGTGTTCATAAAAATCCCAACCCTCTGGGAAAAATTGGAAGACTTCCATAAGGAAGTGGTTTGGAAACATTCCTCATCATATCTTTTGGAAACTTATGGGAAGTTTTAAATTGATATCTTTACTTTTTTAGAAACTTATGGAAACATTTCATAGAATGTAGGAAGACATTTCGATAGATACTCCATTTCTTTTAGTACACACTATTTAATTGGAATGTTTCCCTCCTCTTTCCTGTCTTAAAAATGAATGTGAAGATATTCCTCTTTATTGTCTTGAAAATGAATGTGGAAACAACAACAGTGCTGAACTTATTCTTATAGACAGATTCAAATAATCGAATACACAAAAATATAGTTTTTATCCTTTTAGGATAGGAATGCAAATTCATATTTCTTGCTTCAGTTACCACTAAAATTCATAACGTTCGAACGCAGGTCATTCTTGGAGAACTGTGATTAGCTTTTCAAGTAGTTCCAAAATTTTGCAAATAGTTAATTATATGCCTTTTATCATGGACTGAATATTAAAAGAAAATTTACGATTTAGAAGCAGATATTTTCAAAATTCAGGCTACATTGAAAATATTTTAGCTGATGAATATTTGTTGGAATAAAATAAGTTTAAACATAAGATAGTAAGAATCTTATGTACCATATAGAAGTAAAAAGTCCACTCTATCATCTTTTTGACGTGACGAAGTTACGTTTTACCGCGCAGGTTTCCAAAAAATTTGAAAAATGCATTTTTTTCAAAATTCATCGGCGTTGCATTGAATTGTTACTCGCTGAATATAAGAGATATGACTAAAACAATGGTACGACCGTTAAGGTTAATTTTTTTGCTTTATTACAAAAATAAAACAAAAATTCAGAACGACATCGAGACGCGGTGGGAGCTGCTTAAGCAACGAACCTGAAAATTTGTTACATGGAATTATTACTCGGTGAGTATTAGTCCTAGGGTTAAAAGTATGATACACCCAAAAAGGCCTGTTCAAAGCCCTTACGACAAAATAAGACAAAAAATTTTTGACGTAATGGGGACACAGAGAGAGCCACTCAAAGATCGACAATGCAACATTCATGCAGCGGCGTTGCATTGAATTTTTACTCGGTGAGTATATAAGCTACGATTAATGTTTGAAATATAAAATGAAGGATTTTTACGTGGCCTTATGACAAAAATACGAAAAATATTCTGACGTCACCAGATCGTGAATATAGCAACATATGTAACATAAATGTAATATCGTTGCATGGAATATTTACTCACTCAGGAGACGTGCTGCGGTAAATTTTGTTTTACGACAGCATAGATGTATTATTATGCCTCAAAAATAAATTACAAAAAAAATTCTTGTCATCATGATTTCAGGGTAGCAACCACATAATGCAGTAAAAATGCTACAACCATGAAAAAAGTTGCATGAAATTTTAACTCTGTAACTACTCGCGTAGTGGTAAATTTTAAGGAACCAAAATGAAGGGTAGGACTTCGGGCACATGATAAAAATAACAAAAAAAAAATTGGCGGCGTCATGAGGCCCCTCAGCGAACCTCCTTATGTGATCATATGCATCACTTTTGCTGGATTAAGGCAAAGTTAATGAATCAAGGAAAAGCACAACCAATAAAGAACAACAACAACAACAACAACAACAACAACAACAACAACAACAACAACAACAACAACAACAACAACAACAACAACAACAACAACAACAACAACAACAACAACAACAACAACAACAATAACAACAACAACAACAACAACAACAACAACAACAACAACAACAACAACAACAACAACAACAACAACAACAACAACAACAACAACAACAACAACATCAACATCAACATCAACAACAACAACAACAACAACAACAACAACAACAACATCAACATCAACATCAACATCAACATCAACATCAACATCAACATCAACATCAACATCAACATCAACATCAACATCAACATCAACATCAACATCAACATCAACATCACCATCAACATCAACATCAACATCAACATCAACATCAACATCAACATCAACATCAACATCAACATCAACATCAACATCAACATCAACATCAACATCAACATCAACATCAACATCAACATCAACATCAACATCAACATCAACATCAACATCAACATCAACATCAACATCAACATCAACATCAACATCAACATCAACATAAACATAAACATCAACATCAACATCAACATCAACATCAACATCAACATCAACATCAACATCAACATCAACATCAACATCAACATCAACATCAACATCAACATCAACATCAACATCAACATCAACATCAGCAGCCTTTTTACCGAAAAAATTACACGTTCGATGGCAGCTATGACCCGCCCGTTCTATAGTTGGCTTCACTGACCGCAGTATGTGTGTATTCACAACTACGATAACCAATCGTCAGAAAATCAGCTAATTTAAATTTAAAGAATTTTTTTGCGCTGGCTTTCCGTCTATTAATAGTTGGGACCGTAAATTGTTGAATCCTTATATGGTCGAGACTTTTTATGATCGACACCTTCGACGGCCGGAAACTCATAAGATCGGGACCTAAAATTATCGAGTTCTCAAATGGTCGGCATCTTTGATGGTCGGGATCTGAATTGAATGAGAACTTCCCGAAACTTCGGGAACTTTAATGGATTATTTCTGAATACTATGTGAATTGATAGATACACTTACTGCGAGGTTACATTGGTATGAAATTATTTTGGTGAAACACTTCACTTTACTTACTACCTAAAATATTATCAATTTATTTTCTTACTATATGCATTGGTGAATACTTTGACCGTCAAATATTATTTTATTTCTGTGGTAAATTTATTATCTGAATATTCAGTCCACTTCATGACGAAACATTTTCTACTCAAAACTAGGTCCGAATTGTTTGATTATCCTGTTGTAATTGTATGCAATTTTCTTCGAAATCCTCATTAAATTAAGTCTAAATTTAGAAAATCTATCCATAAGCATTTTATGCAAAAATTGTCTGCTCACTTTTAACAGGATGACTTTGAAAATCATGTTGGCATAACCAATAAATACCAGCAGCAAGGATATCAATTCTGCAACTGTCTGAAATACTACTGAATTTCAACATAAACAAAAACAAAAACAAACACAAAAACAATAGCATCAACAGTTGAAAAACTAGTAGCTTTTCGGCTGATGTATTCATATCTTTGCGCATGTATAAATGTGTATGTCCTTGCTAGCAGACACAATTGAAACCTCTCTCCGCTGAATGTCCTTGTGCTGGTTGGGTCTATTGTTTTATATTTTGCATGCATATATTTTCTGCTAATTTTAATATTGCTTTTCCCTTATCTTTGGTCTTTAGTTTCGTTGAAGTTGTTGTTTTTTTGTTATTTTTTTATTTGTTTGCTTATTTTTAAATCATTGTTTCTTTTGTTTGCTCTAGAAGTAAAAAAAAAACAAAATAAACTAAATAAAAAAGAAATAGCCTGCGAAAAATTCTTCTCAAACTGCTCGGTGCTTTTGAGTGATTTTGAAGTTTTAACGAGTTCGTTACCGTAACGAACGTATACTATCAGTTACGTTTTGTTGAGCAGTACAATACATCAAGCCCAGATATAGAAGAAAAAACCCAAAAGAAAAAACAAAATGTACACAAAATTAAAAAATACTCTGGACTGGACCGAAGCGGAAGAAAACATGATGTATTGAAATCTGTTTTAAAGTCAATAGATACAAAATATTGTGTTTCGACAACAAGCAGCAGCAGCACCATGCATAACATTGGAACCAAGTCTGCCGGGAATTTAGGTTAGGTTTTTGGTAAATGACGTTCAATTAATTTTGCTCTGTTGTGCCTTTGCTGTTCAATATTGTTGTTGTTATTAAGTTTGTTGTTTGTCCAAGCTGTTAGCTGGAAATTTATTAAAAACAGAACGAAAAAAAAATAAATAACCATCACACAAAAACTTTGCTCCATTGAAGACATTTTAAACGACAAAAGCAAACACCGGAAAAACCTTTTCAAAAAAATAAACGCTGTTGGATTTCTTTCATCGGTAATTTAAAGTTTTTGATTGATTTTTAAATTTGTTTTCAAACTGTTGACGAGAGGAAAAAAGTAGTTACTTGGTTTTGCATTTTAATAGCGCACAAAATATTGAGCGGAAAGCGTTTGTTTTTCTATAAAATATTGATTTTCATTGGACGGTAAAGCATCCATTGGTATTTTTTCTTTTGTTGATGTTGACGAAAAGTTCTCAAAGTGAATATTTAATGATGTGATGTAAAGTGATGCTTTAGAGAACTGTTTTTTTTATTTGTTTTTTCAACAGAAACTTTAAAAACATTAGAAACAATAGGGCGCACAATATTGTTCATAAAGTAAACCCATAAAAGATGGAACAAGTTTATTTACTTGTAAGAAAAGTTGTCTTAAATCTTTGAAATTAGTTTTCAATATTTTAATGAATAATTTTGAAAAGAGCAATGGTTTTGACGCTATTTATTCATGGAAATGTTTTTGTAGAGGCTTTTAACAAATTGTTTTCTACGTAAAGCTGCTGTTTACCAAACATAACTCTTACAAGCTGTACAGAGTGGACTCTATTTTAAATTTATTGCTAAAGTTCCTCAAAAGTGTTTCTTTCTTTAATTGTGGAGGAAAAGACTCAGATTGTTTTTATTCGCAGCTGAATTTTTTGCAGTGGGATTTATTGCTTATGAACATTTGGATCGGATAAAAAGATAAATTTAAAGTAAAAATTTTTTAATTAATTTAAAAATTTAAGTGTAGGTTTACCAGTAAACCGATCAAAATAAAAAGCTTTTAAAAATACCCATTTCTCTCACTTTAGCACTCTGAGCGCCTAGAGGTGTACAGGTGTTTTGCTTTTCTTTGTACAACATAGAGCGATGTGTTGATGACAGCGTTGCAACTTTGACAGTTGAACATTTTAAGCACAGTCATATATAGACTCATTCACACACACTCATGACCATTGCAACAACCTTTGCTCTAAGCCACATTTATTTGCAGCTTTCCTGCAAACTTGCAGCCGAAAATAGAAATCATGGGAGCCTGACTTAAAAAAAAATTCAACAAGAGTTCCATCCAACCAAGAGAAAAACCCAAATCGAAAAAAATATTACTGCTGACCCCTGCAGCAACACCTGCCATACACACAAAGATCAAACGGTTTATACAGTGGCAAAGAGCAGTAATTGTTGCAGCTGCTGCTGGTGGGTATGTTGCATGTTTTTTTTTTTAGTTGCTTTTCGGTTTCTCACAGCTCTACTCTGTGTAATATGAGCAGCAAAAATTCGTCCTGCTTTCTAAGCTCTCCATCTTGCTTCATCTCATTAAGGTTTCATGTTCCTACGTCTGCTTTATTCTAAAGTCTGGGTGTTAACGCTGTGTGGTATTTGTGAGTGTATGTATGTTTGCATTTGTATTTTTGCACACACATTTTGCACACTTTTGACAATTACATTTCCAAAGACCATCTGCCATTGTGAACGTACCTGATACCAAAAAAAAAAAAAATATAGTGCCTGGATCCTTTTTGACCCTTATTTGTCTGAGGCTATCTACAAACACATCTACAGAATGTATCTTACGGAATTTATTGCCAGACTTGGAATAAGAGATCTACTTCAAGAATATATGTATGAATGCCATTATATATATAAAGATATATATTTATATTTATATATGTATATGCGTGTATGTGTGTACAACAAGCTTAGAAGCATACCAGCAGACAAGCTCTTGTGTTTAATTTACATTGACCTCAATGCTTAATTTGAGTGAAAAAGTAAATTTACAAAAACACACACAACTAAAACGCACTAACACACACTCACAGCTGCAGCTTACAATATATTGGTCTCTGAGGCAGCATAAAATTGAAATAAATATTTAAAACACGTTTATTTGAAAAAAAAAAATGCTTACTCAGACGAATTTTTCATACAAACACATGTACACTCACAGTCACATGAGATTGTTCAGCAATTTTTTTTTTTTTTAGTTATACAAAATCACTCAAAAGTTATCAATCAAAGAAGTAGAGTGCCAACAAGGTAGACATTTAAACCAAAGTCGTAAAGTAAGTCGCACAACGCAATTTAACACTTTAACTGCCACCATACAAAAAATATCGGATCCTCCGGTCCATTTTTTTTTTACAGATCTTGTGTATTTTGGTATCAGAAAATCTGAACAAAATATCAGAAAATGTTTTTTTTTATATTTCTGTCAAATGTTGAAATATTTTATTGAGGTACAACATATGTACCTCACGGCCGAATGTATACGCAGTGAGGTACCTGTGCTATGCCTTGTTTGTATATTTGTGCAATTTTGTTTTGATCATAGTAAATAACCATTTCGTCTCGCAATATTGAACTACGACAATTCTGATCAAGAATATATATACTTTTCTATACCTACCAAGCTTCCTTATGGACGTTACAAACGGAGTGACGAAATTAATATACCCCAGTAAAAGCGGTGTTTTTTAATCGTGGGGGCATAAAAATGATGCGCTAAAGATAGGTTTAGGTATGCCAGGCCATGCGGAATTGAACTACGTTTACAGATTTGCATTTCGAGGTACTTATTTTAAGGGGAGCAACGCAGCGAGAGGCCGAAAAAAAAGGTCATGTTTGTGAATTTTTTTAAGGAAACCTATGGGATATTTTTGAATGAGGGTTCTTATACCTAAAAATATATACATTCAAGAGTATTTTTAGTTTTTTTTTTATTAAAAAAAATTTAATATTAAGGTCGATACAGCAGTTTTTGTAGAGCACTCTGAAAAAAAGGTGAAATGCGGTGACCAAGATTGCTCCTCCTTAATTCATCTGAAACAAAAAAATGAAATATATTATTAAAGTAAATACTTAAAACTCGTACTTGTCATAGCCGTTTTTGAAAATATTGATTTTTCACAAAATGGCGGACTTTCACACGTAAAAAAACGATTTTCGATCAAAAATTCGTCATAGTTTTGCCTATAAAAAATGAACGAAGCTAAAAAAAAAAAAAATCCTATGACAAGTACGAGATTATTATGTGTACAATAAGCCTGCAAAAAAATCAAAACGATCGCTTCACTGAGCTTTGAGAAATCTTGGTCACCGACTTTGAAAACATGGTTTCGAGAAAAACGCGTTTGAAAATAAGCGCCAGCACTGCGCGCTCTAGAAGGCGGTTCACTCAGTAGGCTATAACTTTGTTATTTTTTGAGATATTAACTTGAAATTTTCACCAAATATTCTTCAAACTTAAGGCTTTAAGAAAATGCAAAAAAATTTTTGAAAAAAAAAAAAGTTCTGACTGCGTATCTCCCCTTAAACCATGAAGTATAATGTGTAATCAAATACTGAGGCACATACGCTGTGCCTCAGAGCCTACGTGGACATTTTATTGAGGCACACCGCATGTGCCTCACGGCAGTTAACGTGTTAATCATAAGAAGCAAAGTTAAAATCCTTTTGAGGGATGAAATTGGCAATTTTCTTTTACTTTTTTTTTTAATTTTTTTGTAAAGGAATCCTGTCTTCCCAACGAACAATTGTACTTCCAACTGGCTTTTCTAACATATTATTATTGGTTTTCACATAGATAATGTTCCAAGACAATTGTGCATTTCAGATGGAAATTTTATTCAAGATACTACTTCGTAAGTACACGCAGAGAAGGTTTCGTAAAGCAATTTATCGAGGTCGTGAGAGTACTCGTATAACATCGTATAAGCGCCTGAAATAGGTAAAGCCGAGACGAGAACTCTTACGGACTTAAGCCTTTGACGACCATTGGGACACCGGTGATCCTTTTAGTTAAGAATTTTTCCTGGGCAAACTATGCAATCGATTTTTTTACAAGATATCATTTAAAAGAGATTGAATGTGGCTTTCAGAAAGTAGTTAATTTTCAACGAGTTGAATCAACCCTTTGCCTATCGGACCCCCCCAAAGTCAAAAAATATTTACTTTTTCTCCCCTTTCTTCTTACTGCAATATTTTGGAGGTGGTGGGAGCTACAGATACAAAATTTTTGGAAAAGTTGCAGGCAATCTTCCACTATGTAACAAAAAATAACGAAAAAAAGATAGTCCACTACGACTATCCACGCGACCACAAAATCTGACGGGACCTCTAAGTCACAATGGTCGTGAAGGGTAAACATTTTTGACATATTTAATTTTGTTGAAGAGTTGATTTAAATTGAGTTAAAAATAAATTTGTTTGCATTTTTTATCAAAACATTGAAATAATTTTGTTTTTTGTCTTTTTTTTTTGTTGTGATAAATTTTGAAGCCATTTTGATCATTGGCGAGGCAAAATGTTTTTTGCAAAAGGCACAAATAGAATTGGTTCAATGGTCTTTGTGTTGTTTGCAGCAGAAAATACATCCATACGTCCCGTATGACTTTTGCAGGCTCCCTGTTCTACACCCTTCGCGGTGTGGTCTCTTGCGGTTTGTGATCGAATCGATTATTTGAGTAGACAGTTGCACGCTGAGTCCAGTGCAATTAAAGAAAATGAATATGTATTCGACTTAGAGATTTTGTTGTAACCAATGTACCAATTATACACATTTAAATCAATGCGATCGCAGAAAAGACGCAAGTTGAATTTGGTTTCGATTTTCCTGTTCGTAGTAAGACTGAAATAAAGTAACGAAATCAAAAACAGTTTAATTTTATTTCCAATGTTGGTACTTTTACCTCTGTGACTATTTTCTCTCATTGACAGTACGCGATCGAAAAGTTTGAGGTCGAATTTTGATTTAATTCAAAACTCGTTGTTTTTAATCTATTTTAAAAGTTAACCAAAGAAAGTTAAAAAAATAGCCTTTGCAATGGTGGCACTTTGACCTCTATATATATTGATATTTCCAAAATAGATCAAAATCTCACTAAAAATCCTAAAAATATATTTATCTGTCCCTTTTTATTTGTTACGGAGTGATGTTTGTATTAATATTTTGACTGAGAAAAAAAATTCCAAGAGGCATATATGTCTTAAAGCACCCATAAGATACTTTTTTTGGGTAACAGTGTGATATATTCTGTTAATTTTAGAGTCAAATATATTATGTCCAAGATATTTAAATGATTTTAGACAGTTAATTGAGAAATATTTGGAGTAGCGATTGCAAGAATCTTTATATGTATTTGAAAACCAGGAACTATTTTCTACAACCTCCACATTGAAAAATAAAGTAAATTGTATTAAGCTCATAACCAAGGAAGTTATTTTTTTTTAGTTTTATCGCTAAGAATAAGTTTATGTGAAGAGAACCAGCGTGGAAGGTTACCTAAAAGTCATGATTAATTTCACAGGAAGGCTAAAGGCAGAGATACTTAGAAGCAATAGTTTCACTCTTCAAAGGATGACTTCAATTAAATGAATAAAAATCAGAAAGAAAATGGGACCTAAAACAGTGCCCTCATGAGCATCAATTTTTGAGTTGACAAAATAACTGATACTTCAGTTTATTTTAATTTCTACATTTTGTTCGATAAATAAGATTGAAACAAACAGTGTACTAAATTCACAAATATGAATTCAATTCATATTTTCAAAATTAAGGAGCATATTTTCCCAACTATGCCTATTTTTTTTTTTTTTTAACGGTTAATTTGTCATTTAGAATCTATTTTTCCAAAAATCCAAAATTTTATTCTTTAATTGCAAATAAAAAAAAATATAAACACTTAAACAAAAATCTGGAAGTGCTTCATTGGTTTTTAAATGTTTGGTATCAAAACCCTCCACAAAGAAAATCCTATCTACGCCCCCGTATTAAAACAGACATTAAATGAAACAATCCATGCAACTATCACCGACTCAGATTCAGAAGACATCATCGTATTTATAAGTTGAAGCTTAAGAGCGGAAAATTATACGATTCTTGATTCTGCGTTGGCTGCATTATATTTTTCTGACATGTTGTTACGATTATTATCAGAGTTATTTCGTAACAAAGTCAATATTTCTCGAAAATAACTCTTTTCAATAAATTATATATTTTCTAAACCACATGACAGTAAAAACCAAAAAAAAAAAAAAATGCTCATTAAACCTTCACACTGAAGTTTATAAAATCCTAGCAAAGTGGTTTCCAAACTGCTAAAAATATCCACATGTTTCATTTTCCCTTCTTTTTTTCGCTATTTGACTTCGGCTCACAGTGGTTGAAAAACAATTACGCAAGGCCAAAAGTCTTAAAACTTCATTAAGAAAATATTTTTGAATTTGGAAAATTCAAGGTCGATTCACAAGCATTTCGCATCAATTTGAAATGATCATTTTCGACTGTCAATTGTTTATAAATATATAATAAATTGAAAATTTCAGCCCTTGAAAGAACTTTGACAGAGCTTCATATGATCACATTTATGCGTGTTATTAAATGTTTGTACACAAATGATCGAGAACGGGTCCAACTAGTTTCATGCCGACTCCACACGACTTATGTGCCTGTTCTCACGAAGCTTTACATGACATTATTTACTCTCTGAGGGTTGCCATTGTCTGCAGAGAGGTAACGACCGATCAGAAAAATTAATTGTAATTGAAAAATACTTTCTGTTGTTTCAACTGGGGTTCGAACCTGGGCTCTCATTGGCATGCAGTGGTTCACACACGCACTCGGCCACGGCCGCCTTCATCAGTTCTTTAACGAACTCAAAAATATTCACTTCAATTGAAAATAACTCTGAGCCACTGTGTGGCGTTTGTTTGTTTATGGTTTCCATACTATTTTCTCGTTTTTTTTTCACTTATTAATTTATTGCTTTCACCTTCATGTTCCCCTACTTATGTTTACGTTTTTCAATCTATAGCCTGCAGCGATGTTCAAAAGGTTGTTGCTTTTAGTCTCCATGCTTGTTTTTTCTTCTTATTCTTTTTTCTTAAAGCGCCACCACAGACTCTGCTACATCATTGACGAACCATGATGGAATATGCGCTCCACACATAGTCAGTAAAAAATAAAATGAAGAAAGGTAATAAAAAAAAATATACGAAATAACTAAATAAGATGGAAAAAAAAACAAAAATGTAACAAAGCGAATTCAATGTAAAACCAGCGATTTTTGGTTGACGGTTTTCTTTTTTTCAAAGTTATTTTGCGATTTGCTTAAATCTCGTAAAGATTTCCGTTTCAATTCCACCCACTACAGCAGGCGTCACGTCGTCTTCTCTGGGTTTAATCATTTGGTATGCATGACGCACTTGTTTGAGCTTTTGGCATTTTTACATTTTTTATGAGAAAATGCCGCTGGTCACAACCATTTCCTGTCGTTCTTCAATGTGCTTCATGATGTGCTGCTACCTACATGAGTTCGCTTTGAAAATTTTAACATTTATTGCTGTTATAAAGTATCTTATATTTTTATTTTGCTTTTCAGTTAATTTTGTTGTTTTTAAATTTTAATACAAATTGTATGCGGGAATTTTTTGTGCACTTAAAACAAATGAAAAATAAATCAACAAGTAACACACGAGTAGGTTAGAAAAGAGAGAACAAAATGTTCATTCCAAGTAATAATACAGAAAATTTATAAACTTAACAAATGAAAAAATTCTTGCTTTCTTGCTTTCAATATTTAAGCTGTGAATAATAAAAAAACAGGCACTCATATAGACTGCCACCCCAAGTGAAAACTTATAGCCCGAACACAATGCGACCAACGAGCGACGAGCAGCATGTCTCCACTCTATCATTGTAGAGAAATGTTGAAATGTTGAGCGACTTGGTTATAAAAAACGCGATAGCAGCAAACTTCAACAACAAGCATAGTAAACAAAAAACAATGGCTGCATTCAGCCGTCTCAACAGTTGCCATTTAGAATAACAACACGGTCAGAGCTAAATAATAAATCCATTCAATTTGATTTTATTTTCAAAAGGGTGAATAAGGAAATAAGAATCCATTCCATGAATACAAAAATCAATCAAAAACAAAAATGTTATTTCACATTCAATTTTAAGAAATTGATAAATTATTCGTTTTATTTATATCAATTAATGAATAAAAAATCAATATTAAATAAGAAATTAGTAATGAATAACACATGAACAATGAATCAAAAAATTAATAATGAATAAAATATGAATAATGGATAAAAACAGAACAATTGAAAATTCTGAAATTCTTTATGAATTGCATTCTTTGTGTATACCATTCATATGAATAAAAGTGAGTCATTATCTTAACAACAAAAATGATTAATTCAAATGAATAATTAATCAAGCTTTTAAAATGAAATGTGACTTAAAAAATTTACTTATCCACTGAAAAAAAAGATTAGCTTAAAATTTAACACAATGTGTTCAAAAAATGTGTTCATAATTTGACTTTTTTTTCATATGTTTTTCAAAAGTTTTAAACACATTTGCTCTTACTTTGACGAAATTTGTTGCAAGCTATTTTTTAAACACAAAATTCGTCAAATTAATAGCAAATGTCGTTAATTTTAAAACATTTTTTTTTTCTGTGTAGATCAATTTTGCATTCATTTATGGATTCTTATATCTTTATTCAGTTGTACTTGCAGATTTTACAGCTCTGAATACAGTTCAAGCAAAACATCCCTCACTAAGGTATCGCTAGCATAAATTTCACAACAGTTTAGTTTGCTGAATGCTACCAGTAATAACAAATTTAAACAATGGCAGAAACTTGCTTTTGCTGCCTGTCAAATTATAATTAAATTGAAGCCGACGGCAACGTTGAGCGACAAGTCTCCAAAATTCGTCACATAAGAAATACATGCAAATGAAATGTAACAATTGGCGCTTGCCTCTCGTCGCGCGTATTGTGTTTGGGCTATTAAAGCCATGATATTACAGTGGTTTTGTTATTGAATCAATCTTGAAGTTGTTTTTAGTTTCAAAAATAAAAATTTCATAATTTGTGTGTTTTATGTCAATTAATTAATTAATTCGTTAATTAACAGTTAATTAATACCTCCGATTAACAATTATAAACATTTTTATTTAGTGTATATATTACTTAGTCATAAAAAATGATGGTTTTAAATATAAAAAAACAAAGATGTTAAAGAATTTCATTAACATCATTAAATACATGAAATAAAATTAAGATTTGGAAAAAAATTTGACGATGTTCCTATGATATTAAGTGGTGACTTTAATATAAACTTAAAGAGGCTTCAATACAAATACGCATGTTAGCAACAGCTGTGATGCGAATGCGAAAAAACAACAACATGCGAACGTTAGCGACGATTTAGCTGGACAATATTCAATTTTGTCAAACACCGATTTAAAAAATAATACATCTATATCTAGTTTGTTGAATAGTGTAAGAATAGCGGACAATGAGTAGTTTTTACCTTGCCTTGCTCAAACATTTTTTTAGCTTTTTGAACTTTGTCATTTTTAGTTGAACTTTTCTTTGGATTTCTAGCTGTTTAGAGGAGTGCATACTTAAAAAATCATATTTTTTTCCCCAATATTTCTTAGAAGTTAATATAAATGGATTGTACTGAAACAGGTATGTAAAAATAAATGTGAAGTGGTTTGGATGGTATTGTTTTTATTTGGAAATAGTAATTATATTTTAAAAATGGATGTTTTTTGAAGAGTGCTTTTAAAAAATTTTTGGATATCCGAAGGGTTTTCTTATATGCGGCTGTGCGTGGCTGTACATTTTTCTTCATGAACCCAACACTACAGGTGTTTACATTTAAAAAAATATAAGTTCGTTGTCCGCTTCTTTCCGAAAAGTGCTGAATTTTTTTAAAAACCTTTTAAAATGAAAAAACTGGTAAAACCTTCATAAATCCTAAATTTTTCTTGATATCGCCATGAAACTTGGTACATAAGTTTATCTCTTCTATTTAAATGTCAGATTTGAAAATTGGATAAGAACTGCGCCTACCTCCCATATAAAGTGACGTCATCAACATGGTAAAACCTTTATAAATCCCATAGTTTTTAAGATATCGACTTGAAACTTGACGCATACATTTCTTTCTTTAAAGTCAATATTAAAAACTATCAAAATCTGTCAAAAACGAATCTTACCTCTCATATAAATTATAATACATGGTGTAATTGTTATTGAGAATGCTATTCTTCCTATTGGACAGCTTTAAGAAGAACGAGCTGAAGCAAGAAATAAACATTTTCGAAAATATTGTCAAAGCTATGCATGGAAAGCTTCAAGAGAATATTGCAATACTGATGTACTTAATCGATTGCTCTTAACTTCCGATCCTCTTTTAGCTGGAATAAGGACCATGCCGAGGAAAAAACAAAACCATTTCTTAAGGAAACTTTTTTTTTTCCTGATTTGACCACAAAAAAATGATATTTTTCACCAAAATTTGTACTAGTAATGCATATCGTTGGAAAGTCCATGAAAATATCTTTCTAAAATGTCTTTGAAGAATGTTCTGCTTCAAAAACTTTCGTTGCTAGAGCATTTTTAGTGAAACAACTTCCTATAACCTACAAATTAACCCATAGCTACCTAGGGAGTCACTATAGACCCACTTGCCAAACATTTTTGTGCTTGTTTTTGCATTCCCTATAGTTTAAAATTATATAATAATTTTGTCCAACTAAATTGTTCTGGATACTCCACTGTGCGATGGTACGTAACAGAGAACTGCAATGAGTATCCAATAGAAATCGGATACTCGAATCATACTCGAGTTACTTGTTGTTCTCTACCCTATCCGTACTCAATAAAATATGTACAATACTTATACTCATTCCACTCATTAGCATATTTTCGGGTATAAGTACATACTTATATCCGAGCGCGGCGTGACCCGAAGCACTCAGACTCGTATTCAATGAGTGCGTCGAGTTAGAGTCTTGAAAAGGCGCTATATCCGAGTATTTTCGGGTATATTTTGAGTATACTCTGAGTACTGCTTTTTCTCTGCCAACGTCTCTAAGCGACAATAAGTAAAAGCTAACGCTCGCATATTTTGTTTGAGTTTTATGCTGCAAATTTGTTGTTGATATTTTATTTCGTTGTTAGTGTTAGTGTTTCGTTGTTAATGGTTTCGTTAGATAAAAACAAAAAACAACATATAGCACTGCATAAACAAAAAGAAAAAACAACACAAGACGAACACGTGTTTTTCTGTTTCTAACTAAGTGCTCAGGAAAAAGAAGCACAAAGCAAATAAAAAAAAAACTCATTCATTCTCACTGCTACGCTCTACTGCGCTCTGCTTTATATCAGTGGCAGAATGACCCGAGTGATTTGAGTATTTGCGTCGAACCCGAGTGTTTGGGTAAGTAGAATAAGTATCAACAAGACGACAACAACCATAAGTATTAATGAACCAAAAAACCCGAACTTTACCCGATCCGACTCGTGATTTAGGATACTCAAATTCATTTGAGCCGCCGCATTGCAGCTTCGTATAAGTGAGTATGAGTCGGGTTGCGTGCGATATGGTTTAAGTAGGTTTTTGTACTTATTTTTTTCGGATATACTTAGAGTCACAAAAAAGCTACCCGTTGCAGATCACTGGTATCTAAATACAAAAAGAAAACATTTAGAAACAAGTTCGTTCTTGCTGTTAGAAACATCAATACTGTTACAACATACTGTTCCTAACAGCGTGATGATATCGCGAATCTATTGTTTTGACCTCTACTAAAAAAGTGCTCAACTAAAGAAGTTTTCACTTCAAAAAAAAAAAAAAAAAAAAAAATGAGAAAAACAAACGAATTGTCTACATTTATTTTGTTTTTGTTTGAATTTTAAATCTAAATTTAATCCAGAAGCTTCAAAGTTGTTTGTTTTAAATTTTTGTGTTAATCCAGGAAAAAAAAAAAAAAAAAAAAGAAGAAGTCCAAGTGATCCTGCTACAATATGCTTAGATAGCCTTAGAAGCTATTGAGTGCTATACTTTCACGGCAGTTCGGAGCACAAAAGGAGCACAGTATTGAGTGCTATACTATCACTGTAGTTTGCAGCACCAATGGAGCAGTAGTGCTCCCTTCCAAGACGAAACGCGTCGTATTGGAAAAGGAGCGCTCGTAAAGCCCGCTGGGTATTTTTATGTAGATAGTATTTATATAATATTAATTTTGTATTTGTATTTAACTTTTTAAATAAATGAACAAAACAAACATATTCTTTACAAATTCTAAAAATACGTCTACTAGTGAAAGTCTATTTAGCTGTATTATTGAAATAGATATAATTTTTTTTGCCAGATTTCCGAAGAGATTTTTTAGCACTATATTTATGTAACTATTAAGTTATCATATTTCGAAATAAATTGTCTTTGCTTTTCATTGCAAAGGCAATACTTCTAATTTGACTCACAGTTAGCTTTAAAGTTTATTTTAAGACACTTGGAAACTATTTTTTTCATAATGATGTCGCTTTCATTTTTTAAATGTAAAATATTCGACTGTTTCTCTTGATGAACTTCTTTGTATGTATTTTTTATTAGTTTTTTGAGCCTATGGGGATGTAGAGGCTTACCCTGAAAACTCCTCCTTTGGCTAACGGTCTGTTTCAGTGTATAAAATAATAGGTTTTCCCTAAAGAAAAACCCCTTCAGACGTAAAACAATGTTAGTTTATAGCCTAAAGCGTGGTTTAACAAAAATGGAGGAATTTTTAAATATTTTTTAAGAATCACAACTGTCAGAAGACCTTGTATAGACCCTCAGGCAAAAACATAAAATAAATTAACTCACTGATTAAATTGATATTCTCTGTGCCAATTCTCTCAATTCTCAGCCAATTTTCTTTTTATATTTTTAAAAGGAAACCAATTTAAATTTATTTTACTCTATAATAAGCAGAGGTTCAGTTCACTGCATACGCAAAATTTGGTTTTAAACAGGAAAAGGAAGAGGATAAAGTTAATATTAAAAGCATGTTGTCATGAGAACCCACTCGGAGATATTTTAATTAGAAGGTTCTTTGATAATGTCACTCAATTAAATGGATGTAAAAGGAACAACATTATGAAAATGCCAAACGCATTTCAGCCAAAACACACACATTCTTACACTCGAAATACATGCATTAATTTAGCTTATGACATACGAAATAGGAAGCAACAACAACAACAGCAACAACACTGAAGTTCTTGTCATCTTGCTGATTAAGAAAAAAATGCTGTTGAATTTCAAGCTATTTATAAGCATAAATATTTCATAATCAGCCAATAAGATAACAGATGATAGATAGACTTCTATGCCAATGACACATTGACAAGCAAGCAAACGATTTTCTTCAAGGTTAATCTTAATACTGGGCTTGAGAGCAGCAAACAAATTAAGAAGTTCCTAAAAGTAAAAATTACGAAAAATCAATCACAGCCTCTCCAGCTCAGCAAAACAGACAGCTTGTCAAATTATTGCAAATTTTCAATCATCTGCTACGTCAGTTATTATTATAAATAGCTAGGATAGAATTTAACAAATTGCCAGATAAATGCTCTTCAAATATGGGATGAAACACATTTTCACATATATATCATAATTGAACCGAAAAGTAAAAGTTATTTATAGAATTTACTTCGAATCACTTATAAATTAGTGTATTTTAACAAAGGTAGAAAGAAATTCCAAAAATTTCGGAACATTTTTTTCAAGCTCAGTGCATTTAAAATCGAATCAATCAATAAAAGAAGCAGTAAGTACGAAACATGTAAAAAGAAACTCAGTGAACTAGAATTATTTTTTTTTTGCTTAAAACCAAGAGTCTTCATGAAGCTTTTCAAGCTTTTATAAATAGGAAGTGACTTCTTTTTTGTTCGTAAAAGTGTTTACAAAAGTTTAAAAAATAGGTTCTATTTCATCGGTACGAAATCTTGAAAACGTAGTTGGTAGGTAAACGTGTTAAATATTGTTGTTTTCGAAAAATAGTTATTGTATAAGCGATTTATTTTATAATTATCTCAAATATATGTGTTCATTTATAGCTGCATTACGATAAAGAAAAATAATATAAAAAAACATGCTTTTTTGGGGGACAGAACTTGTTTCTTCTATCGTAAGTAACATGCCTATCCACAAATTAAAATAAAAAAAACGAGTTCAGAAATTATCATCTTTGATTCACGTTTGAACTTATTTACATATATACAAGGTATTATAAATAATTAATTTCCTAAGCAAAAATTTTTGCAAAAAAAAAAGGAATCATTTACGATTCAGCTACAAACTCATTTTGAGAAACTGAATTAGTTACACTTAATTAGAGAAAAAAGTATCATTTCCGATTCATTTCTGAACTTGGTTCAAATAAAAAAGGTTAATTGTTTCTTATTCAGTTTTGAATCATTTAAAACAAAAATATTTTTTAGATCGAAAAGGCTTTAATAAATCGTTGTTTTAATGCGAACATTTATTTTTTGATGCAATGAAGGAAAAAAGTTCAAAAACAAAAATGTATGACAGTGTAGTGTACTCACTATAAACATTGTTAAATTAACACAATTGTTTTTCTCGCATTCTTTTTACTGTTAACAAATTTAAGGCAAAAAAAATAAAATCAATATTATTTATAATCGAGTCAAAAATCCCAAAAATATTCATGAAAATTAAACGTAAACATTTTTACGAGCCAACGAGCCAACGACACTTTCAATATAGAGGCTGAAACATATATTTATTAATTAATGCCAATGATTGAAAATTAAAAATATATTTTTTGAGGGGAAATGTGCATAATGATCAAATCAAAGAATTTGATTGGTTTTCTTTAGTATTAAATAATATTTAATAAGCTGGAAAAATAGGAGGAGTATAGGAAATAGGGTTATTTTAGTTGTAAGAAAATACTGTTAAAAATTATTTATAAGGAAAATGAATTGGGAAATAAAAAAGTTATCTTTTGACAAGAAACTAACTCAAGCGGAAACTAACTTCAGCCTTATAGTTTTTATTTTGGAGACTTAAACTGCGGCTCTCTAGCCTAAGTCAAAAAAAAATATTTATGAACACTGCGGCTCCTAAGCCATATCAATATTTGGGGTGACACGCTTTTTAATATGTCAATATACACAATACAATAAATCCTTACATGGCGATCCTGCCACACAATAAATCCTTACAACAGCTAATCTTTCCATTTAAAAACTTTTACCAAACTTAAAATTTTTGCCGAAACTACTCTTATGGTTTTGTGAAAAAATTTAGGAATTTGGATTCTGAGAATTATATCTTTTAAAACTTCAATAAACTTGATAAGCAATGCTTTTAAACCGTCTTATTTTAGAGGTTCCATTTTTTGCTTAGTACCAAACTGTCATGACTTAGTTGGATTTTGGCAATTCTTTTATCATTCATGCTCAGTTTGGTTTGTCATTTTATAATGAAAAAACTAACGTCAGAAAAACTTCGAAATTCTTTAAATTTTATCTACACAACAAGCCAACTGTTTTATACCAATATTCTGTTCATTGATGAGGCTCATTTTTGGCTCAATGGGCATATCAATAAACAAATAAACAAAATTACTGCATTTGAAGTCTAGGAAATGCACGAGAGATTATCGAGCCTTCGTTTTATCCACAAAAAAAAAAAAAAAAAAACAAAAACATTACTGATTGGTGTACTTTATGGGCCGGTGGAATTATTGATCCTTATTTCTTAAAATATAATGTTGGTGATAGTGTTACCGTCAACGGCGCACAGTGATGCGAAAGGGCATGCTAGACGGAAAAAAGTCGAAATCGAATTTTTACATTCTGAATAATTTCAACTATTAAATAATGTCCAATGATCTCAGGAATAATTTTTTTATTTACCTGCGCTTTCTACAAAAAATGCAAAAATTCTTAAAAGTTGACCCAAGAGGTGATTTTTTGAAATTTTTGCTCATGAGATTTCTAGTTATACTTAATTATTTTTTTAAAATATTTCCCAATATTCAAATAAGTTGAAAATGGGCATACTTTATGAAAAAGATAGGATCTTTTAAAATAAAATATTTTCAATTACCTATCTTTTAAAATGTTTGCGCTACAAAACGGTATTTTGTCGATATAACTGCGTAAAAATTGAACATTTGGTAAAATATTTTGAAAAAAAGGGAAAAAAGGGCCATTTTGTATTTACAAAAATGTATCTTTTATTTAACCATTATTATGGCTACTCTAAGTTCTAAAAGTATCAAGGTGCGCAAATGGCCAGTTGCCTTGTTTTTTAACCTGTTTGATTGTCCTTAAAATGCATGTATAAACTAGGTCCTGACCGTTTCGTATGAAATGTAGTGAATTTGAGGTCGACTAGACTATATGTGGTGTCTAAATATTCTCAACACATTAGAAAATATTTTTAAACTAAAAGAAAAAAATATTGTAATATATATTAAAAAACAAAAATATTTTAGCTGATGTTTTTTTTTTAAAAACGCAAAAATTGGTAAAATATTTTGTAAAATTAAAAAAAGGACCATTTTATATATGCAAAAATATATTTTTTATGTAACCATTATTATGTCTTATTTAAGCTCTAAAAGTGCCAAGGTGCGCAAATGGCCGGTTTCCCTGTTTTATAACCTGTTTGATGGTCATAAAAATGCTATTTATTTTCATTTCAAAACCAGGTTTCAACTGGTTTTTATAATTATGATAAGCCGATAGCCCAAGCTGCTAATGCTTTTAATATTCATTGTAAATTAAATTTATAACTAGTAAGCAATGATCTGCGTCTGGGCCGAAATTAAAATAGCCCCACGACCGAACCAAAGTATATTCAAAGTCAGTTTGTATGGGAGGTTGGCGTGGTTTTCACCCGATTCCGTTGAATTTCATACTCAGAGTGCATATTAAATACACAGTGTGACGACTAAAAAAGCACAACCAAACTTTATAGACATTCTTAAAGAGGGACATGTTGCGAGTCCATCGCACTTGGTCTGACCTCTCAATGTCGTCACAATTTTTTTTAATTCGTTTTTAAAGTTGAAGGGTTCGATTTTTGTTGCGCCGACGTTCATTGAATTTTTACAGCTATTTGCCCTGTTCGAAATGAAAAACAAATTCCACTTCTTTTGAGTAGAATTTCACGTAGAACAAGGCTGTATAAAAATAAATACGATAAAATACAAAATGAAGCGTGTAGCGAAGCAAATTCCCTAATTTTTCATTAATTTCATTAAAAAAATTAGTGTTTCTATAAATTTAAATGATATAATGCTGCATGAATGACATCTCTTTTTCACAAAAATGCATTTCACGCAAAAAATACCTTTTCATTGAATCCAAAACCATTAATATCGGTTGAAAATTGGCAAAATGGCGGCAGTTTTAACGTTTTTTTTTTTTGTTATAAAACACTGACTCCCATGTATATATTCCTATCATACAAAGTGCTGTCATTTTGTCAAATCTTAACCGCTTTTGGACGTCTTTAGCTCATTGGAAAGAAAATATGATGAGTAACATACATCTAGAACATTGCAATATAGATTTTTGAAAAATGTAAAAGCTACTATGGAACGAATAAACACATTTTTATTTTCAATAGAATTTTTATATGAATGAATGTGTCCGAGTGTATAAAAGTACGCTGCACACCATATAATCTGAAAAATTTTTGTAAGAAAACTTTGAAAAAAATTGTCGAGCATTTAAGTTTATCTTCGGCATTTACAGTCCTATCTTATGACGTTTACTTTTCTCAAAAAAATTCTGCATTTTTTCTGTCCTCTTTGAGAACTCTGCCCTTTATGTGTTTTTTTCTCAAAAAAATTCTGACCTGTAAATTAAATCGAGTTCTTTTCTGGACAATGTTGACCTCGAAAGTAGAAAAAATGCAAAATTTTTTACTCTCAAGATCGACGATTTTAAATTCTGACGAAATTAAATGCTACCAACTGAATGAACAAAAAAGTGACATGTTAGGAAAATATTAAATGTTATCATTGGAATTTCATTACAATTTAAGCTTTTTCACGAACTACAAAATAAATATTACAAAAATTGTTCTCAAAAGTAAGTAACAGTACAGCCAACACAACATCATTGAAAAAATGTTGCATTTTTTCTGATCTTTTCTCGACTAAGAACAGTTCAACATTTTTTGAGTGCAGGTCAAAATGTAAAATATTCTGCACTCTCAGAGGGCAGAATTTTTTGCCAAGAAAAGAAAACGCCATTAAAGAAAGATATATAAATGTTTTTATTTTGAGGAGTCCAACTTTTTTGCCCTAAAGGTTATTGGGATCAATCACCCCGTTCTAGCACTTACCCACGAGAAAGTATATGGTAGGTAAACTTACCCTACTTTTTTATATGTGAAAAGGAGCTTATTAAAATAATCAAAGTGACTTTTTAGCAAAAGCTCATCCACTATAAGTTCTGTGTTTTATTTAATAGATTAAAAAATGCAAATAAAATTGAATTGAGGGCCTTCAAGGTTCTGGGCAACGGCTCAAAAAGACTTTTTTGATTTGACATTTATTTTTTTAATTCATGTTGTAAGAGTTGAGATCTTGTAAGTACTAGAAAGTTGTCCTCGACCCCAATGTCTTTTAGAGCAAAAAATTTGGACGCCTCGAAATAGAAACATTGAGATATCATTCTTGGACAAGAAAGGTCTGTAAATGCCGAAGATATGAAGAAAGACTTAAACGTTCGGGAAAAAACAATTGTTTTTTTTTTCGAAATTTTCTTAAAAAAATGCTTTAGATTAGACGGTGTGCAGCTTACTTTTTTCCATTACGGTCTAATGTACTCGTACACATTCATTCATATAAAAATTCTATTGAAAATAAAAATATGTTTATTCGTTTCATAGTAGCTTTTACATTTTTCAAAAATCTATATTGCAATGTTCTAGATGTATGTTACTCATCATATTTTCTTTCCAATGAGCTAAAGACGTCCAAAATCGGTTAAGATTTGACAAAATGACAGCACTTTGTATGATAGGAATATATACATGGGAGTCAGTGTTTTATAACAAAAAAAAAAAAACGTTAAAACTGCCGCCATTTTGCCAATTTTCAACCGGTATTAATGGTTTTGGATTCAATGAAAAGGTATTTTTGCGTGAAATGAATTTTTGTGAAAAAGAGATGTCATTCATGCAGCATTATATCATTTAAATTTATAGAAACACTAATTTTTTTAATGAAATTAAAGAAAAATTCGGGAATTTGCTTCGCTACACGCTTCATTTTGTATTTTATCGTATTAATTTTTATACAGCCTTGTTCTACGTGAAATTCTACTCAAAAGAAGTGGAATTTGTTTTTCATTTCGAACAGGGCAAATAGCTGCAAAAATTCAATGAACGTCGGCGCAACAAAAATCGAACCCTTCAACTTTAAAAACGAATTAAAAAAAATTGTGACGACATTGAGAGGTCAGACCAAGTACGATGGACTCGCAACATGTCCCTCTTTAAGAATTTCTATAAAGTTTGGTTGTGCTTTTTTTTTTTGTCGATTTCGTCACACTGTGATATTAAAGATTTTTACCTTTTTAATAAAGTCACTTTGTATGGGCGAGGTAGGCGTGGTTTTCATCCGATTTGATTCATTTTCCAACTTGACCTTTATTTATCAGAGAAAAGTTTATATATCAAAATATTTCATAGCTTTTCTCATTTCTTAGTTATGGACCAAAATATAGTCCACAGGCATGGCAGCTACCACACCCACTTGTTCAATCCTGCCGAAACTTTTTCCACTTTTTAAAAATTACATACACGACATCTCCGTTTAATTTTGTTACTGTAGCTTATCTGATTTCTAAGATATAGCGAAAAATGTGATTAAGCTGTATGGAAGCTGCCACGCCCAATTGTTGAATCGCACCGAAATTTTTTTTACTTTTTGCAAATTATATACAAAACATCTACGTTTAATTTTGTTATCGTAGCTTAACTCATTTCTAATCTAAAGCGAAAAATGTGATTAAGTTGTATGGCAGCTGCCACGCCCACTTGCTCAATCACGCTGAAATTTTTTTCACTTTTTTTAAATTACATACAAAAAATGTACGTTTGATTTTGTTGTCGTAGCTTATATAATTTCTAAAATATAGCGCAAATTATGTTTCAGTTGTATGGCAGCTGCCACGCCCCCTTGTCAAAAATTTCTGAAATAGGTTTTTTGCATTTTCCTATACCTAAAACACCAGAAACTACCAAAAAAATCCACAAAATAATATTTTCCGTCTAACTTGTACCAATCGCATCACTGTGCGGCGTGAACTGTACATGACTACCGATTATCTTTTGATTAAAAAATACCCTAAATTCTTCAAACGAAAATGGTTAAAGTTTTTATCGCTATTAATTTTATATTCTCCAAAGGAATCTCTGTTGCAAGCAATATTGAAAAAATTTTAATCTTGAAAACTCTTCTCAAAGATTTATTTTCGAATCGCCTTTAGTTGACTTTCAGAATTCTCCTTTATCCTCAATTTTCCACATGATATTTTGTACGAAGTAAAAAAATTCAGACAAACTCTTTGTTCAAGTATATTCGACATTGCAAAATTCGCAGAACATAACAAACACTGACTTGTGTACAAAGTTATCACACACAAACTTCTAACAAATGACGCTAAGGCAGATATTTTATCACCAGATGGCAGATGTACCAAGACAAAAAAAAATGTTGAAAATATCTCAAGCGCAGTTTATTTAAATGGATTTGTTTGAATCCTTAAAAATCAATCAATAAATTATCAAAAAGTATTTCGCACGCCAATTGAATGGAATATTGATTGAAGATATATTTTCCCAAGACGCGCCACATGCTAAACAGAGCGTGAAACAATCGACTCACTGAAAGAAACATTTGGCGAACGCGTTACTTTTCGGAATAGAACTGTGCATTCCGAGATCGTGCGAGTTTGTCAAATCAAGTATTATTTTACTAGAACTGAGCAAATTTAAAACATATGATAATAAAAAAAAATGCTTAATCCAAGAAACATTTGCTTAAAACTCAAGAATATTTTTTCTGTATTCAAGACTATTATTTCCTTGAAGTGAGACCAATTCTGCTTGATTCAAGTAAAAATTTGCTGAAAACTAAAATAATTTTCTTTATTTGCTTGATTCAAGTAAAGAATTTACTGGAAACTAGAATAATTTGCTAAATCCAAATAAACATTTTTCTTAATACTATAATGTGTTGCTTGATATAAGGAACTTAATTTTCTTATTATAATGAAAATCTTTTAGCAAAGATGTAGGGTGTAAGATAACCGATCATAAAAAACTACTCGAATATAATATATATATCATGTAGTCACTTACATTTTTCAAAATAAAGTAACAAATATGACACTGCGCCTTCGAACCATGCCATAGTTTGTCAATACGCACCATCTTAAAGATGTGTTCATGTAAACATGGTGTGAATTATAAGCATGTCAATATATGTTGAAGTGAAAAAAATTTCCTTGATTCAAGTAAGCAATTTGCCGAAAATTAAAATAATTCTCTGCTATTACTTAAAAAAAAAATAAATAACTGGCCATTTCAGCCCTTGAAAGGACTTTGACCTAGCTTCTTATGATCAATTGTGTTGTGCGTGTTATTAAGTTTGTACTCAATTGACCGAGAAATGGACCTACAGGCTTAACGCCGACTCCGAACGGCGATGAACGGAATGTTCTTATTCTCAAGAAGTTTTACATGGCATTTGTATTACTCTCTGAGGTTTACTCTCTGAGATTTTATTCAAAATAATTTTCTGTCGCTGCTGGGGTTCGAACCTGGGTCTCCAAAGTTCTTTGACATAGCGGCCACGCACTTTAACCAACTACGCTACGGTCGCCACAACGGTCTGCTATTACTTAAGGGGAGTTATATACCCAGAACTTTTTTTTCAAAAATTTTTATATCAGTTTATTAAAGTTTTAAGTCTCACAAATATGTGGTGAAAATTTCAAGTCGATATCTCAAAAACTAACAAAATTATAGTCTAGTTAGTGAATCGCCTTCTAGAGCGAGCAGTGCTGGCCCTTATTTTCAAACGCGTTTTTCTCGAAACCATGTTTCAAAGTCGGTAAACAAGATTTCTCGAAACTCAGTGAACCGATCGTTTTGTTTTTTTTGAAGGCTTATTTTATTCATAATAATCTCGTACTTGTCATAAAACTTTTTTTTCGTAGCTTCGTTCATTTTTTATAAGCAAAATAATGTCGAATTATTGGTCGAAAATCGTTAATTTACGTTCTGAAGTCCACCATTTTGTGAAAAATTAATATTTTCAAAATCGGCTATGACAAGTACTAGTTTTAAGTGTCTAGTTTAATAATATATTTAATTTTTTTGTTTCAGTTGAATTTAAGAGGACCAATCTTGGTGACCGCATTTCACCTTTTTTTCAGAGCACTCCACAAAAAATGCTGTATCTACCTTAATATTATTTTTTTTTTTTAATAAAGAAAAACTAAACATACTCTTGAATGTGTATGTTTTAAGGTATAAAAACCTCAATTTAAAAATATCCCTTAGGTTTCCTTAAAAAAATTCACAAACGTGACCTTTTTTTCGGCCTCTGGGTGTATTTCCCCCCCTTAAATTAAGAAAATGTTTTCTTAACTCATTCATAGAAGCATCCATAGAAGAACCAAACTGCAATGTAGGGAAAAGAGAATTTCAAATAAATTAATGTGTAAATTAAATAAAGGGAGATTCAGGAAGCTGTGTAATTGTGATATACTGCCATATATTTTAGTTTTTTAAAAAATATGTTCTTATGCACTTAAATAAGGCTGTTCAAATTTGTATTTCAAGAAAAAAGGGAAAACATTTGTTCTATTAATTGTTGTGGTAACCATCGCTCGTATGTATTAAGATACTATTAACATATTTTTTAACATTTTCAGTATAAATTAAAAAAAAAAAAATATTGCCTAAAGTTGAAAAAATTTTTTGTAAATACTAAAAATGACCAATACAAGCAATTAAAAATATTTTTTTGTATTTGGTTTTTTACACACGGACTGATACGTAAAGATATTAATTAAAATCCACTGTCCAACAGAAAGTAAACAAACTTGCACTCTTTTACATCCAGCTACACCTGCGTGTGCAAGTGCCTGAAACCCAACAATAATTATTCCATTCAATGATGAACGAAATTAACAGTTTATGGTGATATATGTGGGTTTGTGTGAGTGCGTGTGAGTCTAAAGGCGTTTGCATGAACGTGCCTTTGTTTGTTCACTTCCGTTACATGTTCGAATATGAAGGTGAATGTTCGGTATTTTTTCGCTGCTTTTGCTTACTCACTGCAATTTATTTTGCGAATTTTCAATAAGTAAATAATAAATAAAATAATTACCAATTTTTTATATTTTGTGAAGAATACAATATATAAAAAGTAGCGCCCAAAGGCAGCAGGCAGCCAGGCAGCTTAAGTTTTTCACTCTTTCGGCTTAAATTATATAGGATATGTTGTTGTTTTTGTAACCAGTGCACATTTCGTAATATCAACAAATTGTTTGACCCAGTCTTTTATTTCTGATTTTGCCGCGCCTTTCTCATACAAAAAGTGTTAAGCGCAAATTGCGCAAGTTGGTTGTTATATGTATGTTTTTGTTTGTTTCTGTTTCATTTTGATAATTTAATTTTCTATTTTTTTGAATTGAATTTGAATTGTCAAAAATTAGGTCGTTATGCATACAATTAAATAAAAAATTTTATCCTTAGTCTAACATAAAAAGGACTGCAGAGAAATCCTTAATTTTGTTTGTATATAACAATTGGCAGTTATTTTTTACTCGTCTGTTTTGTATATTTGAATGTGCTTGTGAGTGTGCACAGTGTTGAATGTAAATAAATAATTTTGACTATCATATAAAAGAGCACGTAAATGAACATTATTTTAACGTGGCGTATGAGTGACATTTATTCGATACTGGAACGAAAAAAGGGGCCGTTTTAAATAATATTTAGTGCCATGTATTTTGAAAAAAGTAGAATACAAAATACACTTATTATTATTATAAATAGTATGCTATTCAGCCTATATCAACGGCTTAATTAAAAATGTGACCCCATTATAAGCTTTTTATGAGAGAAACCTTGCAAAGGTATCAAAGATAAAAAATCCTACAGTTTTACTCAGTATGTGTGCTACCATCGTCGAGAAAAGGGTAACGTAACGTTCCTTTATCTCCTTAAAAATATGTTTAAGACACCTAATAAATATTGACTTTTTGAATACGTCACTAAGTCATGATTAATGAAGGCATTTTAAATTCATAAAATAATTGAAATGAACCTTTTCATCACTATAATAAATAATTATGCATCAAAAACTTTGCCACAAAATTTGTCTTAAATACCAGTAAAAAATTTCGAGTAAAACAAAAACAAAATTTTGCTTGGAACTAGCAACAATTTTGCAACACAGCATCTTCTCATTGCTGTCTCCCTTTTTCTGCTTAAAGTCAAAACTTTTTCGTTATGCATTCAACAGCTGCAATTGAATGTTGGTGTGTGTGTGTGTGTGGTAGTGTGCGAGTTTCTTGTGGACTATGGGTATTTGAGTGCCTTGATGGGAACAGCAGTTGTCATTGGCATACGTCAGTGTCGAATGCCCAATCAAGCAAATATCTCCAACAAATACACGCTCATGTGCACACATACACACATACTCACATGCATAAACGACTATATTTCATGGCATAAATAAGGTAGCATTTCGAATGATCGATTGATCAATTCTGCATGTCAAACGCGTCACTACGCACAGTAAATACCTCCATACATGCATGCATACGAACACATAGCTATGTATATATCCAAAGGACATCATATTTAAATTCTGTGCATACGATTGAATATGTCGTCATGACAGTGAGTCTGACAATTTTTGTAGATTTAAAATTTCAATTCAGCTCAGGGACATGCAGCAAAGGAAAAAAAAAGTAGGACAAATAAATAAAATATTTTATAAGGGCTGATATTTAAAAGTACGTGACAGGTCGTTTTCGCTAATTTTCTTTTCGGAATTCATAATTTCTTGCAAATGTCATTAGTTGAGCTGGAAAATCAAATCCCAATTCTTGTCACTAGATACTAAAAAAGTGAAGATATCAAAGCTATTGCATGATTAAAGCCGTAACCATAACCATAACTATAACCATAACCATAACCATAACCATAACCATAACCAAAACCATAACTATAACTATAACCATAACCAAAACCATAACCATAACCATAACCATAACCATAACCATAACCATAACCATAACCATAACCATAGCCATAGCCATACCCATAACCATAACCATAACCATAACCATAACCATAACCATAACCATAACCATAACCATAACCATAACCATAACCATAACCATAACCATAACCATAACCATAACCATAACCATAACCATAATCATAACCATAACCATAACCATAACCATAGCCATAACCATAACCATAACCATAACCATAACCATAACCATAACCATAACCATTACCATAACCATAACCATAACCATAACCATAACCATAACCATAACCATAATCATAACCATATAACCATAACCATAACCATAACCATAATCATAACCATAACCATAACCATATAACCATATAACCATAACCATGACCATAACCATAACCATAACCATAACCATAACCATAACCATAACCATAACCATAACCATAACCATAACCATAACCATTACCATAACCATAACCATAACCATAACCATAACCATAACTATAACCATAACCATAACCATAACCATAACCATAACCATAACCATAACCATAACCATAACCATAACCATAACCATAACCATAACCATAACCATAACCATAACCATAATCATAACCATAACCATAACCATAACCTCCATAACCATTCTTTGTAACATCGACAGTAAAAAATTCACTACCTTCTGTTTAATTTTGTTTTTTTTTTTTTGTTTTCTAAGCCGACAGCAAACAGTTTCTTTTTTCACCTGTTGAGACTTTCAACAATTTGCTATTAGGAGCACTTCAATTACTGTTAATGTTGTTCTCAAGGTTCTTAAGACTAGATTAGCTGTTGTTTTCCCCAACTTCTTATCGCAGTAATTTCATCTTATTACGCTGCACCTAAAACTATGCAAACATTTTAAATAGCTGTGTATATTCTTTAAGCTTACATGTGTGCGTGTGTGTGTTGGCATTTTCTCAAGCTTTGCCAATTCATTTGCATTCATGTAGGTAGAATAGCTTCCGTAAGCTTGCAAAATATTTTGTTACTCTGAATAAATTACCAATAGTTTCCGTGAGAAAAGGTTTTCCAAGGTAAACATTCAACACTCAAGAAAGTGGTTTAAAAATATTGAGTGTATAAATCTATAAAAGTTTCCCCTTTGAAAATTTTCATTTTAAAATTTAAACTTAAGAGCTAAGTGCAATGTTGCTTTCTGCTGTTTTGAATGTTGCATAAATAATAAATAATAAAAAACAAATTCTTTCTCACATACATATATATGCAAAGCTTAAGTGCTGACACAAAAAAATAATTCTTCATAAGATTGTCTTTTTAAATCTATCAAGAACAAAAAAAGAATAACAATAAAGACAAATTTCTTGCTCCTTCCCTCTTCAACAGTATTTTTATTTGTTTTTAAGCCCCAGTTTAAATCTTTATGAATCCTTTTCTTCATAGCTCCCTTTAAAAAATGCGTATGTAGAAGTTTATGTGAACTATTTTCAGTGCTGCTCTATTTAAACAACACTAAGGAAGTCCAAAAACAAGCCATTAATTTAGAGAGAAAAACAAAAAAAAAACACAAAAACACAAAGGCATAGAAAAAAATATCAATTTCAAAACACCCAATAAACAACAAATAAACCACAAGCAGCGGCAGCACGAATATACACAGCATAATCAAACAGAATGCCAACACACAAAAGGAAGACAAATGAGACTAAATTGACATAAAAAATGATGAAATGTCAAAATACTTTACCACATGGCATAGCATGTATGCAGTGACCTTCAGGGACAAAATTGCTATTTATTGATTTGCACTCGTTAGTCGTTATATTGTTGCTTATTTTGTCCTTTCGTGTTCGACTTTAATTCAAAATTGCTTTAAAGCTGCTGAAAATCTGAAGACAAAATTTATGTTAATCTTTTTAGAATATCTGAGGTACGAAGCTGTACATAATAAATAATAAAATAGTTTCTATTGCATGCTCCATAATTTATGAGCTGAAGCAGTTTTGTGAACTTATGCTTTTATATTTCACATAATTTATTTATGAGATTTTAAAAAAGTTTATATTGTTCTCGTATCACATGCAGATATTTGTCCAATATCAGAAGTACGCATGCTGAGAATGTAGAGAGAAAAATTTTTTTGTTTTTTTTAAGTATTACGCGTCAAACATGTTGATAATGTTTAAATAGGCCAAAAGTACGGAACATTCCAAGAGGAAACTTTTCAAGCAGCCTTTCTGATATGTGTTCATTTTATTGATTTTGTCTCAATGCTGAATAATTTTAGAACCTTCTAAAAGCTTTTTATTTTATTTATATGTTTGTGAGTTGGTGAAACAGAGCAGATAAATCATAAAGAATAGCGATAATCAATAGAGGCCGCATGGTAAAAATTTTAAAATTTTGAAAGTTTTTTATACGTTCAACAGTTTAAAATAAAATTTGATTTACAAAGATATAGAATATCGACCACCCTGTTTAAAATGTTTGTCATCATTTCAAACAAACTTAAAAAAAAAGAGATTGAAACTACGATAACTCCCAAAAAAATTGGAAGCTATTTCGTTTTTATTGGGAATTGTTTCATTTTTTTATGAAATAACTCCCAATTATGTCATAACTCGCAAAAACTTTCAGAATGAAGTGAATCCCAAAATATTTGGTTGGGAGTTATTTCATTTAACGTGGGACTTATATAACTTCTCTTGGGAGTTGTTTCATTTCTCTTGGGAGTTATTTCATTTAAAATGGGAACTATTTGACTTACCTAAAGTGCTTCCTTCAAAGAATATTAGCTTACATTCAGGGTTCAAAATGAAAACAGTGCTGCCGAGCGTGCTACGATTAAAGTAATTTTCGTGTTATTTTTAATAACAATTTTTTATAAGAATTTTTATTTTTTCCCTTATTTTTTTTGAGTATCCATTTTCGATGGACTAAAGATATTTATTAGTATTTGAGAGTGTTACAATTAATTTAGGAGTTATTTTATTTTTCTGGGGAGTTATTTCGTTATTTTTATTTTTATTGGTTATTTCATTGGAAGTTACTTAATTTTGACTTATTTCATTTCTGGCTTGGGAGTTATTTCATTTTCAATGGGAGTTATTTTATTTTTTTTTTGGATTTGTAACTTATTTCAGTTCCCTTGGGAGTTATTTCATTTTTTCATTTGGGATTTATTTTATTGGGAGTTATTTTACTGCAACCTACAATAACAGCACATCACTATCAGCCATGCACGGCTCCACGAAATGAAATAGCCGCCAATGAAATAACACCCAGTGGAATAAGGCCCAAATGCAATGAAATAAAACCCAAATGGAAAATGAAATAAGCCCCAAAACTTGGGGTTTATTTAATAATGAAATAACACCCAACGAAAAAATGAAATTAGCTCCAATGAAATATTACCCAAAAATATTAAATAATCCCCAAAAAAAGAAAGGTTTAAGCTTAAAATATGCGCCTTTTATAAAGAGTGATTTTTTAAGTGCCTGATAACTTTTTTTTTAAAAAAAACGCATAAAATTTGCAAAATCTCATCGGTTCTTTATTTGAAACGTTAGATTGGTCCATGACATTTACTTTTTGAAGATAATTTCATTTAAATGTTGACCGCGGCTGCGTCTTAGGTGGTCCATTCGGAAAGTCCAATTTTGGGCAACTTTTTCGAGCATTTCGGCCGGAATAGCCCGAATTTCTTCGGAAATGTTGTCTTCCAAAGCTGGAATAGTTGCTGGCTTATTTCTGTAGACTTTAGACTTGACGTAGCCCCACAAAAAATAGTCTAAAGGCGTCAAATCGCATGATCTTGGTGGCCAACTTACCGGTCCATTTCTTGAGATTAATTGTTCTCCGAAGTTTTCCCTCAAAATGGCCATAGAATCGCAAGATGTGTGGCATGTAGCGCCATCTTGTTGAAACCACATGTCAACCAAGTTCAGTTCTTCCATTTTTGGCAACAAAAAGTTTGTTAGCATCGAACGATAGCGATCACCATTCACCGTAACGTTGCGTCCAACAGCATCTTTGAAAAAATACGGTCCAATGATTCCACCAGCGTACAAACCACACCAAACAGTGCATTTTTCGGGATGCATGGCCAGTTCTTGAACGGCTTCTGGTTGCTCTTCACTCCAAATGCGGCAATTTTGCTTATTTACGTAGCCATTCAACCAGAAATGAGCCTCATCGCTGAACAAAATTTGTCGATAAAACACATTTCGAACCGAACACTGATTTTGGTAATAAAATTCAATGATTTGCAAGCGTTGCTCGTTAGTAAGTCTATTCATGATGAAATGTCAAAGCATACTGAGCATCTTTCTCTTTGACACCATGTCTGAAATCCCACGTGATCTGTCAAATACTAATGCATGAAAATCATAACCTCAAAAAAATCACCCTTTAGAATGAAAAATTGGGTCTTATTTCATATGAAATAACAATAAAAAATTTATAGAAATTTTTTGGGGATTATCTCGTTTTTTGTTTGGGGTTTATTTCATTTGGGGGTTATTTCTTTAAGCCGCCATGCACAGATGCAAATACATGACAACAAAAACTTCCACCAGAATAAAGTTAAAAAACATTTACAATGTACAATTGCACTGCCATAATTCACAACAGGTTTTTATGAAAATATACTTAATTTGGTGGAGTTGGCCATACTTTGGCACGATTCCAGAGATAAAGAGATTGGAAACATGGGTAAAAGAGCAATAGCTGTGTGCTAAAATGCAGTCAATACTAATGCAAATATTATAAATATGTTGGTGAAATTTCATGGCAAACTCACCCTATATTCACCGCTCTCCAGGGAAATTGCGCGCTGGTGCAAATGTCAATTTTTCAGCTAAACCACCACCATACATATAGGAAAAAACTAACTTACAATATTTGTTCCAACATTTTCATGCATCTACAAATTAGAACAAAGTTTTAAAAAAAAGACATACCTAGTTGTTGTTGAAAGAAATTAAATTATGTTTTTCCGTCAACAACAGTACTTGTCAATAGAACAAGTGTATTAATTTTAAATAAAATTTGTTTCAATGAAAAACATTTCTCTCTATTATCAAAGCCACTCCATAAATAAGGTTGACAATACTCACATTTCTGTATTGACAAAATTTCTTTATCGACTTTTATTAGCAATATTCTTGCTCAGTTGAAAACAAATTTTGTTAAATATGCAAGATTTTTTTGGCTGTAGTACCTATTTTTGACAACTATGAGGTCAACTCACAAACACAATACGTGAGTGCATTAAAAATTGAAGAAGAAGCATTTTTATTTGTCAAAATCAAAGTATACGCCATTATCGTCAGTTTCTACAAATATCACCAACGACATTTCCCCAAGCAACGAATACCGAAAATTACTAAATCAGAAAATCTGGGGGGCAAAGAAAACTATGTTTGAAAACAACTTTAGTACTACAAGTATAGCTGATATATAAATTAAATTAAACGATGTTTAAACTTCTTTATTTTCACTTCAAACTTAGACTAAACTTACAATTTGTTTTGCTTAATATAAAACCCTAAGCTTCGCTGCTACCGTCTGTTGTTTTGTTGTTCTTAAAATTGTTGACGTTGCTTCCCACGCTTTGTTGAGCTGCAGCGGATGCGCGTGCAGTTGCAGACATGGTGTCAGCATATTCTTATTCGTAGATTCAGATATTTGTCTAGTTAAATTGAATGTTTGAATGTTTGTTACGTTAACTTATATGTCGGATCCATCATATAGTTTGCAGCAATCCGCCATTGGCTACACTTATTCACTTTTAATGTTTATAGTTTGATCACCAGAATTATAATATTAATTTTTCCAATCTACATTTCCCTTTTTATAACTTACTTTTTCAAATCATACTTTTCGTAGCTTCCTACATTTTCATTCATTACTAATCAAGTATTTTTCTTAACAAGTGTACCACCTTTGTTTTGCTCAAGTATTATTACTTGACATATCTATACTAGCTCCGACATATATATAAGCATACACATACGAGCACTAATTTATCATTGTTGTATATCAGAAAAGACAAAAACAAAATGAATGTACTATTATAAGGTACATATTTGGAGGTGTGAGGGTCTTTCGTTTGATCATGGTGCAACTGAATCGTACCTCAACCATCGAGAAAAACCCCCTTACAATTTTTTGTTATAGAGTGAATCTTTAAAGGAATTTCATACTTAATAAAAGCTTTTAAAATTTCTAAATCTTTAATAAGATGTTTTTATTAGTGGTTATAAATGATCATTATTTATGTATTTAATTTTATAAATATTTATATTTTAGTTTTATAAATTAAATAAAATAAGAAAGTAAAGTTAAAAAAAAAAACATACTAAAAATGAAAATTTTATCAAAATTTTATCAAAATTTTCATTTCGTTATATTCTTTGGATTTCACCAGTATTCAATGTCATTCAAATATCCATGGGAGTTTTTGCAAGACTCAATCAATTGAGGTCATTTTCGATGATTTTTGTTCACAACTCGAGTAATACCTCCGCCATGACTTTACGAATGTTGCTTTTTAATTGCTCAAGAGTTTGAGTCTACCATTTATGTAAGCACGACCGTTTGTGTAGCCCCACAAAAAAATAAAAAAAAAGTCCAGAGGCGCAAATAGCATATCTTGCAGGCCAATTGACATCACCAAAACTAGAAATAAGTCACCATTTAAATTTCTGTTGCAACAAAATCCTAACTGATGCTGTTATGTGGCTTGTGGCCTCACATTGTTGAAGGCATATATCGTACAGATACATATATTCAATATCAGGCAAAAAATAAAAATTGTTTAACATACTACCCTAACGCTCAGAATTGATTGTAATAGTTGCTCCTTAATTGATTTAAAAAAAATACGGACCAATCACACCACCAGACCATTAACATATACAACGGATATTAACTTTTTACGAATGCAATGGCTTTTCCACAATAACTTGGGGATTATCAGAGCCGCATATTGGGCAATTTTGCTTACGTATCTACCTAGCGTAAAATGGGCCTCATCGCTTAAGGGGGGCTATATATCCAGAGGCCGTAAAAAATGTCATGTTTGTGAATTTTTTTAAGGAAACCTGAGGAATATTTTTAAATGAGGGTTTTTATACCTAAAAATATACACATTCAGGAGTATGTTTAGTTTTTTGTTTTAAAAAATATTTGATATTAAGGTAGATACAGCATTTTTTTTAGAGCGCTGTGAAAAAAAGTGAAATGCGGTGACCAAGATTGCTCCTCCTAAATTCATCTGAAACAAAAACAAATGCAAAATATTAAACTAGATACTTTAAACTCGTACCTGTCATAGCTAATATTAATTTTTCACAAAATGGCGAACTTCCGAACGTAATTTAACTATTTTCGACCACAAATTCATCATTATTTTGCGCACAAAAATGAACGAAGCTACGAAAAAAAAATCCTATGTTAGGTACGAGTTTATTATGAATAAAATAAATAAAAAAAACAAAATTGTAGTTTCCGACCCCTCCCCCCTCCCCTCTGGCGAATCTTATATCCGCTACTGTGGACTACTTTTGTTGAGCTTGCAAGACTTTCCAGTTTTTTAAATTTACAATTTTTTAATTTCAATAAGCATTGCATTGATATTAATACTTATAGTTTAATTTTATTAGAAATATAACAGATGCTATAGCTAGATTATAAGAAGTTTAAATCACGGAAGTTTTGTGGTCTGAAGACCACCCCACACCTCTTTTACGTATTTTTTGCTAAATACTGTTATTGCTCAAAGAAATCAAGTCTTAGAATCCTTTTCTTTCATTGCTCTTAAATTTTAGTTTCTAACTTTAAGGGGACCCAAGAGAAATTTTCACTTTCCTTTGTTTCAATTTTTGTTTCCTTGAAGTCATAAAATATTTTCCAGTCATACGTGTATTAAAATTATGGTTGTTTCATGCAGCCACACACAGCTAACAATCACCAGCCATATGTTGTCAATTATTAAACCTACTCACTATATTTACATGCAGACATATATTGTTAGATGTTAGACGTCAGCGTTTGCTGATCCGAAAAAAAAAAAGATAAACAAATCTCTTGAGCTTGTTTCTCAAAGGATTTTGTTTGAATTATCTTGGTTATTCCAACAGATTAGCTACTTTGTTTCTTGCTTGTCCTGCAACACACACAATCACACGTATATGCACACAAACACCCACCCACACACACACACACAAACAAGAATTTTGTCGAATACCAGAGGTCCTAGACAAACCCGTAGAAAGATCATAGTTACTGTCGTCAGATCAATACTTTTGTACGCAGCCCCCATATGGGTCGAGGCAACCAGATTCAGCTCCTACTTACGAAGCATGGAATCGGTGTATCGTATCTGTGCACTTAGAGTATGCTGTGCGTTTCGAACTGTCTCCTCGGATGCAGCGCTGGTTATTGCGGGTTCTCCCCCTATAGACCTTCTGGTGAACGAGAACGTGACATACGATTCGCTTCCACTCGAATTGCCTAAATCCTCCAAACGTAGGATAGCGCGAGACCGCAGTGTAGCAGTGTGGCAGACGCGCTGGGAGGCATCACAGAACGGACGATGGACGCACCGCCTCATTCCAAATTTGGAACCGTGGCTTAACAGGCGTCATGGTGAAGTAGATTACTACCTCACCCAAATACTTACTGGTCATGGGTGCTTTAAATCGTACCTTTATAGATTCAAGCACGACGAAAATCCGTTTTGCAGTTTTTGTGCTGGGAGTGTTATTGAAGACGCCGAACATGTTTTCTTCGTCTGTCCGAAATTTAACGCCGAAAGACAAGGGCTAAGCAATAATCTAGGGAGGTCACCAACAGTAGAAACTCTCGTGGACATTATGCTTAACTCTGAAGAAAACTGGATCGCAGTATGCAATATGGCATGCGCCATAACCAAAGAATTACGTCGTGTAGAAAGACTCCGCAGATCAACTGCAGACTCTATGCTATAGACAAAGTTGGCAGGCCGCACCGTGCAGATTTGCTGAAGATCAGAGGTTAGGGGGTGATGAAGCCCTGCGCTCATCTTGGAAGGTATTGCAGTCGATTGTACCTTGCGTCTTCGTCTAGGGATTCATATGCCCGAAGTGATGCCATTCCAAGAAAAGGCCGCTGTCGATAGCACCGTCAGCGTCTTCGTCAAGGGACCATTTCCCGAAGCGGCCTCCCCCCGAAATCCCCTCTCCAAGAAGAGACCGCAGTCGTTAGCACCGTCAGCGTCTTCGGCTAGGGACCATTTCCCGAGGCGGTCTCCACCTGATGCATCATCATCACGATGAGCCTACAACGCGTCATTGCATATTAAGCACAGCACATCATCGCTTTGGAATATAAACAAGCATGATCTGCAAAACGTTTCTTTGTTAAGAAGAAGCGTAAAATCGTAGATGAGTAAACATACTCAATCCTGCCCTACGAAGTAATGCCTCGATTGATGGTTCCGTAGGGTCTTAAAGGAAGAGAGAAAAGTAAGGAGTGGTTTAGTCAGTATACCATATCAGGGACTCTGACACTATTTGGAAGTACGGGCTTCCATTTGTCTATAAAAGATTCCCTCCTGTCGTCTTTAACAAAAAAAAAAAAAAAAAAAAAAAAAAAAACACACACACACCTCCCACAGCCACACACATGTACATCAATAACGTATGTAATAAATATTGCTATCAAACAACGCTTCTACAAAATATGGGTTGTTCATGAAAATGTTTAGAAAAAAAAAAAAAAATAACAAAAAAATTAACATAATATTTGCTGTGCGTTGGTGTGAGTAATGAATGAATGAACGATTGAATGAATGAACGATTTGTCTAAAAAGGGCAGCGAGATGGAAGAATAAGCAGCCAAATCAAAGCATGAAATATCTATGTGTGCGATGAGCGATGTAGGATTTACACTAACAAACACACACTCAATCACACACTCACATGCAAAAGACCAAGGCATGTAAAATATGTGTAATCTATGTACGCAGGATATACATATATAACACGATTTATTTTATATATTTGTATGCGTGAGTTCCACAAGTGTCTTCGTGGTAGGTATTGATGACCTTTATCAGTTATGGTTGAGTAAATGTTGGTTCTGGTGTATGTGTGTGTGTGTGTAAGTGTGTTTTAACATTGCATGTGTAACTAAGATGAATGTGATAAGTTTGCAAAAAGTGGCAAGGTAATAAATAGCAGTATTTTGGGCGCCTCAAATATGCAGGAAAAATGCAAAAGTAGCAAAGACAAGAACACACTTGCCACAAATTTATTCAAACATAAATTTATGCTTAAAAATACAAAAATATCTACACTCACACACACACACACACACACGTATATCAAATATGTTCAAGAGATTTCAGCGATAACTTCCTAAGCGTTGCTCTTGTTTTTAAAACCACTTTAAAAGTTATGTGGCAAGAATTAATGGTAGGAACATAGCGAAAGATCTGAGAGATGAAAAATTGGCCTTAAAAAACAGTTGCTAAATAATCTCTTTTAAAGTACATTAAAAACACGCATACCTTTAAAACAAAAAACTTGTAAAAATACCCCAAATGTACCAAGTAGAAAAAATTCTTGTTGTTTCTTTTGTTTGGGGAAGAGGAAGAATGAATGAAGATAAAAAAGCAAATTGCTTGCAGTAGTTTTTCAACTCACACTGCTGCGCTGCAACAACAGAAGCAAACAAACAGCAAGTGTTTTCTTGCGAGTGTGTGAGTGAGGCTTAGCGGTAGATTTCGCTTTTGTTGAGCTCCAAATTTACTTTAACAAAAATGCAAACAGTTCAAGTTATAAAAAGAAAACCTGCCCGCATTTGCTGCGTACATGTTCGCAAGCACAAAATACAATTTTTTTGTTTTGTTTTTTAAATATTCGAGAATGTATAAATAAGTAAAACAAAGGCGAAAACAAACACAAGAAAACGCGACCCTGACTAAAGCAGGTCACGTATGCAGTGTGCTTGCAACAACCGAGCACACACACGCAAACGCACACATACACACACACACAAATGCAAAGTGCTGTTTTTGTGGGCTACCTTCAATTTAGTTTTGTTTTTCTCTACTGTTTCTTGGCTAAAAAGAGAACTAATGGCCAACACGAAAACAAATGCCGGCAGTACTCAAAAACCTTCGTTCACACACACAGACACAAACGTGCGCTCTAACAATACATATAAGTATGCTAACTGAGCCTTGTATGCACATGCATGCATGTCAGTGCATGAGTGTTTGTGCGTGTGCTTGTGTGGATCTGTGTTTACGACACGCTCATGGCTCTCAAAGCCTTTCGCCAAAATTAAATGCTGCTGAATTTGAGCAGGTAACTATTACAAAGTAGAAACTACAGCCACACACAAATACACACACGCGCATAAGCTGACACTCGCACGACACGTTGTGCTTAGCATGCTTTGTTCTCGAAAGAGCGTTTTAAATGCGTATCCAAAAAATATATCAAATTTAATTAAATGCTGACACTACCTCGGTAAAATGCTCCAATGCAATACCGCATAAAAGACAACGAATATAAAGAGCTGGCAGCTATTTAGATGCTATGGATACGGATTCGAAAGTTTTCATCAGTTAACCTTTATATATAGCATAATTTTGTTAGTAATTGTTATGACTTTTATTTAGAAAAAAACAAAAAATAGCGTCTTTTCTTAATATTTAACAAATTTCAGAAAATAAATTACGTCATATTATATTTAAAATTGTAAAAAGAGAACGATTATTGAATTCGTTTTTTTTTTTTTTTAATCTTTTATTTTGTTTTATTTTCAACATTTTTAAAATGTTCAATTTAGCTAGACCCATGTATTCCTGTATATAAAATTCTGATTCCTTAAATCCCTAATTTGTTGTATGTCAATAGTTTTGACAAAACTTTAAAGTAACCCAACTACAAAACAAAAAAACAAAATCTTTTGTGAAACCGAATTATTAATATCTCTTCAAGTTAAAGTTAAACAATGTCTCCTTCACAACTTTAATATCAGTTGATAATTTAAATTGGTCCATTGAACAGTATTTACTTCTAGCATAGATATCAGCGTCGTCTTAACAGAGAGGTGAGTGAGGCGAGTTTTCCGGGCCCCGAGCTTCAGGGGGCCCCGCAAAATTCGAGAAAAATTGCGAAAAAAATTGCAGGTACACCTAATTCTCTTTTTACATGAATTTGCTTTAGCATATATCAAAAATAGCAATTTTGCTCTCTTCTTACACGAATTTTTTGATTTAAGGTATAAATTTTTCGAAATAAAAAAAATTTTGTTATTTTTTAATGTGTTCTTTATACTTTTAAGAATATACACACTCATTTTTAAATCGATATTTAAGAAAAAACAGAAGTTATAACGGTTTTCGTTAACCTATGTCTAAGCTCAATACAACAAATAAAAAACTTTAATTGTTTTGCATTTTGTTCGTTATTTTGTCCTTTAAGCATCCCCCCTAAATTCAAGTATCTATTTTTTTATGTTTTTTTTATATAAACAAAAAAGTGCGAGAAAATGTATCTATTTTTCGAATTTTTTACTTCAACTTCCGCCATAATTAAAAAAAAAACCCCGGTGGTCATGCGTAGGGGGGATGCTTAATATAAAGTCTATGCTTTAAAATATCATTTGATTTTTTTGTTTCCGATACATGGGAAAGGCCATATCCATCGAACCGTTTTGGATGTCTTTTTTTCAATGCCATTTTCAGCGCCCTCTATATAAAAGCCAGAACTGTATTTAAAAAGAAAAAAACATTTTTATAAATTATTTTTTATGTACAATATCCTGTATAAATTAAAAAAAAAAAATAATAACTTCTTATACCTAAAAAAATTGTTTGAAAACAGCTCCGGTTTTTAGTTGTTACACGTACATATATTATACCTTAACACGACCTAAAGAATGTACATTTTAAACTTCACATTACATATTTAATTAAATTCTAATAAGAATTTTTTAATATTTTAATTGTACTTTTTAGTTGCCTTTTTTGGATGCCTGTAACCAATCTACTATGCTTTCATATACATAGTAGCTACTTTTTCACGAATTTTCTGGGAACCATTCTTTGATTCAAAAAGAAGATCAACAGAATGTTAGTTTTCTGGATATCCTAAAGTATGCTTTCACTTATAAGTGTGGTAACGCAACTGTTGCAGCCCATTTTCGAAATTTTCGTAGATTACATGTATTCTCTACTTGTGGACGCAGGGCAAGATTGTGCAAGACAAAGAGAAACGTGAAGAAAAATCGAGTGGATACCGCGTGAATCACATTCGTTTCTCATTGACGCGCTGTATGATGAAATATGATGATAGGACAGTTTTAAAATATTCTTTCGTAAAAGGGCCCCAGAGAAAAATTGTTTCCGGCCCCTTAAAACCTTGAGACGGCGCTGATAGATATAAGCATGAAACTTTGGTCAGGAGTTTCTAAAAATATAAAAAATTAAGTGTTAAAATAGGCATGGTCGAACATTTATACGCCCATATATTTTTTTTATAATTATATTTACATTTGACTAAATTAATGCAATCATTTTTTGAAATCATTGATTGTGATTTGAAATTTTAAGTAAATTTTAATGAATGCATTAATTCTTTTAAGTTATTGATTGGAAATTATTGACTTCATTAATTTTTTCAAATCATTGATTGGGACTTAAAATTTAAACATATTTTGTAGATTTTGTTATTTTGTGACTTTATTGAAGAAATGAAAAAATCCAAATTAATATATTTGATACATTCGTAATATAACTGATATTTTGGCATATATATTATGTGTGTGATGAATATTAAAGGACCAATATAATTTGTTACAGAAATCTTTCTTTTTCCAAAGAACCAATATTGTCCCTTAAAGCCTCAACAACACGACCTGGAGACCCAGGTTCGAACCCCAGCAGCGACAGAAAATTACTTGAATTAAAATAATTTTTCTGTACGTCCGCCACCTCTCTGCAGACAATGGCAAACCTCAGAAAGTAATCAAAATGCCATGTGTTAAACTTCTTGACAACAAGAACCTTCTGTTCATCGCCGTTTGGAATCGGCTGTCGCGGTCTAAAACTTGAGTTGCGCCAAAGTGACGTACGGACAAAACTACACGGCGACCATTTTATGAGCAGTCATAAAATTACGACTTTGTTTTGTCCGGACGTAATCACTGTGCGTTTGGAGTGGCGCCCAACACACACATGCACTCCAGTGGTCATTAAACCACTTTGTTTATTTATTACTTTCGTAACTCGGTTTGGCTAAGGTTTCTCCTTGTGCTCCATGCTCGACGAAACTAAAATCCCACGAGTGACTGAACGCACGGAATTGCGCGACAAGAAAACGAACAGGACTAGGACTGTTATTGTGAAAAAAAGTAAAAATCACTTGGCCAAGTCACAATGAGGGTAGCCATTGTGGGCTGTGGAAGGTGTGGAGTGTTGCCACACCAATACTAACACAGATGCCGCCAAGATGGAAAAAACACTTGGTGGGTAGAAGGTTTTATTTAAATTTGCTCAAAGATGCACCAAAGAAATCCTTAAAAAGATTTTAATAATAGGTGTGAGCAAAGCCTTCAGGTTTGAATACCGGTTTCTGCGAAAACCGCATCTGTGTTGGAAAAAAGATGGCTGTGTTTAGGTTCCCATCTTGTGGAACCTAAGCATCGTCAGTCTGCACCGCTGGTTGGCAGTTCAGTTCGTTCTGAACATTGAAGATTGGTGGAAGTGTGCCAAGGTGAAGTGTGTGGAAAAAAAAATTAAAAAAAAAATAAAAATTTGTGCCAAGTGGTTTTGTCGACTTATCGTCGAGAAGAAAAAAAATTAAAAAAAAAAAGGTGAAGTGGTTCCAGAGACGCTGTCGAGCCACCGGGACCGACTGATAACTTGTGGGATTTTGGATCTGGCGCCGCTGGAGCGAGGAGGAGCTGAAGGCCAGGACCTGGGAAAAATCAGGGAGTACCTTTTATTATATATATATACATATATATTTGTGTATTTGTTTGTGTGTGTTGGTGCGCTCACCACACACCGTGCTTACTTTTGATTGTCCGATAAATTTCCCTCGATATTACAGCGCTTTTTTTTATATTCTCCGTACTGATCTATCGTGTTTTTTTGGTCGGTACTCACTTTGGCGCGTTTTCTTTGTGTTAGGCCCCTCGCACTCGAGCCTAGTTCCGTCCGGAACAGGTAAAATAAATTAATTCCACCGGTGGAATTGTGAGAGGGTCCAAGTCATCTCCTTGGACCCGCAACTAGAGTGCGACCCAAAAATTGGGTTATTTTTTTTGGGGTATTACTTTTTTAAATCAATAATTAAAAAAAAAAAAAAAAAAAAATCGCGATATTTCAATAATATTAACCACAATACTTTTTTTCGTGACTTAGTCTATTTTGTCCCAGTGTGCGTGAATTCGATAAGACCTTTATTATAAAGTCTTATCAAACGCACCTGCATCATTGTTTTCGTTTTTTTTTCATTGCAATATATATACCCACACCCGTCTCCGCTGAACAGGTGGCAACTCTTATCGTCGGCACTATTGTGCACTTAGAGTCCACAAAAAAAAAACCGATCAGCTGTTCGCGCAAAAATTAATCGTATACAATTCGCGATCGCGCCGGTGAAGTCTTATTTTAATTATTAATAAATAAACAAGTGTGCGCGGATTATAAAACGTTTTATAATAAAGAAAAACCTAAGTGCCGAAAGTGTCGCGATACGGCGTTAAACCTATAGGGGCGGTTCTCGGTCAATTGTGTATAAACTTAATAACACGCACAACACAATTGATAATAAGAAGCTAGGTCAAAGTCCTTTCAAGGGCTGAAATAGCCAGTTATTTATTTTTTTTTTTTTACAAAAAACGTGTATTACGCTTTACTGCACTTTATCTAGATAAGTACTGGAAAATGTTGCAATGCCTTCAGCGTTATTATTCTAAACCATCTCGTACTCTAAACATAGGGGTCGTTCATAAATTACGTGACCGATTTTTAATTTTTTTTACCCCCTCCGGTACTCTTCGCAGTGTATTTCAAAAACACTCCCCTCCACCGCCATAAAAAAACGTAGTATATGAAATAAACAAATTAATTGATTAAAAAATATTCGAAAATAGAAAAAATAACTGTCGAAAAGCAAGCTAAGAAAAATTATGCCCTTACTACACTTGCCAATAGTTAACAGTCAATTTAGACGATCAAACATGAAGATGTAAGGATGAAAATGGTTTGAAATGTTGGGTTGTGGTAATTTCAATTTTTTCGAGTTTTTTTTTATTTTTGGTCACATTATTATATCTGAGACCCCCCTCACCTCATTCGTTACTAATCGTAGTACATTTTAAAACATCTCTCTACTAAATTGGTAACGTAATTTATGAATGACCCCATAGTTACTGCGCAAATTTGAGCTCAATCGGCTCAGTAGTTTTGGAGTCTATAACAGCGTTTTCTATTGTAAATTTTTTGCATTTTTCATTTCCCAGTAGCAGGATATTACCAAGTAGTAACTTCATTCTTACTTCTATGTTCTTTGTCTTTTACTTCTATAGCTATTCTGAATCGTAAATTTCGTTTATATGGGTGCAGCCACGTCCCGTTTTCGAATGTCCGTGCCAGTTTTTCAGTAGAAAGACCTTCATTGTTATACAGCATTTAGTTCCAAAGCAATTCGATATCATAAATTTGGCCTGTGTGGCCAAAATATATAGTAACTGACTCTTGGCCCCATATCATCTACATATCAAGTTTCATAATGATTTCTAAAAAGTGGGCATATATATATAGTTGGACCATGCCAGTTGCCGACATTAACCATACGAACTTTTTTACCAAATTTTAGTCTAATACGACCAAAACCGTCTACAATATAGCATTTTTATTGATTTGTGGGTGGTAAAAGGCGGTATGGATAAAAAGGGGTATGGAAAATTTTTACTATGCTAATATTTTTCGCGCAAATGCATACTAAAGTAAGACTTGCCAAATTATTCCATTTATTTCCAATTTCCCTTGGAAATATTTCCCCATATTCACCATATGTGCGCACCTGTATTTGTTCACACCTATAATTCATGAACCAATCCACATACAAAGACCGTTTGTACATAAAAACCTTCGTATTGACGTCACCTTTCATGGGAAATTAAAAGAAAAAAAAACGGTTCACGCATTACAGAAAAAATCAATTTCATACACAATGCAACTTATTTTTATATATATAGAAGATTAAACAAAGAGTAATTGTAACAGCTTTAACACAATTTAACCCTTCTCCAAACGGTATTAATAAAATATTTGCTTTCAAGTAACAAAGATAAAATACACAACTAGTTATATTAGCATATGAATTTCCAATACTTGTTCAACAGAGATATCAATACCTAAAAGTATAAGTATAAGATAATAAGATATGTTAAAAAAAAAAAAAATAAAAGACTCCCATCCACATAATTTTCATTGATTCACACAATTCAATGATTTGAATGAATGAATGAAATCACGTGAATGCAGTCAATCATTTTTAATCCATGATTTGGAAAAATTATTGCATTCATGTAGTAAAATTATTCATGAAGGGGGCATATAGGTTACAAATGTAAAAAAAAAATTTTACCGGAATTTTTTTTCATAAAAGGAAAAAGATATCGTTTTCAAATTTTGCACATATATTTATTAACATTTAAAGAATACAAAACTATTTGTTTCAGAATTTTTAAACCGTTTTTGATGTTATTTGATTAAAAAAAAAAAATCCTCAATAACATTTGAGGGAAAAAACAATAAAACCAAATTAATCCATGTATAAGTGGCTATCGCCTGAACTAGGATAATTTTTTTCTGCTGACAAAAAAAAAACAAAGTGGCGGCCATTTGAAAAAAATTCGATTTTCGAGGTTACAAAATCGGTCGCTATTTTGTTTTTTTTTTTCAGCGGAAAAAAATTGTCCTAGTTCAGGCGATAGCCACATAAACAAGATTAATTTGGTTTTTTTTTCCTCAGATATTCCAGATTGGTGATATCCTGCACACCATCAATTTCTTTGCATTTTTAAAAAAAGCATCAAATAACAAAAACTCTAAAATTCTTTTACATATTGTATTTTTTCAATGTCAATAAATATATGTGCAAAAGTTGAAAACGATATCTGTTTTTCCTTCTATGAAAAAAAATTCCCAAAAAAAAATTTTTTTTTAAATTTGTAACCTATATGCCCCCTTGATTTTTCAAATTATTGATTGGGACTTGAAATTTCAAATCAAGTTCAATGATTTAAAAAATTAATGCATTAATTTTGAATATAAATCACATGATTTAAAATCACAAATGATTGCAATCTTGTACAGCTCTGCCGCAAAAGAGCAGATTGCAGTGATACCTGTTTAAAAAACAGTATGTCCACCAAGAAATAAAAAGTACACTGAGTATATTTCTGAATTCAATTTATTTTCCTTATATCTTTATGTTTTTGATACAAAATTCTATATATCACACAGTTTTCTGATATATATCAACCCACTCCAGCCCCCCCTTAAAGATCCCCTGTTCAGGTATAGGACATAAATATACAAAAATCATAAAATTTGAATGGGAGCCCCCTAAGGAGTGATCGGAGGGAATAGGTCCCAAAGGAAAAAATTTTTCTTTTGCAAAAGTAATGGGGGTCGTTCATACATATTAACCCTCTCCGGCCCACCCTTAAAACACCACTGTTCAGGTGTAGGGAATAAAAATTGGGATGTGCCAGCAACAATGCTGTGTGGTGTTTTGAGTTTTATGTTTGAGGAAAAAAAAAGAAAAAAATAAAACTGGACAAATGATTTTTTATTTTTTAGCGTAAAATAAAAATTGAGAAAAAACTTTTATTTCTGAGCGAAAAAATTAAAATTGAAAAACAATTTTTATTCTTGAGCAAAATAATTTTTTTTTTTAATTTCAAATATTCCTTTATTTAAATAATAGTTTCTCATAGAGGTACTTAATACTAGTTAAAGAATAAACTAGTTATTTCTTAATGTTACTTAGCTTAGCATCCTGATCGGATTTTTTAAAGTTCTACGTTATTAATTTAGGTTATTCGATTTCTCGCATTAGCTTGTTCTTATTATACGCTAAGTTATGTAAGTTAAAGGAAAAAAATTTAAAACCTTTTATTTTGTTTTTGTTTTTGTATAATGACTTTAATGAGAAATAACTGCTCCTTAGTTTAGGTTAGAATTTTATTATACAATATCAATGACTGCTGTTTATGTTATCTCTGATTTTTGGTACATAGTTATAATAAATCTGTCTTAAGTTAAACAAGTACTCAATGTAAATTGGAGGTTTGCTTTTGTAGTAATTTTATGAACTTAAGTACATTTCATCTTGGCCTAAGTAATTTCTAAGACGAGAGGATACATTTTGTTTTTCTTTACTGAAGAATTTTAGTGCATGATTTATGATTTAATTTTCAATTTCATTTATTTTACTTTTTTACTTTATTCTAATAGCACTTTATTAGAATAGTATTTTACACAATTCGGCTTCCGGTAAAGGCCTGTGCATGCTCTAAGACTTTTCCTTTCTAATATTGCAATTTTATTAATTTGGGGCTTGGATACTTGCAGCCAAACTGGTGCTGCATACATTATGATTGGCCTAATAATTTGCTTGTATGCTAAAAGTTTTAATTTTTGATTTATTTTCCTATTAAAAAATATGGTTTTTAATGCAAAATAGGCTGATATTATTTTAAGCTTTATGTAAATGTACGTTGAATTTAAAGTTTTTTGTCAAATGTACACTTAAGTATTTTAAAGTTGTAGTTTTCGGAATGGGATTATTTTTTATGTTTAACTTAATTTGATATGCTGTTCGTCTAGTTAATTGAGTCGTTTGCTTTAAATTTCCCAGTATTGAAATCTCTTCACACTCACTCTCATTTACCTTGATCTTCCATTTATATAAGTAATCAGCGATTATTAGACTCAAAATAATTCTTATTCTTGAACAGAAAAATAAAAAAAAGCATTTATTTCTGATCCTAAAAAAATCCTAAGATAATTTTTATTGCTGAGCAATAAAATAAAAATCTAAAAATAATAATTGAACTGGTTAGTTTTTGGGTTCGCTTATAAAAATTACAATCCCTGATTAAAACAGATTTAATTTACTTTTGCCATTATATATAATGGGACGTTTTTAGTAAGACTATATTAAAGAGTAAATCAATTGACCAGTTAAAAATCAACTATTTTGGGTTAAAGTTTCACTTCTACCGTGGGTGGTGGCCACACACATATTTTTTTTTTTTTATAAATAAACCTTGCTTATATTTACATTTCTTATCCAGAGTCAACGTCAGATATTTTTATGCATAAATTTTATGCAATTAATTTATTGCTTTTCGTAGCTTGAAACTAAACGTTCACGTGTATAATTTTGCCACGATTTTTAGAGGTGTTTTTAAGATGTTGTCGGCAGAGCTTCGCAGGCAATAAATACGTCCTTGAGCGGATTTTATTGCTGTGCTGCATGTCAAACATAAGTTTGTCTGAAGCACAAAAACAACAGAAACAACATATTCCCACTCGAGCATTTGCCGCATTATGCAATTTGCTGCTTATTGCAGTTTCCAAAGCATCTTTTGCGCACTTACGACCACACATACTTAACTGCACAAACACACACATACACAGCGTAGCGCATAAACATATACCAGCAAGAAAGGCACACACATACAACTGCATTCTAACGCAATCAACGAGGTGCTTGTCTGCCACTTGATTTCCGTTTGTTCATTTGTTTTGTTTGTCTGTTTGTCTGGTTGTGTTTCCGTTTGTTTATTTTTCACTTCACTTCATGCTCTTCCTTTTCTGTTCTGCTCTTTCCAACACACACACACACACACATACAGTAACACTCAATGTGGTTGTCTCGCTCGTCCTTTTACGACGTCACGATTGCCAATTTAAATGCAAAGACGATGGCATCAGAAATCGTCAATTTTCCATTAATATTCCCACTCACGTACTTGGCTGTGATAATGTGCAGTGTGTGTGTATAAGTGTGTTTATGTGTGGGTGCTGAATATCGTTGTATGACTGTGCAAAGAAATAGCGGAAAATAGGTCTTCCCTTCTAACATGTGGCCATCGACTAACGACGTTCAATAATCCAAGACAGTTGAATTTAGTGCTAATGAGCTTGAGTTTTTGCTCAATGGCTCAACACTCAAACGTTTTAGCAACGCATCTATGAGCTCGTCGAAAACTTAATCACATCTTCTCATTAAAATTTATCAAGATAAACGTATGTTTGTTACTAATTGTTCCTTCCTTTTTACTTGATTTCATTTCAGTGTCTACCGTGGCCGTGGAAGCGGTACTTGGACGCACCGCATCCTTGCCGTGCGACATAGAACCGGAGGCAAAGGATGATAGAGTTTATATGGTCCTATGGTTTCGTGAAAGCGCCGGAAAACCATTGTACAGGTAATTGTTGAGATGCACCAAAGGCATCAAGTTATATGAATAGTAATATCTCCTAAGCTCATCGAGCGCTTAAGAGCACAGTTAATATAAAAATGTCACCTTTTTAATTTTTAACGAGTTACTTCTGAGAAAATGTTATATTCACGTTATTTTGTTTTCTATGGACTTCTTAAGCCGTAAAATTATGAAAAATTCGTTCACATAAAAGGAAAACCTAATGCATAAATAAATTATTCAGTAGATATCAAAAGGTTGCTTAAGACTTTTTGCTCTTTTTTTTTGATAAAACAAAAAAATATATAAAATAATTTCAACACACTGAAAATACGTAGAAGGGAAAAGATTTTCGGCATTAAATCACAGGAATGAAAGATAAGAAAAAAAGACCACATTAATTATGTCTCAAAGAGCCTTTTTCATAATCATAAGGGTTTTTAAAATTTTGTTTTATAAAACCTACTCAACTTAAGGGGGGGGGGGGGGGGGCGGAGGGGGGGGGATTATGTTTGACAACTTTTTTTTTAATTTTTTTTTTATTTTTGTTTCTGAAAGTACAACATCTGAAGAATATTGTAGTACATTTTTAGTTCATTCGGAGCAAAATTAACGAAGCTACAGTAGGTTGAATGACCGTACCTCCAACTAGTGTTGCTTTATGTGCAAAACTTTAAATCGATTTTCCCCAACATGTAATTTTTAAAGTCGGTGGGTGACCAGCCTACAGAAAAAACTACTGAACCGATTGTTTTGAAATTTTTTACACATATTCTACATGTAAGTGGCTCTCAAGTGAAATCAAGTTTTTTTTAAATTTTTTAATTACTAACAATTTTACAATAACAAATAGGTAGATTTTTTCGTCAAAAATCGTCTTTTTGGCTTCGAAATAGTGCCAAAAATTGAAAAATTTTAAAATTAAAAAAAAACTCCATGCCACTGGAGATATAAGGTAATCAACTAAAGAAATCATTTTGATTTTTTGGTTTCAGATGATCCAGTGATGCTGTAGGCTGGTCACCGAACAAAGACTTTTTTTCGAGGCACCTGCGGAGATCTTCAATAAATCCGTTGTTTCTCTCTATTTTTTAACAAAAATTTTTTTAAATATTTTTAAAATATTGTACTTTTATATAATTATAAGTAAAATAAAGCTACTGTTATATTTTTTCTAAAAAAATTCAATAAATAAGGTCTTTTTTAGACGAAATAAACCTTACCCCGCCCTTAAACAAGAATTGCGTTACAACGTAATTGTTCATGTCATTAATTAATTATAGGTATGCATCGGTAATCGTAAGTGTATTTGTCCCATATTTCATATAAAAAAAAGTTAAAAAAATCAATCGCTTAATCACGCTATACAAGACAACTCCTGTATCATAACGAAGTAATCAAAAAATACTAATAATTATGCTTATGAAAAAAAAAAAAAACATAAGTATTCAGAGCAGAGCAACAAACATTCTTAATAAAGCATCCGAAAGCAATTCCGTTTCAATTTCCCTTTGAGTTAAAACCAGAAAAAACTAAATAAACCGCCAAGAAGCGTGAAAAAAACTTGATTCGTAAGAAACTAAATGGGCACGTAAAACACGAAAAACTCATACGTATCCAACTTTATCATCCAGATATACTCGAATACAGGTATACAAACAGAATCGATAGCAGAAGTTGCTGTCTTTCAAATATTTATGGAAAGTTAATAGACCAGTATGTCGTTTACCATAAAATATATCCATAAAAATGTACCGTGTTTTGTGACTCAAAGTTATAGGATGAAAGGTACTGAATCAGTGGGTTTTAAATTAATGGTGTATTAAAAGATTGTTAAGATGGCGTGTGTTACTTAAGAGTCCACTAAGAGCTTAGTGAAAATTGAAATTTTCCATATAATTTTCTGTGATCATTATTTGGATGATTCTAAAGTCGTTTTTTAAAATTAATAATAAATTCGGGAAAATTCGGGAAATAGGAATTCGGCAGTAGCCATATTCAAACATTGTCACAAAAATAACTCAAGCGACCTAAAACGTGAAATGTGTCTTATTTCTCAACATAGCCTCCTTTTAGATCGATACATTTAGTGCAACGTTTTTACAATTTTTTTCCCCCTTCCAAATAAAAGGTTAAGTCAAGGCCATTGAAAAAGCCGTTTGTTTCTGTGAGGACCTCTTCATTCGAGGCAAATCTCTTGCCGCAGAGTCATTTTTTAAGGTTTGTAAATAGGAAAAAGTCGCATGGGGCTGAATCAGGAAGAGTATGGTCCATTGAAATTGGTTGGTTCCTTGGTTTCGGTGATGATTTTTTTAATGGCTGTCAAGCACAAACTAAATGACACAGCGCTCTTAAAATTTAACGGTAATCTAGTAACAGATAATAGTTGACAGGACCAGTGTTGCATTGAAAAACTGCATTGAATCACTGACTTCTCAAATTGTCCTCGTACTACCGTTGCTTCAAGTCGAACAAATAAATTTGAAAAATTATTGAATAAGAGTAAGATTCCCAAATTGCAAATGTAAGTATAATTAAAGACTTTTTGATGACTTGACTTTTGAAAAGCCTTGTTTGTGGTCAAGTTTTTTAAACTCTTGAAATTTTCGCAATCAGCTTCAATTCCAACACTTCACAACAGTGGTGTTCACACGCATACTACCACAATTTTCAACTTGTGTCCTTTTGTTAGTAGTTCCCTGCACTGACAAAAATAGTTCTGCAGGTATTAAGCACGAATTGTGTTCTTATAATCATTACCATTATTAGTATCATTGTCATTATTATTATCACTATCAGTATTAATATCATAATTATTATTGTTATTATCACTATTCTGCAATCATAACTGCACAAGAATTGTGCATATACCTCAAACTTTTTATGCAGTGCAAAACACCTAACCAAGAGACGTAAACCTTACAGTTTGAAGTTTCAACGCCAACTAATTGAGAGAACTTCGTGCGTTTCATCGTGTACTTGTTTCGATTCTCGCCACGAGTCTCACCACGCGTGGTTCTACGTGAACCTCACTGCACTACGTGAACATCACTGGTTTACATCATACGCACTTAATGTTTGAAATTTGTCAAAATCGGATGAAAATTACTCCAACCTCACATAACTCCCTACCTCCCATAAAAAATATCACAAAAAATAATCACTTAAGCACATGAAATTTTGAACATAAGCTTTGATATAAAATGCTTTCATTTTAAAATTTGTCAAAATCAAACGAAACTGCATCCCGTACGAAGTGTCGTCTTCGAAATATTAAAACCTTCACAAATTAATGTATTCACTTGCTATTCTACTCGTAATATCATATATTCTTTACATAACTATAATAGAAATGAATAGTAGTTTGATTTTGGGAAAAAATTTAAGTAGAACCACGCTTATTCCCTATTAAGCTCAGACATCATGAGAAAATAAAACCCCAATGATATTCCTTATTTTATATTATGCATGAGTGTGGGGGTATTTTAACTTCGGCCAATCTTAACATAAGATCTTCAGCCGTGGCGACTGTGTCTCAGTGGGAAGAGTGCGTGACCCATACGAAAGAGAACCCTGGATCAATTCCATCTGACACAGAAAGTTTTTTCAATTGAATTCATTTTTCTCTTCGGCTCTCTGTTCTGTTAACCGCTCTGCAGACAACGGAAAACCTCATAGAGTAAATAGAACATGCACATTAGCCGTTCGGAGTGTGCATAAAACTAGTAGGTCCAGTTCTCGATCAATTGTGTTCAAACGTTTGTGATCATAAGAATGTGATCCCGCAAAACACAATTTGTGATCATAAGAAGTTCAGTTAAAGTCCTTTCAAGGCCTGAAATGGCCAGTTTATTAATTTATTTTGTAATCTTAAGATAATATATTCTTTACTCAGTTTTTTTTTTTGTATTAATTTTTCAACCAAATTCTAACAATTTTTTAAACATACTTGTCAACTTTTAAAATGGAACCTGCTGTTTTTAGTTTTTTAAATAGATATTGACTTGAGGCGTATCAATAACAAAAAAATTTTAATAGTAAGTTGAAAACCATCCTCGAATTAAGATTCTTTCAATGATGGACAGGGATGCAGAACTAAATTTTAAAAAAAACTTTAAAGCATACTGCAAATGTCATGCCGGATGTTCTAGCTTGAATCTGTGAACACATATCTCGAGAAACATTTTTTTTATTGATGGCCTTTAGACGATATTGCCTTGAAAATATTGGCTATCACTTGTGACAAGTAAAGCATTAACCATTTATCCATCCATATCAAAGGCATTAAGACATTAACGTTTCAAAGCATCTTATTACTTTATAATATCGTTATATTTTTAAATGCTTAAAAAATAAAATAGTTTAAACTTGAAGAACATTCAAAAAATTTATGTTGAAATCAGGAGAAATTAAATCCCTCTGAAGTCCCTCGGAAGTGATTTGGAAACATTCCTCATGGTATCTTTTGGAAACTTATGGGAATTTTTAAATTGATATTGTTTCCAAATCGCTTTCTTAAAAATGTATGTTGAAACAGTAGCATTAAAAGTTATGGGGAAACGTTCCTTATCATATCATTTGGAAACTTATGTGAAGTTATGGTACATTAGTTATGGTTAAATAATATGGCAGCCACGGTAATCGAGTAGGTAGAGTGCTTGACTGCCAGCCCAGAGGTCCCGGGTTCAAATCTCGGCCGGGCTAACCATTTTTATTTATTATTTATTTGTTGTTGTTTCCACGTTAGTTTTTAAGACAATGTACAGGAATGTTTCCACATTCATTTTTAAGATAGCGGGGAGGAATGTTTCCCTCCAATTACATAGTGTGTATAAAAATAAATGGAGTGTCTAACAAAAGGGAATGCTTCCTTTCATGGAATGTTGCCTGCTTTTATCCGGATATGTTTCCATTTCCCAGAGGGATATTACCAACTACCAACTATTGCCTTATTAAAGCTATTTCATATCTAGAATTTTATTAATTTTTTTCATTTAAATACAGGCAGTATTTTCTAGCTTACGATTCCATTCGAAAAGAATTGGCTGTAATATTTTTCTCCTTTACCTGTATCTCACCTCAGCTCCTTCGTGTGTTACCACCTTGCACTTGAAGCCAATTACATTATCTTCTTCTTGTTCTGCCTTCACCATTTCTTCTTCACTACACACACATCCCCTTGTTTATGCAAACATATAGTTTGTACATCGAACAACATATATATCATAACTCTTAATGGTCTTTAGGTTTGCCTTTGAGTACCTGTGGTATTGGTGCCACTCAAGAAACAATAACACACTCTTCAGTTTCCAGCTCTTAATCTATAACTGCGCAATATTTCAAATACGAAAAGCAATAAAGGAATGATTGTTCAATATTTTTTGGTTTTTTTTTTTTTTTTTTTTTTAACTCCGCTTTAACTCGGCTAAGACGAAAAGAATGATTGCTGCGTTGGCAGCGTCATCATTTCCGTTTCCTTTACGGCTGTTTCATTGAACTGTCTTAATGTTTTTTGAATAGCCTGAATAGCTTGAATAGCTTGAATAGCTTGGCTCAGTTGCTATCCCACGCACTGTAAGAATGAATGAAATTTAATGTCTCACTTTATTTATTTATGTCTTTGTTCTTTGTTCGGTCCAACAAATCAAAAAGAAATAAATTATTTCATAGCTCCTTTGAACGAAATGGGGATATCTTAGATATTTATGACAACCTTAATATTTTGACAGTTGCTGGTTTTCTGCCTTCTCGGGTTGTACAATTTAAATATTTTTATTGATTATTAAGAAAGTAAAGTGTTAAAGTTATTAATGAAATATTGATTTAATTATAACGAAGAAAATTGAAGGAATGCGAAATAAATGTAATATTTCTCTGTGTTTAGCTGGCAACTCTAAAATGAAAGTCGCAAAAATAATATTCCAATAAGTCGCATTTTTAAAGTGAAAGCAAGAGAAAACTGAATAGCTCTTGAGGAATGATATGCAATACGAAATGGAATTTTGAAAAAAATAAAAAAAATGAAAAAAATAGGAAAAATAAGTAATACCACTTGCGGCGCAAGAAATGGGTAATTTTCATGAAATTTTTACGAGAACTACGAAACTTTTTTAAACGATCAATAATCATCACAATTTTGTGAATATGCCGAATCACAAAAACAACAAAGTTTTTCATAACAAATTGTCTCCACACCGTTTAGATGCACCAACAGTTAAACTAACTGAACCCTAAAACGAAAGTATGGAAAAAAGGAGGAGCTAACAACAAAATAACACAACCTCAACATGCTCTGATAGCGGTAAACCACTATGATCGAATTTTCGAAAATGCACATAAGTTAAGGCTATGCCTAAAAGTATGACACGATCAAGGTTAACCTTGGCACAGGGTGCATCATAAGTAGATAAGAACTTAGTTACTAATGTAAAAGCGTTCTCTCTGTCAAAATAAACTTCCGGGTAACTTTGTCTGCATATTGGTAGTATAAGTAGGACCTTAATAGCTTGAGTGGATCACAGTAAAAAGTCATGCAAGACTACTGACGAGTTGGTGTAGCGGCCAACGAAACTGTCTGTATAGTCTGCTGTGTAATTTTCTTTATGCAGTGTCGTTGTTGTTGTTGTTGGTTGTTGCCTTCTTTGTCTTCATGTTGCCTTGTTGTCAGCATACTTGGTTTAGAGCTCAAAGTTGTTTTCGATTTTAATTTTCAGTCATATTTGAACAAATTTTAGTTTGTGAGGTAAAACATATTTTTTACGGAGATGATTTTAAAATTATAACTTTTGCATAAATAAAATTTTATTGTTTATATGTTTTTAATAGTGTCCAACCGAATATTCGGCTTCGGAATTTGGCATATTCGGCCGATTTTTTAACCCTCGGCCTAAATGGCCGAATATTTTAGCTTTGTAATAACGTAAAATTTTTTTTTTCTTTAGGAAAATTTCAGTATAATTCGACGAATTCCGTTCAAAATTCCATACTTAAAACACTTCGCGCACCCTCTTCAAAAGTGTCGTAAATCGAAATATTTCAATTTTGAATTTTTAATATAAATCAATTTGTAATACACATCTTCATTGACTATCAAAATATTGTTTTAATCTGATTCCTCGTTAATTTTTAAAAAATCATTTTGTATCCTTCTTTTGTATGAAGTTGCTTTTAAACGAAATAGTTTTTTGACTCTCCTGAAAAGTTCAAAATTTTGAGTTATGTCACTTTTGAAGAGGGTGTGCGACTTGTTCGTTTAATTTTTCTCTTCCCTTCTGTTCTTCCATAAGTTGGTTTTCGTTCGTTGAAAACTTTATTCAAATGATAAGTGCAGTGACCATCTCATTTGCTTTAAAAAAAAATTTATAAATATTCAGCTTCGGTATTCGGCCGAATACTTCCACTTCGGATATTAGTTTTTAACAGAGAACGCAAATAAACGAAATGATATCCGAACCGATCTCTCAGAGGGTGATACAAAAACGTTATTTTTCATTCGTTTCGTTAGTGAGGGCAAACGAAACATTTTAGTGGAAGAGAGAGCTAACGTAACTTTTATAATTTTTGCTAACGTTTCATTAAGGAAAACGAAACCAAAGCAAAAATTTAATTAATATTGACTGTGAACTAAGTAGAAAAAAAAAGAAAGAAAAGTTATGAAGAATCTATCAATGATGATCGTTTCTTTTGTTTTGTCTCCTTTATTTGTTGTTGCTTCCTTCGTTTGAAGGTTTGTAGGCTCCCACAGCTTTGATGTTACAAATTTCACACTTGAGCAGAGATTTTAAAATGATCCTACTTTGTAATTGTATCATAGTAGATACGAGCCCTGAAAAAATGCAAACTGCGCAAAAGAACGTGAAGTAGAGAATTTCTGTTGTTATCCGACGATCGTTTAACCAATCATTGTTTCGGTTTCATTAATGTCTCTTAGTCACTCAGTCTGTTTGTTTTTTTTATAGTTTCGCTAGTAACAGCAAACGAAAAACAAAACAGACGCTCAATCGTTCTTTCGTTGTGTGAATCGTTTTTGTTTCGTTGGCTGGAAAGATCGGAACGTAACAAAATAGAACGATTCGTTACTGATTATTTTCGTTCTCTGGTTTTTAATAAAGATTTTTTTATCAGAATCTCAATCAGGTTTAATCAGTGAATTCTTGAACATTAAGTTGCTTTTGAAAAATAAATTTTTCAAAGTTATTTTAATATAAAAATCGTGAATTTCATTCAATGGAAGCTTATCTCTCCAATCTCAGCCCAACTCCAAATGATTGCAAAAAACTTTTCATTATCGACCCTTTTTTAAAAAATTTTGTTTTGGAATTTCTTAACATTTGTTACTTTAAAGTAGATTTGAAGCAAGGATTTTTTTTTTTTTTTGGTCACTTATAACATTAAACAAGAGTTGTTATCTTGGATTGCCAACTATTTCCAGGCGATCAATACAAACGGGTTTCGACCAAAAACTTTATTGTATATTCCAGGAATAATGCAAATTTTCCAAGAATGCTATTAAATGTACATTTTATATATCTTTAAATTAAAAACCTAAAAATCATCACTCTCTGACAGGGCTGCCTGTTTATTTAACACTCATCTAGTTTTTATTGGAGCAAATGTAATTTTACTGTTCATAGTCAAACAGTGACTGAAATAACGCACGTTAAAGTCAAATCGACTGCCTCAGAGAAATATATTGCAAAAAAAACAAAAAAAATAAAAACACAAAAATAAAAAAAAAGAGTTTTGATGAAGGTATCAATAGATTTGCACTATCATATATTTATTGCCTTCTATTTGTGCCAGCTGTCTACCCTTTGCTTAAACGCAGAACTTCCTCGTTTCGCCTCCCTCCTTATTTCTCATCTTCCAACACTGCGACTTGCTGCCAAAACTTGCTGTCCTTGCAACATTTTTATGACAATATGTGTCAAAGTGAATAGAAATAACGGACAATTTAAGTGCTGCCAAAGCGTTGACTCCAATTATGTGACTGACTGTGGGGACGGTTATAAAAAGCACACACACACACACACAAACACACACACACAGCCACTCTTGCACATAAACAACAGCAACAACTAGGAGACAAAGGACATTTTCGAATATTTTCAACAGTGTGTTGAATGGGGCAAAATATGTAACAGCAAAAAGCAAAAAAAAGGGTTGACAGTTGCTAGCTGGACATAAATTCGGAAATACACGCACACACTCCCATACTCCTACACAAGCATGCCAACATATATAATTTATTCGCAACTCGTACGCATAGATATATTTATGACAAGCTAACAGTCTAAAAAGGTTGAAATATGTCACTGCAACCCTACATATTACAACCGTGCCCTCCATCCCTCCAACTTATTACTCCTCCTGGTTCAAAGGGAAAATTGGAAATTTTATTTATACTTTATTATTGTTTTTTTTTCAAACTTTTTCCAACCGTTACATACGAAAAGAAGAAAACTGCCAATATGTACATATGATCCGCTCTAAACGAGCGATCCTTGCTAAAGTGGGTTCAAATTTCATCCGCCTTCAATATTATCTTCAATAAATAAGCAATAAATAAAATAATTTTACAGAAACAAATAAGGGAAATGGAGAGAACATCAAGAATGTTGAATTTCGTTGTCATTTTTTTGTTCTTTTTCTGAGCAAACAAATTTGCAAGGAAATTTACTGTTATTTCTAAGTAAATTATTTCCCTGTCTTTGTATCAATCTTATATCAATAACAAAAGTTACATCATTTATTTTTTATTTTTTTTTAGTTTCCTTTAATAACAATTACAACAACAAGTTGAAATGCCTCTTGAATGGTATGACGTAGCTCTCCGAACTTTTGGTTTTTTAATCTGATGGGGCGACCCCCAAGTATTCATCGAAGCGAAGCCTACCTCTAGCACGTTGGCGTTATTTTTTTTGTCTGTTATTGCAACAAAAAACTACCCAGAATCATGCTATTTTCAATTTGCTTCACTTTCCAACTGACGAACAACACGTTGTTGTTACTTTGCAGTAAAAATAAATTAAATAATGGCCCAAAACTTGACAGCAACGGTTGAAATGCGATACTCAACGAGTTGTCATGCGATGAACTTGTGGCAAGCTTAGTTCATGCCCCACAAAGGTCTATGGTTTTTATTTCCTTACTTCAAGGATTTGCTTTGGCCACAATTTTACTTTGTCAAGTTAAAAATGTTGCCTCGTTAGTTGTTGGAAAAAATGTTGAAGTGATTTATTTTGACAAATCAGTGTGCGCCATAAAACTTAATTTCGTAAAAATTTCATTACCACCTATTTTAATTACCAACGAGAGTGTCGTGAACGTTTTAAGTCAGTCATAATTAGTTGATAATTTTTGCTTGCATGTTGTTAACTTGTTGGATCAGCCCATTTGAACAAATACTGGTATTATTCTGGATATCTGGAGACCAACAATGTATTTTGTTTAAGCCAGATGGTTGCTTTGAAATGCATTTAGTCATAACGTGACACTAATAGAGTTGAGTTCTCGAGTTATTATCGTGATGAAAAGGTGATTTTACTAAACGATTTGAGACAGGAAGAATTTGAACTTAAAAACTGCAGAAAGTTCAATTATTTGAAAAGGAAAATCTACAGCGCTAAACGTAATTTTGTTAAGTTTTAAGTAAAGATTCATTCCGTGGATAAGAAACACTTTTGACGTAGAATACGTCGTTCTCGGAGGTAAGTAGGGTGGTTGATAGTGATCAGGTGTCGGTATTTACCTTACTTTTTGAGCCTTTGGTGGGCCTAAAGTACTAATCGTACAATGTTGATCTTATCACTTGTTGGTCTGCTTGATCCTCAATGCTACAAAAATTCATGTTATAACTGTCTAACTTATATCAATTTTACACAATTACATGAAATATAAAGCCAACATTTGATGTTTTTGTTTGCTTAAACTTGCTACCTATTTATCGACGGCTTCCGGTTTTTTCGACGGCGAAGACAGCGCCATCTAGCGTGAAGACATAAATCTTATAATTAAAAAAAAGCATACTTTTGGGGGCATGTTGTTTTTAACAGACTCGCGTAGCCCAGTAATACTGAGTAATTTTGAGGGGCATGCTTTTTTAACAGAATCTGTTATTGAAATGTCAAACGCAGCCAATTAAATATCCGGGCATATTATCGACAGTGAAATTTTGACACATGGGTTGTTGAACTTGATAGCATTGAACAAATTTTGTTTGCTTGTTTAAGTTTTCTACCTATTTATGGACAGTTTCCGGTTTTATCGACAAAAGCATAAAATTTGTATGGGAGCGCCCCTAAGGAGTGGTCGGAGGGAATAGGTGTCAAGGACAAAAATGTTCCTTTTGCAAAAGTAATGGCGGTTGGTGATACATATTAACCCTCTCCGGCACTCTCTTAAGGGTTATATCCTCAGGTGTATGGAATAAATATTTTTAAAAAAGATGTCATCAAAAGCGAATTGAATAATTCTACGTCTTGTGTTACGACATAGTCGAAACTACTGTATCTTTTTTAATATAAGAAACACTTTTTAATAGCAGATAATGGACAAACGTAGTTTTGATTATTGTTTTGGTGATTCATTGTTTGACCTTGAAGCATAAATTTCTAATTTCAATATTTTGGCTTCCAAAACATCGGATTTATACACTTTCGCCGAATTGTTGACTCCTTTTGCACAATAATGGATCTTGGTGACTCCATCATAGGCGATTGGTTGGTGACCTCTCTGAACTTTCGGAACGATTTCTGCTGCGTGTCTTGATGACAAAGCATACACTCTATTCTTCTGTTACTGAACGATTCTTCTACGGTGAACATTTTTTTCGTCAGTAAATATATGCTCTTTGTTAAAAGTATGTAACAATGTTATAAGTACCTATGTTAAAAATGTGTCATAAGTATGTTATCTACATAATTTTTTATTATCACGATTTGATTATGAACAAATACGTTACATTCCGTAACTTTTAACATATAAGCACCTCTTGTATAGTAGTGCTATATTATAATGATCACATAAAAGCACAGAAAAGCCGGTCAAAAGCGTCTCTCCTCGTTCACTGCTTTTCACTTATTTTAAATTTCATCCTTATGAAATTGAGTAAAAGTATTAGAAAGTCACAAAATCAGCCAGCTTTAAAATTCCCTTAGTTTTCAGAGCGAGACTTTCGAAAAAGAGTGAGATCTTAAAAAGCAATTTAGAAGAGTAACAAATATTGTTTCTGGTATTTCTTGTTCATTTATATAAGCTCAGTTAATTGGTTTCTTTTACTTAGAACTCAAAGAATAAATTCATTTTTCATTGTTTGCTTAGAAAAAAAAAATTGATTTTATTTTCCAGAGTATTGAAAACCAAACAAGAATACAAAAACAAAAAAAAAAATGTTTGGACGAAAAAACAATTTATAAGAAAAACAAACAATATGGAGCAGATTTTCTCAGCAATTTTTCACGCAAAGAAAGTAACGTGTTTTTAATAGAAAAACATGTCGAAAGAAAAATAAAAAATATAAAATGTTACCGACAATGGAAAAACCATTAGTGGGAAGAAAAAGTAAACGCACAATTTAATGTTTAAATCCAAGGAAAACAAAAGAGAAAGCGAAGCAAAAACAAAAAAAAAAAAAAAAAACAAAAAAAGTAAGGCTAAATAAAGCAACTAGAATAACAGAGTGGCACAAAGCATGAAAAAAATGGTGCAAAAAAAAAACTCAAGCCACCCTAAAACAGTTGCCCTAAAATTCAATTAACCTTGATTGTTGTACGTGTTCTAGGCAGGCAACGACTACGGGTGGTGAACGTTTTTATTGCTATTGTTGTTGTGCAGATAGATGTTGTTTTTGCCTTTACTGTTGTTGCTCGTCTCTTGATTTTGAATTGTGAGACCGCCTGTGTGGATAGGCCGCTGTCGAAACCCATGTCCGAAGCAGCGGTACACGTTATACTAAGATGAAGTAGACAGGCTGGCAGTTCTGTTGATGTTGATAGGATTATTAAAAACCGACAGGTTGCCATATTGAACGTGACAAAGCTAAGCTTAGTGGCCAAACGAAGGTGGGATCAATTCAAAGGTGGGTAGATAAATCCAAGAAGCGCTGATTTTATTTTTCTGTTAGTTGTTTTTTTAGCTCAGAGGCAAGTAATTAAGAAAAACGTGTGTCGGTTTTTTTGTTTTTTTTTTCTGTTAATTCAACAGGATTTCAGTGCAATGAAGGTTTCAGGATTGACTACATCAAGATTGCTTTCAAATTATTCACTACTTTAAAAGAGTAGAGAAAATAACATAAGTTTTGTTCAATTAGAAGCAATTTATTTTAAAACCTCAGTCCTGTTTTCATCCTTGCAGTCAAGTTAATTTTTTTTTTTGACTTGACTCAATTTTGTAATTTTCCAATTGCATAGTCAAAGTAGTGTGCACTAGTTGGTTGTTTCAGGGTTGATGCCAGTCCATGAAAGGCCGAACAAACAGACAAGAAGAACTTGATTTGAGCTTCATTCTGGTTGTGGTTCACAAAACCGCTTGCATAATCGACACTGCTAACAAGTTTTCCAATCAAACTTCTACGCTCCTCAGTAGCCGCAGCGTCAAGAAAAAACAGCAGTATTTGCAGCAGTAGAAATAAACATGTAAATTAAGAATTTTTCCAAACTGCAATAAAGAACTAAATTGCAAATAGAGCAAAGAAGAAGAAATGAAAATAGATGCCAACTCCACAGAAACCAATAAAGTCAATTCATGTCTCATTAAATGTAAATGGAAACACTGGTTGGTGCAACTAAGAGTTTGAACTAGAAGCCCACAGAAGAGGGAAGCAGGAAAAAACTAGGTATAAAAAAACCGAGCAAGCAATTAAAACCTTGCCAAAAACTAGCGTTTACCTAGCACTGCACTAGCTTAGGTTGGCAACGACCAGGAATAAACTCACACACACGAAGTTTCTGTGAAAGGCAACGTGCGACAACATTTACTCGACGTCAATAAGAAAATGTTGTTGATTGCAAACGCACAACGTGCAGCAGTAATGAAACTACATACACTGTAAAAAAAGTAGTGAAAGAAGTAATCTCCAAGTGGATAATAGTTATGCTCACGAACAAACTTCCAGACATTTCATACAGAATGAACTTCTCAATGGAGGCCTATATATGGTAGCCTATAGTTACTTTTATTTGTAGTCAGAGACTACAAATTTTATGATAATTCTGAGCTTATTATCTCAAGTACCTTCTATGCCTACTAGTGTCCGACCGAATGTGAAATTTTTGAATACCGAAGCCGAAGCCGAATATTAATAACATTTTTTTTCAAGTTGGCTTTCGTTGTCAGTAAAAAAAAAGAACGACAAATATTAAGTTCGAGTTAAACGCATTAGTTTTTCTGCCTGATTTCTGTCAGCATTGCATTTCTGTAGCTTTTACCACTAGATATAAAATTGATTAAATGTCTTTTTGCTGAATGTCATTCATGTCATTTTGCTGAATTATAATATTTCTGTAAATGATTTAGTAACGTCAAGATGACATAGAAGATACTTAAATCGATTTTCGATCTAGTCGAGAAAACGAACAGAAATGCAATACTGACTGAAATCTCGCAGAAAATTTCTGGCATAACTCGTTTTTTTTTTATATCATGTATGATCAATCAAAAGTAAATGAGACGGTAGGGTAAAAATCAAAAATGTTTGAGTTTTCTGCCAGTTCGTTCAACCGGCACGATCGTACGATCTTATCAACCCATATCGGTCGGACCATGATACATGATTACAAAGTAGGGTCACATTGGAGAGCAAGGTGAGCTAGTTGTCAAAATCAGCTGTTAATTTTTAGTTTTTCTAATTATTGTTGTTGCTTTTTTCGTTTGACGTTTGTAGCTTCCACAGCTTTGTTGTTGCAAAATTGCTCATTTGAGCAGCCATCTTAAAATGAGCTTACCTTGTAATTGTATCATGGGTCGGACTCATTGCATTGATCATTTGAATAAAGTTTTCAAAGAGCGAAAACCAACTTATGGAAGAACAGAAGAAAGAGATTTGTTTTTGATTTTGATTTTGATTTTGATTTTGATTTTGATTTTGATTTTGATTTTGATTTTGATTTTGATTTTGATTTTGATTTTGATTTTGATTTTGATTTTGATTTTGATTTTGATTTTGATTTTGATTTTGATTTTGATTTTGATTTTGATTTTGATTTTGATTTTGATTTTGATTTTGATTTTGATTTTGATTTTGATTTTGATTTTGATTTTGATTTTGATTTTGATTTTGATTTTGATTTTGATTTTGATTTTGATTTTGATTTTGATTTTGATTTTGATTTTGATTTTGATTTTGATTTTGATTTTGATTTTGATTTTGATTTTGATTTTGATTTTGATTTTGATTTTGATTTTGATTTTGATTTTGATTTTGATTTTGATTTTGATTTTGATTTTGATTTTGATTTTGATTTTGATTTTGATTTTGATTTTGATTTTGATTTTGATTTTGATTTTGATTTTGATTTTGATTTTGATTTTGATTTTGATTTTGATTTTGATTTTGATTTTGATTTTGATTTTGATTTTGATTTTGATTTTGATTTTGATTTTGATTTTGATTTTGATTTTGATTTTGATTTTGATTTTGATTTTGATTCTGATTCTGATTCTGATTTTGATTTTGATTTTGATTTTGATTTTGATTTTGATTTTGATTTTGATTTTGATTTTGATTTTGATTTTGATTTTGATTTTGATTTTGATTTTGATTTTGATTTTGATTTTGATTTTGATTTTGATTTTGATTTTGATTTTGATTTTGATTTTGATTTTGATTTTGATTTTGATTTTGATTTTGATTTTGCTTTTGCTTTTGCTTTTGCTTTTGCTTTTACTTTTGCTATTGCTTTTGCTTTTGCTTTTGATTTTGCTAATGTATTTCCTTTTGTATATCTGTGGTACATTTGCATTTTCGCCATGCAATAAATCAATTCAAAGACGGTTTATTTGCATTACATTTAGCTATTCCCTGATGAACCTCGTGACGTCAACAAATGTCAAATTTATTTTTTTATTTATCATATAACAAAAAACCTCATATTCATTGTCGATCCATTAAATTTGCCGTAGAGTTCATAGTATGATTCATAAGTCCATGCAAAGGTATTTTATTGCTGCAGCACCTCACTTAGTGATGTGAAGAGTCGAGTTTCTACTCGAGTTAAAATTATTCCGACTCGAGTTGACTCGAGTTGAAAAATAATTGGACTCGTTACATCAATAACCTCACTGCACTAAGCGGTTGCCACCGTGGTCTACCTATCATCAACGATTTATATTTCCATGGAACTAATTTGTGGTAGTTCCCTCTGCGTCCCATTGGTGTATATTTTGTTTTTTTATATTTCAGCCATGGGTTAAAGAATAATCCTTTTCGGTCGCACCATATCTTTTATCATAGCACCTACGATGTACTCAGGAAAAATGCTGTTTTCAACCTGTATGGAAACCTGTGCGGAAACTCGGAACGTTGTGACGTCAAAAACTTGATTTATTAAAGAAGAAAAAATGTAATGAGTAGCAAATTGTGTTTATTTATTGTGAATAATGAATTGGTTATGAATTCTTTTTAGTTAAATTTAGAAAGTAGAAAAAATTCTCCTTAAGGAATTCAAATTTGTCCAGTGTATGCTGATGCAATGACTATAAAAACCACAAAAAATACACTCTACAGACAAAAAAAAAATAAAAATAAAAAAAAAGAAAAAAGTGGTGCCACCAACAAAAAAGTCAAGCGTTTTATTGCTACAGCAACACTGGCTGAGACTGGCACAAACAGTGAGGAAATGAAAATATTTGGTAACGTTGCACGTTTCTTGGAAGTTCATTTCGTTTGTGGCTGCATGTGGCACTCGCAGATGAGAGGATTGTAAGAGTCAAAATGTTTGAAACATGGACAGTGCAAGGATAACAACAATCAGTAGCAGAGAATTGATAGTGGAAAAAATTTCATTCTATAAGAAAACTAATTAAAGTTTTGCCACACAAACTGAGTGAGCTATTGAGCGAAGAAATAAGATGAAGCAGAAAACGGAAAAGATTTTCAAAATGAAATCGAACAATTAGTGTCAAGGTATCGAGCACTAAGTAGAAGCCAAAGCGGGATTCTTTAAAATATCTAGAATTCCACAAACACTCAATTTATACGACCTTCTTAAACACACGTATACACACACACACACACACGCATACACAAGTATATTAAAATATATAGACCACGAATGCAACGTGTTGAGCAGTACTTTTACGATCACCTAATTAAGCAGTACGCAGCAAAACTTGCACGCAGCTTACCTGAAAAATACGTGCTTGAACTGCAACAGCAGCAACACAGAAGAACAACGTGTTGGTTGCTGATGAAGTCAGAAAAAATGTAGGAAAAACCAACCAGTGGCGGCTTAACTTAATTTTATTGCATCGCTGACCAGCAGCAGCAGCAGCAGCTGGGCGACAACCTAAAATAACTGCGTGAACATATTTAAAGCTTTCGCCTTCTTTCTGGCCAACGTGCGCCCAAGTTTTTCGTGTTTTTACAACACTCGCCCGCCCAACACCCACAAGCTACACAAATCAATGTTTTTTTTATGGTTTTTTGTGAGTTTTAGCCGTCTTATTTTTGTTTTTTGCTGTTTTTTTTTTCAAAAATTCTTCACTATGTTTTTGTTGTATAGTACTGGACAAGTTTTGAAATTAACCTTTTTCTGCTTTTACCATTTTTGCAATTTTTGCCATTTCTGCCTGTGTCTTAGCTCTTTGAAGTAGCTCAGCTGCAGTTGCAGTATTTTTTGTGGTTTAATTGCATTCATTTACTAACAAACTGCCAAAGCCAAAGTGGTGTGGGCTTGACTTTGAAAGAGTCAGATTAAAATTGTTGAAATTTTAAAGCAAGGCAGCTGTTTGGACTCAAGAGAATGTCAGTGACGTTGTGAAACAGAAGTAATGGAATAAACACAAACAAAGTCGAAATTAAAGAAAGTAAAAAAAGAACATAATTAAGTTGAAAACTTTACTGAAGAAGATTAAAATTTAAGAACTTTGTGTGAATGAATTTTGGATGTTTTCGGTGAATAAGACAAAATAATCCCACAAGAGTCAATATATCGCACTCCATCTTCAAAACAGACAAAATCAAAATTTCAGAATTTTCCGGAGAAGTAAAAAACCAATTTGTTTTTCAAAGGAATCCATCAAAACAAGAACACAAAACGATTTTTTTTTTTAATTAAAGAGTAAGAAGATGAGTGCAAAATGTTGATATTTGTGGAGGTTATCTCTACGAATAAATAGTTTAACATTTAAATGCAAAAATTTATAAATTTTGAGTTATGAAAGGATAGTTTTTAAGAAAGCATAAAAAATAATGTTTCTACAAAAACAATAACATTTTAACTCGTGCGATTACATTCGCAGAAGCAGATGGAGTACTTGAAGAGTTGTTCGAGAGCATATTATTATTTCAAGTGTATGTCTGGATCCGTCTGGGTTTATCATCTTAAAAGGGCACTCGTAAATATAATCGACACAAAAATGTGAACCTGTTGAGTAGGGCGTAACGATAGAAACCGATTCAGTTTGATAAGAAATAAAAACTTGCGAATGGATAAAAAAAAATTTAGTTTTTATACTTTTACTTTTACATTTTTATTATATACTTTTTATTTTTTTTTAATCCATAACGGCCCATCTCCGTGACCTTTGTAAAAGCAAAAAAATCGATTTTTTGCAATTTTTGCCGCATGGCTTCCAATTATTGAAGTGACGTCATTGATTTGTTAAAAAAAAAATTTATGACGTCACTAGGTCGTAGAGATAGAAGATTATGCAACAAAAATGCAGATATTGCATTCAATATAACCTTTGAAGGCTGATTAAAAATAATGTAAAATTATACGTATCGTGAAAGACTTGAATATTAATAAAAAAATATTTTTGATGTTCAACTGAGCCATTGCGTGTCGTTAAATATTATTAGACGATGAACAAACCATGTTAATTTATTATATTTTGTATATTTTGTATAAATACAAATCATTTGTTTCAATTGATCTCTGGCACTGTTTCAACCGACCCTGGCATGGGAACGGTTGAAACAAATAAATTTTTTTTTAAAATTTGATTTTACACATAAAATACAATACATTAATCTCAGATAACATTGCTCCTAAGTAGACCAATATTGGGTCTTTTATTTAATATATTTCCGTCAATATGTTTCAATCCATAATATGTTTCGATCGTACCTAGGCTACCCTATAGCTAAAGACTATTTGTGAAAAATTTAAAAGATTTAAAAAAATACCTAAATTTAAACTTAAAATACGAAATGGAAAATAGCGGTAACTTGGCAACTCGTTAAAATACAAAATGTAAAATAATGCTAAGTTGGCAACTCTGAAAATAGCTTCAACTGTCTAGTACACTTTTACTTTCGGATTGTCTAATGCGATATCATGGATCCGGTTGATCATTTCTGCATTTGCACCTTTTTTTTGGGAGGCCAAGAATTGTTTACTTCAAATGACTATCACTCACAAAATCCTGTGTGAAACTGGCTCAAATTTTAACGCCCTAATACTAAACGAATTTTTTTTTCATTATCATCGATTTGTCATTCTAAAAAGTATATAAAAAAATTGCTCAAGTCACCGCTGAGACTAAGATTAAACTTATCTTGAGTCCAACATAACTGCAACAGAACAAACACTATCCTTTACGTTTAATGATTTTATCCATCATCGATTTTACTATCGTAGTGTCACCCCTTAACTTTGGCACCATTTCACTTAATGTTCTTAAAATTTGCGTTTTTAAATTAAAAGCATGCGGGGAAAAGGGCACCACTTAATTATATATATTGATTTTTTTTTATTTAGCGTTCCTTCACGTTAAGCTGCAGCATCTTTGTTGTGGGTTCTCGCTGCTCGAGGCAATAAATTACTTTAACCCCAGTTAATCATAGCTGCATAGCCAGCTAACGAAAGACGGCGCTTTGAAAAAGGGACAAGAAGAATGAGTTATCCTAAAGGCCAACGGCAAGCGGTACTGTAATTAGCTTAATTAAATAAACGGAAAAACAAAGCGGAATAATTGTTGAAGAAATAGAGAAAGAAAAAAACAAGACAATTTCAAACGCTTAGAAAAGGAAAAACTTGTGGTTGTAAAAATACGAGCATAGATCAATTTGATATGTTAATTGTTTTCTTTGTTGTTGTTCCTTTTATTTTTTAATTTCGCTTAATCTTAAGACTTTCACTGACTGAGTAGGAGAGCAGCTCACCCTGTTTTTGCTGCCAATTGTTTACGCTACATTTGCAGAGGCTTTTCTATGCTTTTCTACTTTAATGTTTTCTTCTTTTTTTTTCATGGTATGAGTTAGTGTAGAAAAAGTAAAAAGTTTTCACAATGAAATTAAAGGAAGTGCAAAAAAAAAAAAAAATTATAAAAAAGAAAGCAAAAAGAATAATAGAAGAATGAATCAACGCATTACGTACGTTCTTCGGACACAATGAAGAGGAAAATCTAGGTTAAAAGATTTTTAGTGTTTTTCCAGCAATTAGCTAAGTTTTTTTGAAGTTTTCTTTTTTTGCAACTGCCGTTAATTGGCTGCAATTTATTTTTCTTCCGTCTTGGGGGCAGTGTTTTTAAATGCTCCAGTACATCTTTTTGAAAGTAGTTCCATGGCTGTTTGTTGGGAATTTATTGTTGTCGATGTATAGTATAAGAGGAATTATTTTTTCAATCCACATTTAACTCAAAAGTGAACTTTTAAATCATGAATATCAACTAGCAAAATCGAATAGAATTCTTCGACGAAGGCGATACTAAAACAATTTGAATGGTGCCAGGATGTATTTTAATAATAAAGACTCTTTATTATTACTTTTTTATTAAAAAACTATAATTCCTCAGCTGATTTATATGAATATATATGTTGTTGGTTGTAATAAAGTATAAAGTAAATATTTTTGACAAAATATTGAACTTTATTTTATGAAATCCGTCCACCAGTTTTGGATCAATGATCAGTGATTCCATTGGTCTCTTGATTGTTTGGATGTAATGGTGTTTCGAAAAAGGTTTTTGGATTATCAATGATCCAAATGCTCGAATTAATTCCTCAAATGGACAACTATCAACACCATATAACGCACGTAATGCCTGACGCGTTTCTCGAATTGAACCGTGCTTTTCTAAATAAATTCTAACAATTTGTAAACATTTCAGCCTGAGTCTATTCATGATGATTTGTAAAACCAAACTAACCCCAAAAATAACCGAGAAATGTGAAGTCGGCTGTGACTGAAAATTGTGTTGCCAATTTTAAGTTCTCTGCCTAAAGAAAAAATATCCTTTACTCTATAGGGATATAAATATGGAGACCTCCTGGGCCAACATATTTTCAGTTTTTTTTTTTACACGTTCCGAAGTCAAATAAAAAAAGGCTTTGTTGGAAAACTTTAACAAACCGGTACATTAAGCGGTTATAACAGTCCGTTCAAAAAGTCCATAGGATGACACATAGATGGCGTTACTAGATTTGTTCAATATGATATTTATTTAGTACAAACCTTCAAACGATACGTATATAAATTTGACAACAATCTGACTATTGATTCGTGAGATATAGAATTTTATGTGCAACTTTTGTTATTGAACAAAGTGAATTTCGAGTTTTGATAAAGCATTGCTTTTTGATGAAAAAAAATGCAGTGGAAACCAAACAATGCCTTATTAAACATTACTAATGGACTCTACTCCATGAAGACAAGTGGTAGAAAAGTGGATTGCTGAATTTAAACGTGGTCGTACCAGCACAAATGATGCACACATTTGCAAAAGAAAAAAGTGTTGTTCACCAAAACAATGCACCGTGTCTCAAATCTATGAAAACGATGGCAAAATTTAATGAATGGGTATTGGAATTGCTTACTCAGCCATTGTATTCTCCAGATTTTACCACCAGCGACTTTTTCCTGTTTTTATTTTGACGAGAAAGAGCAATCGTACTATAAAAGTGGTATCGAATAGTTGGAAAATCGATAAACTCGTTGTATCGCTCTCGAAGGCAACTATGTTGAATAATATAATCGTGTTTTATCAAAATTACGGACTTATTGAATGACTTGCTATGTCTAAAATAAATCGGACTAAATTTTTTTACTATTTAAAAAAATAACAATAATCAGCGCAGTTGGGCTGGAAAAAAAAATAATTATTTCTTTTCAATAACGAATGTTAAATACAATGATAATGTCAAGGCTTAATATCTCTTGATTAAAAAATACAATTCAAGCGACGAACGTGAATGCTTGCAGGCTTCAATGCTAGTGCTTGACAGGTGTTGATGTAGGCTTCCACTATTCTACAAATCATATAGTTTTTTCATGCAATGTTCCTCTGCACTTTACAAATGCTATTTCAATAGAACAAAATAAATTTACATTAAGTCAAACTTTATTTACGGAATCCGACTTAAAGTTTGTAAGGTAGACTGGGTACGGTTGAAACGGTGGACGGTTGAAACAAAGCAAATATCTTGCCACCGTGCGTGATGCGGTTGAGGGGTTTAAGGGGAGAACGAAAGCGACAAGTCGAAATACGAATTTTTATACTGCGTCGCTCTTCGCTCACTGTGGCTGTGTATAGGAGGCTCCATTGCGTTTTTTAAAGGAAAAGTATCGAAGTAATTTTGTTCCTGCATTTTTGCAATTATTATGGTTTTATTAAAATTAGAATATTGATTGTTTTATATCGTTTTAATTGAATTTTGTAGAATATGACTGTATGATTTGTTTTTATTCAAATTTATTGTCTTTCCTACTGTGACGCATTTTATACCTGGTTGGTGATTGGAGGCAGTTGAAACAGTTGAATAAAATCGAGTTTAAAATTAATGCTGTTGAATTTTAAGAAATATAAAAGCAAGTAGTACATAAACACTAAAAAAATAATTCGTCACCAACCTCTTTTTATTATTATTAGATTATTACATAATTTAAGTTATACTTAATATAAACCTTACAAGGCTGATTAAAAATAATGTAAGATTATAATTATCGTGAAAGACTTGAATATTAATAAAAAAATTAGTTTGATGTTAAACTGTGCAATTACGAGTCGTAAAATATAATTAGAGGATCAATGTTAATTTATTATATTTTGTATTATTTGCATGTGTTTTATTTGACCCCAGGCATGGGGACGGTTAAAACAAATTATTTTTTTTTTAAAATTTGATTCTACACATAAAATACAATACAGTCAAAAATCTCAAATATCATTGCCATTTAGTAGACCAATATATGGTCTTTTATTTAATATATTTCCGTCATTGCTCGCTTAACTAATTCCGTGCAATGGAGGATAAACGCAAAAATGTTTCAACCGTATCCAGTCTAGCCTAAATAAATAACAAGATTTTTACAAAAAACATAAACTTGTATGAAAAACGATCAGGAAATAATTTCGAAGCATATAATTAAAAACTAATTTGGTTAAAAGATTACAAAAAAATAAAAACAGGAGTTAAAAAATTGGAAAAAAAGGACATACAAATCAAATCCGTTTTGGCATGAAGGCTCCACATACTTATGAATTTATAGTTAAAAGCGAAAGTGTATACTTTTTGTATCAATGTTCGAAAGCAATTTATTCCAATTCAATTGAGTTTATTAATTAACTACTATCAATTTTTATTCTTAAATGTATGTGTGTGTGTGTGTGTGTGTTGCTTGTGAAAATTCCAGAATAATTTTAATTAATTCGGTTAAAATATTGGATGCATATTTAATTTCATGCAACACTGTATCCGAATTCAATTAAAAGTTAAGCGTGCTAATAACATTTTGCAGCGAATTAAATTTGTCAAAGTTTAAGCAAAAAAAAAAAAAAAAAAAAAAAACAAAAACAAAAAATTGAATCACCAAAAGCTCTTTAATCAAACCATCAATTAATCATTTCAATGGCTTTAAATTATTTTTCACTTAACGAAACTTGTGGAAACGGATGTCAAAGGCACCTGAAGTAGAAAATATGCACACACTGTTACACTAAAAAAAATAAATCTATGTAAATTGTATGTGAATTATTAAAATAAATTTGGAAATAAATAAACAAAAAAGTTCACATATAATGACAAAGTTCAAAGATTATATATCTGATTTTTATCGTCATTTTTTTTTTTCAACTTTACTTTCTAACTTTAAATTGAATTAACCTTTAGCTATCAATGTGTACTTTAATTAATTCGGAATTAAAATCAACTTAATTTGCATTATTTGTGTATTAATTCTTTTCGCAGTGGAGAGCCAAGGTGACGCACTTTAAACTCAAAGTTGCCACAGCTTTGTGCTTTTATTAAATTTTTAATTTCAAATTTATTTTATTTGAATATATGACATTAACTTAAATTAGCTGGAGAGCAGATTAATTAAAGGATTAAAAAATCAAGTGAAAATATTATCGTAATTATAAGCTGACAATTGAATAGCAGATAACAAAGATATCAGGTTGCCATCAGGAATAAAAAAAACAAAATAGCTTACAAATATTGAACTTTGTGTGCTGTATATTGTGACAGCCAAGGTCAGAAGCAACGTCATTAATATTAAAAATGTATTTTAAGAGTTGTATCAACAAAAGATGAAGGGTAGCACAGGCGTATTATTTGCCAGCTGGTAGCTTGACAGTTGTCGGTTATTACCTATAAACACAAGAAATTTATCATAAAACACAGAGAAAAAATGAACAGTATTTGTTGAATTTAAGGGGAGATATAGGTTATAAATTTAAAAAAAAAAATTGTTTCCGGAATTTTTTTCCATATAAGGAAAAAAGATATCGTTTTCAAATTTTGCAAAAAAAGAAATCGATATTCGTGGTTACAAAATCGGTCGCCATTTTGTTTTTCTTCGGCGGATAAAAATTATCCTAGTTCAGGCGGTAGCCACTTAAACAAGGATTAATTTGTTTTTTTTTTATTTTTTCCTCAGATGTTCCAGACTGTGATATCCTGCACACCGTCATTTTTTTGGCATTTTTTAAAAAAAAAATCAAATAACGTCATTTTGAAAAAATTTTTTTTGTGATCTTTAAATGTGTATAAATATATGTGCAAAATGCTATGTTCTATGAAAAAAATTCACGAAAAAAATTTTTTTTTAATTTGTAACCTATATGTCCCCTTAATATGAAAATTCACGTTCAATCACAGTTACGATACGCAGAATTCGGACATGTATGCATATGTAACAAATCAACCCAGTGATCCAAGACATTTATGAACCTTTTCGTGTAGAAACGTTCATTTTCGGCATTCATAAATGAACCCTTTTTGTATCATTGGTCGGACTAAAATGCCTCTCAAAACTGAACCTTATTTTGTTCCGAAATGATGTAAAAAAAGAACTACAGAAAAGTTATTTTTCGGCACTCGGAAATTAACCTTTTTTGAATCAATCACCGGACGAAAATCTCAGAAACGAACCTTTTCTTCTTCGGGAATGAGTTCAAAAATTATCCATAAAAAAGTAGCAGTACATCCATCTCTCTTCTTATGGCGAGAATCAATTTGCACTGTTAAAAAAGTTTATATGAAGGTTAACATTTTAATTTAATATTATAAAAAATATCAACAAAGGTTTAAATCCCTTCGCCCTTTTTTAACTCATTTTAGAATATAAAAAAGTAATATTTATGATAAATTTCTGAACTCATTTATGAACAAAAAATGATTTGTTTATAAGAAATTGTTTCTACCCCTGTGAAAAAAATTATTTTATATTGAAAACAAATTTGAGCTTTAGGCCAAGTATGTTGACAACGAGCGAATATGAAGACAAAGAAGGCAACAACCAACAACAACAACAACGGCTCTGTATAAAGCAAATCACACAGCTTGTCTATACAGACTGTTTCGTTGGCCGCTACACCAACTCATCAGTAGTCTTTGCAAGACTTTTCACTGTGATCCACTCAAGCTTCTTTGGTTCTACTTGTATTGCCAAATATGCCGAGAAAGGTTACCCGGGATTTATTTTTGACAGAGAGAACGCTAAAATTTGTAACTGAGTTCTTATCTACTTTGATGCACCCTGTGTCAATGTTAACCTAGATCGTATCATACTTTTAGGCATAGTCTTAACTAATGTGCATCTTCGAAATTCGATCACAGCGGCTTACCGCTATCAGAGCATATTGAAGTTATGTTATTTTATTGTTAGCTCCTCCCTTTTCCACGCTTCCATTTGTAGGGCTCAGTGAGTTTAACTGATGGTACACCTTAGATGGTGTGGAGACCATTTTGTTATGAAAAACATCTTCTTGTCTCGTTGTCAACATACTTGGCCTAAAGCTAAAATTTGTTTTTAATATAAAATAATGAGAGGTCATATTTAAATATTAAGGAAAAAAATTATTATTTTTTTAATTTATTTAAGAATGCAAAAAAATATACAGTAGTTTCGACTATGTCGTAACACAAGACGTAGAATTATTCAATTTGTTTTTTATGACATCTTTTATTTAGCAAAATATTTTTTGCATACACCTGAGCATATGACCTTTAAGAGAGTGCCGGAGAGGGTTAATATGTATGACCGACCCCCATTACTTTTGCAAAAGGAACATTTTTGCTTTTGACACCTATTCTCTCCGACCACTCCTAAGGGGGGCTCCCATACAAATTTTATGGTTTTGTCGATAAGACCGGAAACTGTCGATAAATAGGTACACTGAAAAAAAAATGTTTTAAAATTGACGACAATTGTTATTAATTTGACGATATTTGTGTTTAAAAAATAGCTTGCAACAAATTTCGTCAAAGTAAGAGCAAATGTATTTAAAAATTTTGAAAAACATATGAAAAAAAAGTCAAATTAACAACACATTTTGTGAACACATTGTGTTTAATTTTAAGCTAACTTTTTTTTTCAGTGTAGCAAACTTAAACAAACAAAAACATCAAATGTTGGCTTTATATTTCATGTAATTGTGTAAAATTTATATAAGTTAGAGAGTTCAAACATGAATTTTTCTCCCAGTGAGGATCAAGCAGACCAACAAGTGCTAACATCAACATAGTACGATCAGTACTTTAGGCACACCAAAGGCTCAAATTGTGATATAAATACCGACACCTGATCACTATCAACCACCCTACTTACCTCCGAGAATGACGTATTCTACGTCAAAACATTTATAATTCATTTCTGAACTCATTTATGAAGAAAACTGTTTCATTTACGAGGAATTTTTATCTACTGAAATAATAAAAAAATGATTCTTTTTCAACTCAAAATAAGATTTTTTTAAATTTCACAAAAGAAATACAATCTTTTAGAAGCAAGTACTTTTAAGCGACAAAATAAAAAATAAAAAAAAAAAAAATACTCTCCAAAAAGTTCGCAAAACTCTCACCTAACGCAAAACCTTTGCTTATGGCTCAGTGGGAAAACATTTCAAGAGACTGGCTCAGTGCAAGATGGGAACACACCGAAACAATTTCTCTCTGGATTTTCGGTCAAAAATAACGACATAGTCAGGGCATGATTCAATAATATAAGGTTATTCGTATTTTTGACGTTTTCTCCAATTGGTATGCTTATTTTAAAATGAGAGCATGAGAGCAATATACTTTGAGCGAAAAAAGCACACGGCTGCCTTAATTACATACTTTTTAGTACTAAATTGAGTACAATTAATTTATTCTGCTACTTTTAACACTCCGTTTTCTTTGTGCGTTAATAACTTATTAAACTATTTGTAACTTCAATGAAAATTCATTTAATACATATTTATATTAGAAATTAAAATACAAAAAATAAAATTTAAATTTAAAAAAATAAAATTTAAATTTTTATTTTATTTGCATTAATAAACATTTAAATTGATGAGCTGATTAAATTGAATTCATAAAACAGAGGTTCTTGCGTTTTGCTAATACGGTGCCAATTAAATATTACTTCCTGCAAATATAAAGTACAATATCAGTTAACGTAAATAATAAGAAACTAAAGTGTTGTAATTAAAATTAATAAATTTAAAAAAAGTACTTAAAAATTCACGTTCAGGCAGAAATATTGTGATAACTTGAGTGGAGTTATAACTTAATTCTTGTTATAAAATACAAGGCACTTGTTCGTTGTAAAAATAATGACGGCATAGAACCAGCATTGAGCGGTCTGCGCTTCGCACCTTCTAGTTCCTTGAAGTCGCTGGGAGTAAAATGCTTTTCGCACACCCTAGAAGACACTGTGAACTCCATGCCGCTTATTTTTTCCCACCGCTGACAGATTTTCGATTCCAACGGTATAGCATATTTGCGAATATTTTCGCCAATCTATGTTTTGCGACAAATTGCACAAGTTAAAGGCATACTTTCTGTTAAAAATGAAATTGAAATTATGTGACAACATAGCGTTTTACTTTTTAATTTTCTTTTGTATTTTCGTCGCTCTCAACACGATGATTTTTATAATCTTTTTATAATCACATTTTCTATACTTACCTCTAAAAAAACGCGTTAAATTAATTGCTTAAATCCGTCTTTAAGCACTTATATTTTTTGTTAAGTTTTCTAAATTTAATCACAACACTGTCCGCGATGAATAACAAAAATTAAATTTTTATTTTAAATTCGTGCACTCTTTTAAAGATTCAAGCATACACTTGACGCAACACCTACGCAGCTTTCTTTTCTTATTAACCTGGCAAGAAACCATTGAAAAACTACTTTTTACACTAAAAAACTACACAACAAAACACTGAAACATACCCTTTTTTTCCAACATCACAAAACACTGTTGGCCGATTGTCAAAACATTTTTGATTGTCAAATTAAGCACACGACAAAAAATACGAACAACCTTATATTATTGAATCATGAGTCAGGGAAAGTGTTGAAAACAACAAGCAAGAACTCTATCTCTCTACACTCACAACTCAGCAAATATCAACAAAAGATTTGGCTCCGCATGTGTACAAAGTCAATTTGACTCAAATTGACCACCAGTAGTGCCGCATGTTCTCAGATTAGATCTGAAAAAACATGGACGCAAATTTTGTGAAATACTTTTTTTTTTGACGAAGATCATTTTCTCATTGGGACTACATTAATAAGAAAAATTGCCGCATTTGAAAAACCAAAAGCATGCGAGTGATTCAGAAGATGCCAATGCACTCACAACGAGTGACTGTTAGATGTGGATTTAGGACCGGAGATGTCATAAGGTCGTACCTTTTCAAAAATGACCACGAAAAAGCCGTTATAGTCAATGGAGTGTGCTTCGGAGGAAAGATATGTAATGTTTTGTGGTGGAAGACGGACTTTGCAGATGACCTGTACTTTCAATAGGAATGTGTTACGTGCTATACAAGTCGCGAAACAATTGAATTTATGCACGCGAATTTTCCTGGTCGCGTAATTTTGCGTTTCGGAAACACCAATTGTCCACCAAGTCCTTGCGATTCAAAACTTAGATTTCTAATTTAGAATATAGAATATAGAATATACCCACTGAACCATAAGCGAAGGTTTTACGTAAGGTGAGAGTTTTGCGAACGTTTTTGAGTAGAATTTTTTTTTTTTTGTTATTTTTGATTTTTTCGCTTCGTGCTTGTTATAGAATATTAAAATTCTTGAAAACTTTCCCATACTGTCCCAACACTGTCATTCGCTTGCGAAATTAAAAAAAAACTTCTTTTGAGTAGAAAGAAACATTTTGTTATCATTTTAGTAGGTAAAAATTTCTCGTAAATGAACCATTTTTGCTCATAAATGAGTTCAGAAATTAATCATAAATCTTTATCATAATCATTTCTTTTGATACAAACTATCGATATGTAATAATTAATAATATTATGTAATAATTAAATTAATAATTCAAACAGGGTATTTTTCAACTCATTTCTGAACAAAACGGTTCGTTTTCGAAAGGCACTTCAGTCCGGCGATTGATACAAAAGGAATTCATTTCCGAGTGCTCAAAAATAACTTTTATATGGTTCTTTTTTTAACTCATTACCGAACAAGAAAGTACAATTTGTGGTTCCTTTTTTAACAATCCTTTCGAACAAAATAAAGTTTATTTTTGAGAGGCATTTAAGTCCGACGAATGATAAAGAAAAGGTTCATTTATGAGTGCCAAAAATGAACGTTTCTACCCGAAAAGGTTCATAAATAAATTCGAAAACGGTAGTTTTGCTTCACTGGGTAGATAAAGAATAACAGACTTCAAATTTAGATTTCTTTCTTTACGGTTATGTAAAAAAGGTCTACTCGTATTGCAACTACCAAAGTTAAAAACGAAGTTGTCGTCAACAAAAAAGAGGCCCGATTATGCAAAAATGTGATCGAAAATTTCTAAAAAAGGCCTAGCGCTCACTTGAAATATGTTTTTGCAATCTGTCAATTTTAACTTCATGTAAAAATAAGCGATATCCTAAAGTTCTTATTGCTGCACCCTATAGATTACAATGCCATAGATATAACTCAGTTGTTAGAATAGATTCAAAATGATTTGTATGCTTTTGCTTATGTCTTTTAATATATATATATAAGAAAATTTTAACTTTTTGCTTTCATTATAATTTTGAATTGAAAAGTAACACTCTCTGTAAAACAATTTAATGTCCTCATAACGTCCTGACCTCATGACTACATGATTCAATTTTGTCCCACGAACAAAAGAATCATTAGTTCTCATCGCATTACGGCACTTGTCTTATCCACGAAGTCAACATCCCACCAGAAAATATGGAAGTAGTTGCTCTTAGAACATATTCCATAACAGCTTGAATAAATAAAAACGGAACTACTTCTACGAAATTAAATGTTGAATAGGTTCCATTCTCGCTTCTGTTGAAGTTAATTTGGAATACGTTCTCCCCACGCTTCTCCCTAAGTTGATTTGGAATAAGTTCTCTTTACAAGGTAAAGTTAGCGTCGAAAAACGTGCCAAGTATATTTTTTTCTATTTCATATTTTTTGTGATTCTTTTCAGTTGAAAGTGTTCGTAGGAAGCAAAAGTTCATGCAAGATTAATTGTGAAAGTTTTTTAATTGTGTTTAATTCAAATTAAAAATAATTTGAAAAAGTGATTACTTATTGGGCCCTACTAATAGTTTGCTACTTTCATAGAAGTGTCGGCATTTCCGATTAAAGCTCATACTTTGAACGAGAAAGTAACAACATGTGCTTTAGTATCATACTTTAAATTAGTATCGGCTTCAGCTGATGGTAAGTATTTTAGTAGAATGTCAATTTTTATCTGTCAAACAAGGCAAAGCACATTCACAATAATTTAAAGCTTATACTTTTATCAATAGTAAAATTGATATTAACAAAAAATCGAATGTAGGCTTCAAATTTATGATTTAACTTTTTATTAAAAGAGATTCATTTTTAAAAATATACAAAGCACGCCATATTCAAAGAAAAACGTTTTTCGATTAGAACCGACGCCAAAAAAAAACTAACTGGACTTTTTCAGTGTTGCCATATCTAGTTGTTTTTAGCAGGGCTGATGCTGTGACACTTTGAAAGCGAATACTGATTTCGTTTATTGATACGGAGAAATAAAAAGTTGACTACTTACGAAAAGCTTACACTTATTAGTGTCAGCTTTTTCTTAGTATCAGCTCTTGACTATTGGTAAGGCCCATTATGTTTACAAGTAATTACAGGTGAACTGCATCAAAACGATTTTGGGACCAAATGGAATAAAAAAAATTTTTATAAGACTGTTTGCAGAAACTATTTTAGTGGACTTAAATGTTCATAGAAATCATCAAAAGAATTACTTCAAAGGATTCCACAATATTTGGGAAATTTTGTTCAGTAAGTTGAAAGTTAAACAAATTATAATGTCTTATTTTAAGGATCTGTTTGAGACCACAGCTGAGACCACATTGAGACTGAAGATGATTTCATAAAAGCAATGCAAAAAAACATTCAAAGCAGCTAAAAATAAACATTTTAAAAATATATGTATGTATTAAAAAAGCAAGGAAATAACCTTATTATTATTATTTTCAGTTTTGTTTTGATATATTTATTTGTGTTTCTTTTTATGAATTAAAAACGTCTTTTATAACGTTTAATTCAAAATGTTTTATTTTAAAAAATTTATAGAGAGATTTTAGGTGCGATTTATAACAAAAAACGATGAAAATGTTCAACTTTTCATTAGAAAAGTAACTTTTTTATTGACTCCGAGAGAAGTGAGAGAAGAACTACTTCCCATTTAACTCCAATGGAAGCTAATAAAGAAGTACTTTTAGGTTGGCTTCGAAAAACGCGAAAACGGAACTACTTCTTGTTGAACTTCTTTTCCACCAGGATTAGAAGTGGTTATATGTTGACTTCAATAGCAGCGAAAACGAAAGTACTTCTTGTTTCGTTTCTTTTTTAGCTGGATGAGAAGTTGTTCCAGTTTAGTTTCGATAGAAGCGAGAGTAGAATTACTTTTTTCTGTAGACATCGCCTGTAAAAATAGTATTGGCCGGAATCGTAATTGGAACAACTTGCGGTTGCAAAAAAATAGTTCCAGAACTTGTTCGGAAGTACTTCTTTTTTCTGCTGGGATGTGCTGTCATTTCACCAGAATCATACAATAAGGACATCTCATATACGAACTACTATTCCTAGAAATCTTCAATTTCTCTACTTGATCAAGCTATGATTAATTGACACTCAAATTGAGACACCCACAAGATAAGCTGACACCCGCGACCCATTCAAGACAGCAACAATAACCAGCTCATCCCGAAATTATTGCCCTCTCATTATGTAGAAAGTCGCAGTTTAATTACTAGAATTTATCACAAAACCCCAAAACAACGTTTTACTGCAAAGAACCAAGAAGACCAAACGGAACAGAAGAAGAACTTTACACTAAAAAACGTAACAAAAAAACAACAAAAAAAGAAAACGTGAACGAAACACAAATGACGACGTTTCTGTATCTTGATAAGCAGAAGAAATATGAAGACAGGATATAAATTGTGTCAGCGGTGAAATTATAAAAAAGCCACTTACGAACACAAACATAGCAAGAAGTATCAACGACGATAGACCCGCAGAGAATGAGAGAAAGTGAGATAGACAGAGTACGAACTAGAAGGGAAAAGCTAGACGCAGGAAGAGAGGAAACAGGCGAAATAACAGCATGTTGATAACAATGGCAACAGGATGAGCAGACTGGATGACTGGACCGACAAACACTGACACAACAAGACTAGAAAAAGACGTGGTTTGCGTATTTGGCTGGCAGCAGAGCGCGCTGGAGATGAGAAAAAAAAACCAACCTATGATAAACGAATTTCCCAATTGGGATGAGGAGTGAAGCAAAGCGAGAGTGTTATGATAAGCAAAAGAAACTGAGGACTTTTTCGAGAATATCAAACTTCAGATGGAAAACACATGATATAAGAAATTCCTCTGATCTCAATATTTACAGACGAAACCATGAAACCAAGAAAACCATGCAACCGTGAAATTTCAAAAATATATATTTTTACAATTTCTGCTTTTTCATTGTAACTGTTTTGTTTGCCATGTCATTTGGACTGTAATGGCATCATTTTATATCTAAATCAACGTAATGAAACGCAACGCTAACGTAGCGTATTAATCACTACGTTACTGCGTGAGCTTTCTTACCTTATCACAGTGAACCGTCTGTCAACTACAGTTTAGGGTTGTCAGATGTAAAATTAAATATTCAACAAATTTTGGCATGTTGGCAACCATATCAGCTGCTCTCTTCAGTCATCATTAAATTGAAATTTTGAAATTGACTTGTTTTGTAACTATTTTGAAATGTTTGCGACGATGGGTGGATTAAATTTTCCTTCATCTTCCGAATCTGATGACAATGAAGATTGTGCGTTTTGCTCATTGCACCATCTTCATTATCATCTGAAAAAAGTTATACTCATTTCATGGACAAATTATCCATTCCAACGGCAGCTCCAGAACGAGTGATTGCTCTAGGTTATTGCGTTACTCAACGCTAAAGACCACGCAGTAAAGCCCTCCGTTTTGACATTTTTTTGTAAATTTTTGGATACCATCTCAAAAAAACGATGCATCTATTGATGCGATCTACGAATCGAACCAACTTTGGAGTTCTTTAAAAGATCGAAAGTGCTGATCCTCAAGGGCATACGTCATCGATAAAAGCAAATAGTAGTCATAAGGGGCAACGTCTGGACTATACTGTGGATGGGGTAGGACTTCCCATTTCAGCGTTGCAAGGTATGTTTTTATCGGGTGCGCAACATGTGGCCTAGTGTTGTAATTGCTTCAAAATTACCTTGTCGTGCCTTTGCTCGTATTCGAACCGGTTTTGCTTCAATGCTCGGCTCAAACGCATCAATTGAGTTCGGTAGAGTTGCCCTGTGATGGTTTCACCCGGTTTTAGTAGCTCATAATATACCACGCCCAATTGGTCCCACCAAATACAGAGCATGACCTTGCCATTGCGAATATTCGACTTTGGCGTCGATTTTGGCGTATGGCCGGGTGACCCGTATGATTTTTTGCACTTGGGGTTATCGTAATGAACCCATTTTCATCACTAGTTACAATACGATGCAAACATCCCGTTATTTTTTGCCCTTGAAGCAGCTGTTCACAAGTGAAAAAACGGCGTCCAACGTCTCTCGGCTTCAATTCATACGGCACCCAATATCCTACCTTTTGGATCATTCCAATGGCTTTTCAGAGAACAAATATGGCTTTTTGAGTCAGTCCTAATGCTTTTGAGAGTTCTTTTTGCGTTTGGCACGAGTCTTCATCCAATATAGCCTCTAATTCGGCATCCTCGAACTTTTCTGGTAGTCCTTCTCGCTCTTTGTCACCACTCTAAAACGTTTATTACAAAACTTACATGTGTAATTCCCCGTAAGCTTCTTGCAGCATTCAATGGCCTTCAACTGCATTTTTCTTTAAATGAAAGCAGAAAAGTAGACTTTCCCACAAATTGTGTTTCCCACAAAAACTATGTTGCTTACACTTCAGCGAAACGACACATACTGAAAAAGAAAGCCTAATGATGAGGCTTCAAAATGAAGTTGATTGCAACATTGTCCGATTTGATTTAATACTAGTGATGCCATCTCAAAAAAAAACCTTTAAAACTTTTTTGTACACCTGATGCAAAAACAGAAAAAGCTTTTTATATCGGTTAAACTGAGAGGACATCTGTCCATCATGACTAGTCTGTTAGATCCAATAGTTTTACTCTTCTGAAATCTATCAAACTACCCTCGGATTGGGAGCAATTCAGATGTAGTCTAACATAAAAGTAAAAAAAAAGTTAATATTGTAAAAACTTGCTCGAGGCACTGCCACAGCTTGCCATAAATAACGCGCAAACGGCATCTAAAAAACCAAAACGCTGTTTGGAAGCTGGCCTGGCTTTTTTTGTATTTTGTATTTTTTATTTTTTTTTTTTTCATGACGGTGAAAAACATTGAAGTGAGATTATTTGCCATTATTCGCTCATTAATAATTCTTATCAGCAAATCCAAGTACAGCAAAAAAAAAAAAAAAAAAAAAAAAGCATGAAAAAAACTTCTAAGCTATACAAGACGAACAAAAATCTTCACTAACGTGGTCTTAAATTTATATGTTTTCCTCACATTTACAGCCAAAGATTTCTGCTGAGAATTTCCTGAAATCGCCTGCACAACTTCCGCTCGTGTCGACAGTTGTTTCCCCCTCATATTCTTTTTATTTTTTATATATTACTTGTCTAAATTTAAGCCAACCTCCGCTCGGCCCCCAGCGAGTGGGTGGGTTTTGTTTTCTTTTACTTTTCTTTTTTCTTGTAATGCGGGAGTGAATAATGTTGCCTGCAAATGTTTTAATGTCCTTGCGCCTTATTTGGCTGCTGCTGCTGCTGTAGGTTGTTGTGGTCGCTAGCTTTGTCGTCATGCTGGTTCGCGTTGATGGCAGGGACAGCTATTGAAAAATTCGACAAAATATACACTTGCTATATAATGCATAAAAGGAGGCAATTTTATATGCCTTTGCGTAACATAAGGACTTGACTCATTTTCGGTAACCGCGTGGAGCACCGCACATAAAAATCCAAGAGCACAAACAACATGAGCCAAATGATTTCTTTTGTCTGGCGCGTTTGCTAGTTAAGGGTCTGGCTATGTTGACTGGCTCGTTGGCTGGCTGGCTAACTGGCTAGATGGCGACGGATGACTTGGCTGCAGGGTCTTGCAATGGCTACAATTTATCCCTGTTTTTTCTGCCGTCTTTTTTTAAATATTCAAATTGACAGCAGATTACCACATCCACTTCATTCTTTTCCCATGGTTGTTTTTTTTTTATTTTTTTTTTTTTCCTTTTGTTTTGTTTTTGCTCTGTGACATAATTTTATTGTGTTCTTTTAGGCGTAACTGCGGGTAAAATTGTTGCTTTAATCTATTTAAATTTATTGTATTGTATTACAATTTAAGCATGAAATTCAAATTCAATTGTTATCCTTTTTCATTTTATTTCCCTTTTTATGAAGCATAAAATTTGAATTGTTGTTGTTTTAACATAGTTCTTGGGGCTCCTTTGAACGACATCACATTGTTGGGCTCGATGATTGATGGTCTTTATTTATTTTTTTTTATTGATTCCTGATGATTTCCAAAATGAGTCTTCCCCTCTTTAAAGCTGACAGTTAAATACAGTTATTTTAGAAATAGCACATTCTAACGATTCATAAAATGGCGTTTAATGAAAGCTTTTGAAGTGATTACATGTGACATTCGGCGTGAAAATGAGAGGAGTTTCTGGTCTAGATGTGAATTTAAAGTGGAATATAGGATTTGAACATCGTAAGTTCTCAGTTTCAAATTCTAAAGAACTGAATGATTATGTTGTCCATCTTAAAACCACTTAAAAACTGATGTCTTCAAGCACCCGTTAACGTAAAAAAAAATCGCTTAGTTTTGGGTTTTTGAAATTCCCTTTAAGAATACATTTAATTTATTGTATCTATGTTTGAAAAAAAATTTTCGGTTGCAGAGTAAAATACTTACTTAAAATTTGTATGTTCACATTAAAAAAAAAAAATCTTTATACTGCGTCTTCATCCATATGCTTCGTACAAAATTTTATTTTTTAAAAACAAATGAAAGAAAAATTGAAGAAATATGCAAGAGTTCATTTCTTGAAATAATTGACCAGGGGACTTACAAACAAATGCTTGAAAAAAATTATTTAAAATATTGTTTTTAGTAAACAATATTTGAACGATTATTTATATCAAAGGGACATGATACCTTTTAGTCTTCATTAACAAAATTTTTAAGGAATCTCGAAATATTTTGTTTTAAAATTAAATACACAAAAAAGCATGAGTGTCTACCATGCACAGTAGACAAGACATTTTAGCCTGCGAATGTGATGATCTTTATATGATTGAATTGTTAACTTTGTGGTATTAGACTGATGATAATAATTCTTACTTCGTAGATATACTAAAACAGATAAGATCTGTTTCAATGCAATTTCATTAGACCTTAATTTGGTTGAAATATATAAAAATTCTCTTCTTCTCTGAAGTGATTTCAAATCACACAAATCGTCTAAAATACTTCACACTCTTTTAAATTTATATACAACACGATCTATTTTATCAGCCGAGATATAAACTAATCAAAACAGTTTCTATAACGTAATCATGACCATAAAAATCATATCTATAACGTTCCTTTACCCATACCTTTCTCTGGCTCATACCCATCATACCACATATATTATAAAATACTCATTTTACCATAACCACCACATCATAACCATCACAGCATAACCATTATACGATGTGGTTTATGTGGTCACCAAAAGCATTTTATTTAAGCTGGTCATTCGGCACTTTTGTACGATATTGTATTTTACACACAATTTCAATACATTAATCTCTATAAACAAATAAAAACTTAAGAGACATCCCAATCATTTTTCGTTTTATTCAAGAAACAAATCTTACACCTCTCGATGATGCACCCTATACTTTACCTTACATTCTATGCGCATCACTGTATACCAGTGGTTACCAAACACGAGCGCACGCACACGAACATGGCGCATGCTTGTGTGTGTTGGCAGAGGAAAGGCAGAGAGCTGATTAGTTTTACACTCTGAAGAATTTTATTTAATGTGCTGCATACGGCACAACGTTATAAGTGCCATTCCTTCTTACTTTTAAAAATTTTAATATTCACAAAATTTCTAATTCACAAATAAATAATTTAATGGAGAATGTTTTAAAATGCTTTTAAATGAAATTTGAAAAATTTGCATATGTTGAAAAAAACTTTTTGTAAAATTTTTCCTTTCAGCAGGGTTTGTGCCTCTTCCACGTTACCCTTGAGGTTGACTACAACTAACGCGTTTTTTTTACGAGGTATCCCCAGTAGGCCTAATCCTCAAAAAAAAAAAACTGAAAAAATTGGTTATATTTGGTCTGGTCAGTCTATATTCGGGACTGGTCAGTCTGGTTTAATATTTCGTCTACATTTATTTCTTTTTTATATAATTTAATTCTCATTAGGTCTTCTAAATGTTTGTCTGTCAATTGGTTACGATGTTTGTTTTTTATTATTTTTAACATAGAAAAGGCACTTTCACAATTGTAGGTTGATCCATAAATCGAGTACAGTTTATATATTTCATTCGTACAAAAGGGGTATTTATTTTTATAAATTTGTTTCCAGAAGTTACGTCCAGTCGCCAAAGGTAATGTAATATCGTCAAGCATAAGTTTTAGTTCTGCTTGAATTGCAGGATTTCGATTTTGAACTGAGCAAGCAAAAGCGTTGTTGTGCATTGAATTACATTGAACTTTGTACGAAATGTTTGCATAACCAAGGGACATTCTAGGAATGTCCACTTAAATGTTCCGCCTTCACTTGAACGTCTTGCTTTAATGTAGTGTTCCAAACATTGCCTCTTGGCAATCGATTTTAATTTTTATCAACAACCACTTTATTCATTGGTCCCACACTAATCTATTTAAATAGCGGAATGACTCTGCATTATATCCATGCATCACCATTTGTTTTTTTAAGTTTTTTGTATCTTATATATAGATGAAAAAAAATCTGTACTAGTCTGTTTTTTTTTTCAGTTCAAAGTAATAAAATTGTGTTTAATCGCATTTTTATTTTACAATGGAGCAATATTATAAGAAATTCGTTGATTAAACCGTTATTTCAACCAATAACAATAACAACAACTCGTTAAAATGTCGTGTTGTATCTGTTATACTTGCTGGACACAAGCAAGATGTTGTTGTGATGCTTTGTTTTTTATTCCTACTCTAACAAATGCCATTGTCACTTTATATCTACGACAACTTCGATCTGAAAAGCTTCATCTATCGAAACATATGCTTGTTCCAACCATCTGTCACAGCTAATTATGTAAGCCTTGAACGACTTGTCTTGTCAACTGCGTAACGATGTTGATTCAATAATTGATGTTCTTTTTTTTTTATTTTGAACAGATTTTGAGTAGTGAAGGTGACATATCAATTTACTTTTTTATTTTCTGTGTCGTGGCCATATCAGCAGTAGACTTGGTCATTTCTATTCAGACACCCTACACATATGCTTGATTTTTTTTTTTTTTTTTATCCAAATTGACCACATTAAACATTATTAATGTTATTTATTTTGTTCTTTTTCACAGTTTCGATGTTCGGGGAAGACCCTTCGAGAAGGCTCTCTATTGGTCGGACACAAACTCATTTGGCCCACGTGCCTATTTTATGACAAACAAGCAACCCGCCAAGTTGACTGTAGATAATATTCAACTAGATGATGAAGGGGTGAGTACACGTAGAAAGCAATTGTTGAAAATAATTCCTTTTCCTCAACCCCACTTATTCTGCAGGTATACAGATGCCGCGTAGACTTCCAAAACTCACCCACACGTAATCATAGAATTAATTTAACGGTAATAGGTAAGTAAACTTCAAATATTTTAATGAAATCATGACAAACAGTGTCAAGAATCAATTTTATCTCTTTACATTTTCAATCATTTGCAGTTCCTCCGCATCAAATACTCGTTTACGATGCCTCGGGACGTGATGTTGCTGGCGCTGTTGGTCCTCTGCTGGAGGGTGACAACATTGTGTTGACATGTGAAGTAAGAGGTGGTGAGTAGAACCGTTCCTTTTGTTCGCATTTCATGCTATTTAAACTTTTTTATTGCTATTGAGCTTAATTACCTTTTTCAGCCTAAATTAAAAAAAAAAAAACAAAAAATATACCCATAAAAAACTTTGGGTGGAAATATCTCTGCTACCCTCTGAAAACCGCTAAGAGCCAACAATGTTTTCAGTTTTTAGTTTCCCTTAGTTTTTTCATAGAATGCAACAATTTCTCAATGTTTTGACCTTTAGGCATATGCTCGATCATAAATCTTTTACGCAAGCGTTAAAATAAATGTTCCTTAAGGTGCCAAAAATAACCGCAAAAATTCGTGGCGTTGAAAAATTGCGCCAACCTTAGAGGTTGGTGAATACGAAGAATATGTTCTTGATGCCGGTGTGGGTGTAATGGTGGTTGTGTTGGTGGTTTTAATGTCGTTTCTGTGCACTGGCTATAAATCATAATTTTTCACGAAGTCTGCTTTTTGTTTGAACTTGTTTTCTATGCTGAGTGTCGGTGGTGGTGGCGATGACGGCGGCGGCTGTATACAGCGTGAATTTATGGGAGGCGGCAAATTCTGAGAAGTCATAAAAGGTATGTTTTTCAAATGCGTGGCTAGTAAGAAAAAAAAAAATATATAAAAAAAATTGAGGTTATATATTATAAATTGCCGCATTATGGCGAACTTGTCATTTACTGTTATAGGCGCAGCGGTTGGTGTAAACAACGTGTTGTTTTCATGGCTGAGCAAAAATAAGTTACGATGAGAAAAATAAAAAAATAAAACACTGACCCCATGAGAAAGCAATAAACATTTTGAAGATGCTTTCAAAGGAAACGAAGACATTTCCAATGATTTTGTTGGAATAATAAAAAGACTTTATATCAGTACAAATACAGTGATAATTACGGAAACATTTGGATTCAATCGATTCTTTCAAATGGGTATTTTTACTTTGTACAGAATTGCTTCCGAAGAAAAGGCGAACGTTTTAATTTTTTTTTTATAGTCAAGGTCTATCTGCTTATTTGCCACATAAGCTTCTATCTCAGTTCGTCGAAACTTTTACCATCAGGCATTTACTATCAGTCATTTACGAGTAGCAGACTTTATATAATTATTTTTCAGGATTCTAAGAAATTCTTGTATTTGCATATATGTACCACAAAAAGTTCAGTGTTCGCTAAAAGCTTTGATTTATAAGTTATTTTCTTTAGACATTTACCATTATGCCTCAGAGGAATGATATGTTTTAATTTTTCACGCTGAGTTAAGCTTGTTTCTTGTCGCCACATGGTTCTTTTTTTATCAACGACTGGAAAGCAAAAACTTTTAAAGAAAACAAAGCAAGTTCACTCTGTGTGCCTTAGTGAATGGTAGGTATACATCAGAGATCTGCATGAATGGATTCATTTGCTGTTTTAAGTTCCTTTAATTTTTCAACTCCCTGCAAGTCGAGGCAGGCAAGCAACAAGTTTGCGCGAATCATAGGCAGCAAAAATCAAGTCGCCAAATGCAGAAAATTTGAAATGTAGAAACTTGATATGTAGAAAACTTGAAATGTAGAAACTTGAAATGTAGGGAAAAAGCAATTATTTTGACTACAAATCGTTTATTTTCAAGTCTGTTTACGAAGTTCGTGGAATTAACTTCGTGTCGTCAATGCAAACTTCGTTTCTCGAGTTGAGAAAACAGTTTAACTTTAAAGAAGTGTCGACCACAACAATAGCTTTTGTGTCATTTACTCTTTCGTGTATACGCAAAAAGACAAAGTGTCGCTCCACACTCGTATGTACTACGCGGTCGACACTGCTTTAAAGCATTGGATTGTAGTATGTTTTTTTGTTTTTTTGTTGTTGTTGTTGTTGTTTATTTTTTATTTTGTCGCTTTGTATAGAAAAGTATAAGTAGACGGTCGTCAGTGGCTTTCTACGGCAGCGCAGTCGCATAGACTTGAAAATAGACTTGAAAAGTAGAAAGCTTGGTTTTTTCTACCAATTAATGTAAGGTAGAAAATAAATAGAATCAAGTCTGACTTATGATTCGTTTTTCAGAAGCAAGTCGAGGCTTGTAGGGTAGAAACATATCAAGTTTCTACAAGTCAAGTCAAAGCTTGATTATTTTCAAGTTACTTGATTTTCAATTGACTTGTTGCAGATCTCTGGTATACATCACTCCATTCTTTTATGTATATATTTTCCTCACCGAAAACTTTCCCAAACTAAACTTTAAGGTTAATACATACATTTATTTCATTTTTTTTTATTTTTTAGCTTGCAATTTAAATATAAAATATTTTAATAAATCTTTTAAACCAAACATGATAGTTAGATAAGAATAAATAAGGAATTGGTCTTGGTCAAAGTTAAAATACAACCAGAACCATGCTAAAGTACATTCAAGGTTATTTTATTATTTTGATAGACTTTTTGAAGAAAACAATTACAATTTCAAAATTATGTCGACAAATAGTTCATGGCTAAATCAACCCTGGTGGTGATGCTTATGAGGAACAAATAAACTTCTAGCTGTTTACTCCACTTTTTGTTTAAACTTCAGGACAAAAATGTCGGTATTGGAATATAATTCACAGTTATCGCCGACGAAAATATATGGTCCGACATGTAAACCGCACCAAACAGTTACTTTTTGTGGATCAAGTGGTGATTCATGAAGCACATGTGAGTTTTCACCCGACCAATATCGCATATTTTGCTTATTGAAGAACCCATTGAGCCAAAAATGAGCTTCATCACTGAAGATGATTTTGCGATGAAATTCATTAATTGCTAAATTTTTACAATTTGCAGACATTGTTCGTTCGTAAACTTTACCATGGTAAAAATGTTGAGTTTACTGAATAAATTGACAGTCACAGTTTGATGATAAGTGAAAGGGTGCGTTCAGAAATTTAATTCAAAGTTGTCAAGTTCCTATTGGAGAACCCTTTATATGGATTTAACAAAGATAATCATAATGAACAATTTTTCACAGTTAAAGGGACATGTGAAATTAGGTTTTTCAGAGATTACAATGTTAAAAGCTGTTGAACCAAGCGGTGTTGATTTATTTCCTGCCTTTTCGTCTATGCTTTTCTTATTTGTGGCAAATTTAAATTTACGAGTAGAACATGGAGAGAAAAATTCAAGCATTCTATGTTTGAATGAAGCAAATATGCGATCAATTTATACACAAGAGTAAATTTCTCAGTTCAAGCGTTATTTTGCTAGAATTGAGAAAATTTCAAAAAAATGATATTAAAAAAAAAGAGACAGTAGTTTCGACTATGTCGTAACACAAAACGTAGAATTATTGAATTCGCTTTTGATGACATCTTTTTTAAAAATATTTATTCCATACACCTGAGCATATGACCTTTAAGAGAGTGCCGGAGAGGGTTAATAAGTATCACCAACCCCCATTACTTTTGCAAAAGGAATATTTTGGCCTTTGACACCTATTCCCTCCGACCACTCCTTAGGGGGGCTCCCATACAAATTTTATGGTTTTGTCGATAAAACCGGAAACTGTCCATAAATAGGTAGAAAACTTAAACAAGCAAACAAAATTTGTTCAATGCTACCAAGTTCAACAACCCATGTGTCAAAATTTCACTGTCGATAATATGCCCGGATATTTAATTGGCTGCGGAATTTTGACATCTCAATACCAGATTCTGTTAAAAAAGCATGCCCCTCAAAATTACTCAGTATTACTGTGCAACGCGAGTCTGTTAAAAACAACATGCCCCAAAAGTATGCTTTTTTTAATTATAAGATTTATGTCTTCACACTAGATGGCGCTGTCTTCGCCGTCGAATAAACCGGAAGCCGTCGATAAATAGGTAGCAAGTTTAAGTAAACAAAAACATCAAATGTTGGCTTTATATTTCATGTAATTGTGTAAAAGTTATATAAGTTAGAGAGTTCAAACATGAATTTTTCTCCCAGTGAGGATCAAGCAGACCAACAAGTGCTAACATCAACATTGTACGATTAGTACTTTAGGCCCACCAAAGGCTCAAAAAGTGATATATGTAAATACCGACACCTGATCACTATCAACCACACTTCTTACCTCCTAGAATGACGTATTCTACGTCAAAAATGCTTAATTCAAAAAATACTTTCTTAAAACTACAAAATATTTTTTCTATATTCAAGACTTATATTTGCTTGAAGTGAGAAAAAATTGCTTCATTCAAGTAAATAATTTTCCTAATACTAGAATATTTTGCTTGGTATTAGGAACTTAATTTTCTTTTTATGTTAAAAATCCTTCAGCAAAGATGTAGGATAACCGGTCATAAAAAACTACTTGAATATACTAAATATATCTTGTAGATGCTTTCGTGTTTCCAAGTAAAGTAACAGATAAGTCACTGCGCCTTCGAACCATGCCATGGTTTTTCAATCCGCAACCAGAGCTTAAACATGTTTTCATGTAAATATGTTGTGAATTATAAGCATGACGATATAAGTTGAAATAAGAAAAATTAGCTTGATTCAAGTAAACAATTTGCTTAAAATAAAATAATTCTCTGCGATTGACTAAATTAAGAAAATATTTTCTTGATTCAAGTCTTGTTCCAGTCTGAGCCTTCGCAAAATTTTGTTTTGGAACATAGCTTAACCTAGCTTAAATCTTTCTAAAGCAAACTTAGTGTATCAAAATCTAAAGCAAGCTTAGCCTGTCTTTATTTGTTAAGTAGGTAACAGTGACTTTTTATTTATTTTTGATTTGAAATATGATATTAAAATCTTAGAAAACTTCTCTGCTACGTTTTCTTAAATATTCTTGTATTATTCTAGGATAGAATTCTTAAATCTTTCTTCTGGAAACTATTTTATATTTATTGCCACCCATTTTTTTTTTACAAACACAACCCCTTTATGTAGCAAAAACTAAATCTTCTCAACATTTTAACCGATTTTTTTGGATGTGGCGAAAACAAAGGATTTGCAATTTATGAGCAAATTAATTAAATTGATGTTTCATGTGTACAAGGGGAGTGGTTGAACTGAGAACACATACAATTTTACTCACACGAACCCCTCCGCACACACACACGCATACAAGCCTTCCATAGACATCAATAAAATAAAATAAAAAAAAATAAAAATAAAATAATGTCTATTAAGTAAAATGGGTTAGAAGCATACAGGAAGAGCACAGATTGTCCTGCCGGATGCAAACGTTATGAAAGTTTCAGCGATGGTCTTTTGGGCGGAAGTGTGTGTGTGTGTATGTATGTTTATATTTAAAATGGTCAACGCTTCAACGGCCAATTATATACACACGTACCTTTTATGTTGTGCTTGTTCATGTTGGTGTGTGTGTATGTGGGTAAATGATGAAAAACCAGCCCCTGGAGTATATTTAACTGAACAATGACATCCATTGAAATAACTGCAGCTGTATGGGCAAGTGCCTGAGTGTGTCAGTATGTTAATGTGTGGGAATGTACGTGAGGGGATCGAGAAAAGGGAGAAACACCTAAGCCGATGATAATAAAGAAATTTCACAGTTCACAGAGTGAAGCAACGAAACAATTAAGGATGCTCCAAGGGAATTGAAATTAAGAATGTTGCAGATTTTTAAGTTTTAGAAACTGTACATTTTCTGCAACTGTACCTGCTGCAAGGTATATAAAATCTGCTTAATAAAACATACATACATAGCATTATATCCAAATTAATTTTACTTTTAATACTGCAAACATAACTAAGAATTGAACTTAATATTTGACTGATAAGGAGGGAAGAACCCGATGTAACAGACCTGACAAATAATGCTTTGGGAAAGATATATATTTATTTCTCTACAAAGACTCCTCCCAGCTATGTTCACTAGCTTCGATGGGCTGTTTATACCCCTCAGGAAATGCAACCAGTGTAAGAGTCACTCTTTCTCTTTCAACAGTACTAGTGATACATTATACCCCCACTATGTTCAAGAAAGTACTAGTCGCCGTTTGAACTAGTGAATGAGTATATCCAGCGGGACCAATTGGGTACATTTGCTGTAGTAAATCACTAGTACATATCTGCAGAAAAAGTCACCTTATTTAGTGCTTTAAGGCATTGCTAGTAGTAAATCGTAGAAAAAAAAAGATTTGATGCTTGTTGGAAAAATGTTTTTTTTTTTTTGACACAAAATATTTTGAACTAACATCACATGTTGAGTCTTATAATGAAATAATATAATGAAGTAAGGCCGGTAGCTTTTCCAGATATTTTCTGGAAGGTGTCGTTTCGATATACCACTTTTTAACTTCTCGAAAAAACTCGACTAGACGAAACAAAATCCGCAAGATATTCTTCTATTCGTTCTCCCTATTTTTCTTCTTCTTCATCTTCTAGCTCCGGAGAGACGCTGCAAATGAAAGTGACGCTGTCTTTTTGTATAAATCTGCTTTTGTTTATTTCTTATATTTTTAAATATCTCCTATTCATTATAGTTGTATTATTCACCTTCTTAATAATTTAATTACGTTTCTTACCTTTTCACACCCTGCTGGAAGCTCGGAAAAATGTCTCAAAAGTGTAGAGAAATTCGGCTGGGACCAACTCAAAGTGTATAAAATTACTATCAGAATGCACTTCAAATTAAACTCCTATCTGATCATAGGACGATTTTATGCTGATTTTTTATTTTTTTATTTTTATTTTTATTTTTATTTTATTTTTATTTTTATTTTATTTTTAACAACAATTGCACGCATATTACTTCATTAAAACTTTATTTGAGAACTCGTTTTGCGATTTAACTTCATTAAATTGACTTAACCCTACTGTAAGGATAAAAAAAAACCTACAAACCTTAGGTTAATGAACCATTTGGTCCTTAGTACATTTTTCATACGAGAAATCTTATTGAACTTATTTTTTTAGCTCTTTTGATTAAAAAATGCGCAAACACAATAATTTTTTAAAAAAAACTACTTTGTACGATCAAGTTCTCACAGATACACTCATATTTGCACGTACTCCGATTGTTGTTAAATGGTGTGACATGTTTTGACATGTTTGAAGTGGGGTACTGCAAAGTGCACTTTTCATATCGTTTCTGCTGTTCAGTTTGTGTTTATATTTCGAGATGTGCGGGCTATTATTTTTGGGTGTTATGGAAAACTCATTCGTACAAATGTACTAATCTTATTTGTAAAATGTATCGAATAAAGTCTTTCATCAATTATTATTAATGATTTATAAAAATAACCGTACATAACTAAAATTAACTTTTTTCATTTTGTACAGTGTGTTCGGTAGCTTATACTTGTTAATTAGTAGTATTCAATTTTCCATAATGTCTACGATAATTTTTAATGGTGTTAATAATCATAACCAGAATAGAGAGAAAGTTTGTGCGACCTGTGGAAAAAAAATATTTTTCAAAAATGCGAAACCAGAAAAATTTTTAATAACTTCCAAATTATGTGAGCTAATTAAATCATTTGTGAATTCAAGTTATTCTATGAGTGACGAACGTTTTCCGCTTGGAATTTGTGGAACATGCCAAACGGTACTTTATGAACACAACAAAAAAATTCTAAAAAGAAAATTGCCTGTGATGCCAAATTATATAGATTTGCAATTACCAAAAAACACTAGAAGTCATGAATATAAAAATATTCAATGTCAATGCTATATATGCATAACTGCTGCATCCAAATCTCATCCAAAGATTGTGACTGAAAGAAATCGTGAAAAAGCACCAATAGTAATCGGTCAAAAAGGTAATACTGCCAATACAGTTCTGCAGCACGTTGACCACAGTGAATCGCAAAATAAATTTCCAAATCTTGTAACTCAACGTGAACCTAATAATATTATCAAAAGAATCGATAAATTACCAAAAAAACAGCAAGAGCAAATAATATCAAATATTTTACTTAAAAAAGCGAATGAAAATGACAGTTTTCAGCATTCAAAATCCAAGAAACTTGTAAATGTTAAACTTGAACTGAGCAATAAAAAAGGAATAAAAACTACAGTTTTATTGAATCCACAAAAAACAAGACAACATGTTTCTTTTCGTGCGGAAAATTTGGATAAATTTTCAGTCGATAATACATTGTCTATTACAAAAATGAAGGATTTAACGAAATTTATTCGCTCAACGTGCGGTAGGAAATCTGTACCAACTAATTATTTATCTCATGTGACTGAAAGACTTAAGAATTTAGAAAATATTTATAACAGCGGTGTATTCGAATTTGAAATTCCAAAATCAACTTCAATCGAAAAAAGGCCGTGTATTTGGGCAGATGCCACGAAATTAGTTGAAACTGTTGTTGAGTCACGAAAATTAATTGGTAACTATCAAGTCAAAGTAATGGCAGATGGAGGACAGGGGTTTTTTAAAATTTGTCTTTCAATCATTCCAGAAAATATGTGTGATAATAACTTTGAGTATGAAGATGAATGTTATGAGCCAGCAGAGAAAAAAAAGAAAGTCTATAACTTTGAAGTAACCAGCGTGAAAAAATTATTTATACTATGCATCGTGCCAGATATCAAGGAATCTTATCGTAATATGAAATTTCTATTTGAAAAAACAAATTTAAATGACATTTCATGCAAATTTACAGCTGATTTCAAAATGATCCTTATTGTAAATGGTCAGCAAACGGCTTCAGCCGCGTACCCTTGCCCATATTGCTACATAAGCTTAAATCAGTTACGTACCTCAGCTAAGAATGATAGTTATAATTCTATGGAATTGAAGACATACGGTGACTTGAGGAAAGATTATAATATTTTCAAAAATTTAGATTGTAATAAAAAAAAAGCTAAAGAAGCTTTCAGTACCATTAATTTGCCTCTCTTTAATGAAGCTGATGATAAATACGTAATTGAGAAATGTATAATCCCTGAATTGCACTTACTTCAGGGATTTGTAAATCACTTATTTTTTAAAGGATTAGTTCCTCTTCTCACTCTGGAAATAGCTTTGCAGTGGCCAAAGAAGATATGTGCTATACCAAAAAATTATCATGGTTGTGTCTTCGAGGGGAATGCGTGTAGAAATCTTTTGAAATCAGCAGATTTATTAGATGACCCTAATATTTACAAAAACGTTGGCCGATTTCGCATTCTGCCATTTATAGCTGCATTTAAATCTATGAATAAGGTTGTTTCATCTTGTTTTTCTACGAAAAAAGTTAATAGATCCAATTTGGATAAAAATTTGAAGGATCTTAAAAAAATGTATAAAGGAACAGAAATTTCAGAAACCCTCAAAATTCACGTACTTTTACGACATATTGAAGAATGCCTTAATTTTCTTGAAGACGATGGACTAGGAGTTTGGTCTGAGCAAGCTGGAGAGTCTATTCACCGGGAATTTCTGCAGTACTGGGCAAGATATAAGATGAATATGGTTGACCATCCGTTATACGTATCAAGATTAAAAAAAGCTGTTGTTGCTTTTTCATCATCGCATATTTAAATATTTATGATATTTATACGTATACTTACGAGTAGGTATACTTATATATACTTATATATTTATATATATTTATATATATTCATATATTATTATATATTTATATAAATTTATGATGTAATATATAGAACTTTTCATGTATAATAACATAATTGTTTTGTATCACATTAACGAATTGCAGTATTATAGTTTTGTAAATTTGAAATAAATAAATATAAGAAATTTTTCTCCAAATTTGGATTTAATTGCATATTGCGATATAAGATTTCTAACATTTTTTTCGGAACATTTTTTCCTAGTATTAGAATTGTTTTTATTCATAAATTAATTCAACATAATGTGATTTTGAACGAAAAAAGCGCACAAAAAAAAATCAAAATAATTAAATCAGCATAAAATCGTCCTATGATCAGATAGGAGTTTAATTTGAAGTGCATTCTGATAGTAATTTTATACACTTTGAGTTGGTCCCAGCCGAATTTCTCTACACTTTTGAGACATTTTTCCGAGCTTCCAGCAGGGTGTGTTTTATTTTCACTACCGATGCGCAATATAAAAATTAAGTACGCCATGCAAATGTTACGTACGCTTTAAGCAAGTGTGAAGACAGTACTGAATCGTTTCTCTCTCTCATATCGAAGCAACACGTTCGTAGAATATCCGAATGTTTATGCTTGGGTGACAATGTCTACCAGTGTTGCCAACAATTCCAAGCCAAAAAGCACCAACTTCAAAAGCAAAACGCGTAATTTTGAGTAAAAAGCACTAAAAAAAGAAACCTTTTATAAGAGTAGATAAAAGTTGTCTGAGTATCGAGTATATGATAAAAAAAACTTGCATTCTTTTTACTTACACATTTTTTTTCTTGTTGATTCAACTAAAAAAATTTTATGAATCTTTGTTGTTGTTTTTTTTAGGTGAATTTATAATTTTTATTTTGAATTTTCATACAAAATACAATTTCCTTAAGTTATCTTATTTTACCTCGATATTTGTTTAATAAGATTTTTTTAAGGGTAAACAAACCCCTTTTCTTTGTTTTCCCTAGCAAGTACATATAGAAAATTATCTTTGTTGTATTATTCAAGTTTTGTAGGCTTCCAACAAAATTTTTGAACTTTTAAATGTTTTTCGTTTAGTGTATTCAGTACTTTATGAATCTTGAAAAGGCATTTTGACACGCTACAAGACTATGCATTCCTAAAATGATTTTTTTTAACAACAAATTAAATAAAATATTTTATGTAAAATTTTTTCAAAACAAAATAAACAAAACTGAAAAAAACACTTAAAAGTTTTCATATAATTTTTCGAAAAATATTTAAGCATTTAGTTTCTAAAAAAAAAACAAACATACAAAAGAGGAATGAACACAAATCTCACTAATTTTTTTTTAATTAATCAAAGAATACAGCATTTCTGCTTCATCATAATCAGCTGAATCATCTTCTGACCAAAGTTTAGATTCTTTGGTATATAATAATCTGACTTTTTAGTTTTAGTAGAATTAATTTTACAAAAAATTTCATCAGGTATATTAAATGAATCACAACGCATTTAGTTTTTAGGAATAACCCATATTTCGAAAATATGTGTTCGGAAATTCGTATTAATTTCTTAATTAAGGGCTGCCAAAAAATATTCCTAAGTTAAAAAACAAAATGCACTAAAAGCACTAAACTTAAAATGAAAATGCACTAATGTTGTTGCTTTTTTATTTAGTGCTTTTTTAAAAAAAAACGCGTATTGGAACTTAAAAAAGCACTAGATCTAGTGCTAAAAGCACTGACTTGGCAACACTGATGTCTACAGTTGGTTTTAACTCCAATTTTCCATAGTTCTGTTGTCTCTGGTGAAAGAGTGGTGACCAAAGGGCAATTTGTCCCGAGTTTCCTGCAGGGTAGTGAGCATCTTCGAGTTTTTCAAAATTGCTCTTCACCACATTGTTGGGAACAATTTTAACACAGAACACTTAAACCTTTGCACAGTACCTTTTAACACAGTAAATAGTCCGAGTGAAAAGGGTTAGTGAGGAAATAATTCTAATTTTAACGTATTGAATTTACTCATCGGTATAATAGATAAGTCCCAATTGTCCTGATGACACAAAAAAAAAAAAAAATGATTTCGTGATTTTGTTTGGAATATTTGAAGTGTTCCATGATTGGAGTGTTGCTATGATGAAGATGGCACAGTTTTTGCCTTCTCTTGAGCCAATTATGTATCTCCTTTAAGCAAATTATCTTCTTTGAAACAATTATCTCCGTTTTTCATTTAAAGCAGGGATTGGCAAAAAGTGATTTTTGAAGAGTGCAACAACAAATAGAACCGAAAACCAACAACAACAACAAATCGTTGGGTACATAGTACAATAAGGAATTAGTAACAAAAAACTCAAACAAAACGCAGTCGGTGACGAAACCATACGCAAAATTACCAACAAGAAACCTTCAGCGTAGCTAGAGTTGTACGCGGTCTCATGCGCTAATTTACCAACAAAGACAAGAATAAACAACAACAAACACACGCTATACTGTTGCGGTGCAGCTGCGCCTGTGAACGATTCAGCGAATTACAACAATAATAGAAATATTGAAGTTGTTGTAATAGAGTGGAAAGAGTAAGGCGATGGCAATCACTGGTTTAAAGCAGGCCTAATTACAAAGGTAGCCCTTGTGGCCCTTCTTGTAATAACTGGCCCATTTATTAAAATTAAATATAACTCAGATTTTGCTTGCGCAAAATTTAAGACGAAATGCACTTGCGAAAATTAACTATAACAAACAACAACAACATACGCATCGAAACTCACAAGAGTGCAGCGCGACGACCAAACATACAGAATTGTTGTTGTGCGTGTGTTTTGTTAGTGGAATAGAAATTCAGACGATCTCGTGTTCTGCTACGCATGCTTGTTTTGTTTTTGGGATTTTTTATCAACACATTCTTTGCACTTGCAAAAACCAACAAATTAGGTTGCCGTCGATGGTGGTGACCAGTGTTCAGACTCTACTGCAATTGCAGTAGATCTACTGCGCTTTTTCGTTGCGGTTTTTTTAAATCTACTGCGATTTATTCCCAACAAACATTTTTAGAGTTATTGTTTTATTTATCAAACAATTGACAGGAAACACAGACAATTTTTTATGTAACATTGCATTACGTCAAGTATAACTACACCTTTAATATCATTACATAAAACACTAGAAAGATGGCAGCATAAGTGTTAAATTAATAGTCATATTAATTTTGAGTCCGTAAAAAAAATGTTTCTGCAACATGCAAATATATAGTATATAGTTATTTTTTTTTAGTAGTATGAAATTTACGTACATGGTTGTATTTATATAAAAAAAAAACTACTGCGAAAAAATTCGTCTGACTGCGTTTTTTTTTTTAATTTACTAATTTTCAAGTCCGAACCCTGGTTTAAAGCAGAGTTGTAAATCCCATAGCTCAATTAGCGCTTTTAGCTCACTTACAAAAACTTCAAAATTTCAGTGTTTGCTGTTATTCGAAGAAATGACTGTCGGCGTATGCATAGCATTGTGACAGTTTCAATTTTACTTGTTTTTTTTATTTTTTAAGGACTATATTAGCTCAGTTAACTAATTAGTTAACTCAGTTAATTAACTAATTTTATTTTTGTTTATATTTTTTTAAAAACCATCAGAGCGAACTCTGATGTTTTAACTTTATTTATTAAACTCTGAACTAAGACTAAACTATAAAATATTCTTATGTTAACTTATTGCCTAGAGCTGCACTGCTGTTCCTCTGCTGCTAGCGTTGTTGTTGTTGTTAATCGATTCACCTGCATAACAGTGTCAAGCCATATGTCAGCATAAAAAGATGATTGCGAAATATTGAAGAGATATTAAAGTTTTTTGAAAGTTTGCGACTAGCAAAAGAGTAGAAAAACATTGCTTTGACAAAGTATAGCGCTTCTATAATTCCTCTTTGGTTTTATTGATCTTGCGCCTATTAGCTTGTCAAAGTTAGTGGACTGCTAGAACCACTGAGACTACTGATGAGTCGGAGTAGCGTCCGACGAAACCATGGTCTAGTCAGCTTGGTTTAAGTTCTGCAAAGAACTTTGTTGTTGTAGCAACCTGTTGCTTCATGAATTATTTGGCATTAAGCTCACAATATAATTCTTAAAAAAAAAAAAAAAAAAAAAAAATATGTTTTTTAAGAATTATAAAAGAAATAAACTTATTAAAATATGCCACAATTTTATAACTCAATTAAAGTGCTGGGTTGAAAGCCGAATGGTCCACGCAGTCGGCATGTTTAATGCAGTCGAATGATCGATACATTTATTCAGCGTCAAAACTAATTAAAATTAAGTGTTTTAGAAATTAATAATTTTTATAAAGAACTTAGGTCCTAGGATTGATCAACATCAAATATATATATTACCTATTATATTCGATAGTCGTACTCTATCTTTCAGTGAGTTTTACAAAACCTCCTTCTATCCTCTCCTAGAAGAATCTGTATTTATCGGGGAAAAATTGAACAAGGTGTTGATCTCATCTCTACCGAATCGAATTTTATTCCGCTCATGTTTTGTTGAGAACGAAACGAAAAGAACTCTGAAGATACAAGGTCAGACGAGTACAGTCGGTGTGGCTACACATCCCATTCAAACTCCAATAATTTTGACAGGCAGCAAAACTTGTGTATGGCCACGCATTGTTGGAATGGAACACAACTTTTTTGCGATTAGTAAGCTCTGAACGACAATCCACATTCAAAAAGATTGTATAGTTCCTTAGCAGGATCTTGAACAATACAACATCTTTAAAATCCCATCACTCTGAGAGCATAACCTTACTCTGACGAATGTCTCCTTTTGATGTCGTTCTGGACTAATCACAACGCCGGTAACAAAACCTTCTGCGAACCATACTGTTGTTCACATACATATCTAGTTTAACATTAACTTTAAAAAATTATCGTTTCGTAATCGTAAAAATCAAAATTTTAAATTTTCTTATTTTCAAATCTATACTACTGATAAAAGTCATTTTCTGTTTGTTTGACCACAAATGTTTGTTTGAATACAAATACAGTAGACTCTCACAAATTAGAACCACTTTGTTTCACGGGTTGTTCTAATTTCTGAAATGTTCTAATTTCTGGACTTCTTTTTCACAGAAATTTAAAAGAAAAGAATAAAACTGATTAAAAAAGTGAATGTTAATACAAAAGAATTTTTATTTATTAATATTAAATGTTTTTTTTTAACATATAACTCATATAATTCCCCAATTTATATTTATATCAATGAGCAAAGATCATTTATGAATTTAATAAATAAAGAAACGTCCAGAAATTAGAACCAGGTTCTAATTTCAGAGCGTTCAATATTGAAATGGTATGTTCTAATTTCTGGAAAGTTCGAATTTGTGAGAGTTCTAATTTGTGAGATTGCACTGTATTAACGACTAAAAGGATTTAACTCAAATCGGTACACATATTACTTGAATCCTAACTTAGATTATGTCATACTTAGTTTTGACCACGCCTCTTCCGCCCCTTACAAGAAATGCAAATCAGCATACAAGCATACTTTCTTTTACCGAAAATGTTCGTTTTATTAATTTAAAAAAAGTTGTGTTATTTAGACACCAAAAATATTTACATATATATTATAAAAATGGCATGAACTTCTAGTACAATGTCTTTTTCTAATAACATCGTTTCCTTAAAATAATAAAAAACTATCAGAAATTCTTACGTTTTATTTTTGATGCAAGCATCTCTGTTGTTTTTAAATAAATTTTTTTTTTTTTCGTTAATAAATTGAATTCGAACACTAAACAAAAACTTTGGAAAGTACCGTTAGCTTAGCTTATATATTTTTAATATATTTATAAAAAAAGGTTCAAAATATTCACTTTTTACTCAAATAATGACACAAAGCTGTTTTTCTTGTGAAAATAATAAAAACGCAAAATTGCGTTTTTAGTTACCTTTAACACGACGAAAGCGTTTAATAGCAAATGTAGTTTCAGTTTTACGAACAAATTTTTAACTCTTTCTGTCAATAAAAAAAAAAACAAGACCTTCCTCAGTGAATTTTTTAAGAAATTGTTTTTCTTAAAAGTTGTTTTTTGTTTTATATAATAGTTAAGCTCCAAGAATAATTTATGTGAAAAAAATTATACCAATATCTCTTTCCGATCAAAAGTTATTTTTATATTTTTATAGTTAATAATAAAGAAAAATAATAATAAAAAATTTATAAAATTATATATGAGTGAAGTCATTACGTTAAAATCTGAAAAAAAAATATAGAACACAGCCTCAGTGTACAAGGAGCGGTAACTCTATAAATGAAACTTGTAACATAAGTGGCTAAAACGGGCAGATTATTTTTAATTTGAGCCACACTCGGATCAAGCTCCAAGCTGGCCGTTTTGCCTTCAATTAAAAAAATTTCAATTCCATATCCGTCCGTCTACGTTCTCAATTGAGATACGGGAGTAGTTGAGGTACTTTTTTCCCCCACTTTGCTTTGCTGAATTATCAATCGATCTTTTTTTTCCATATCGTTTTATCTCTTTCTGTATCTCCCTCTTTCTCGCTTCTTCTCACTCTTTTACAATCAATTCCTTGTTGTATCGTTCTACGTTTCAGGCAAGCTTTGTTTTTCAATTTTTTGTTTTTCATAAAATTCTGTTTGTTTCACCATGTGTTCTGTTGTTGTTGTTGTTGTTGTTGTGACTGTTACTGCTATGGCTGCAACATTCTCTACAAATATAGAAAAGCGCACTCTAAAGCTTTTTGTCGGATTAAATTGTTGACATGAGCCAGATTTTGTTGGTCGGTTTCATGCGTTTCTTGCTCTTTTTTTTCGTCCGTTTTTCTCCACATGTTTCAATACTCAGCCAAATGCATAAAGTCCTGAAAGTGCGGTTAAGTGGCACTGATGGTAAAAGAGCTTGTGAAACATTGATTGAAAAAGATGAGAAAAAATCACAATGTATTGATTGTTTAATTGGAATTTAATAAACTGATTGCCATAGATATGGATAATGTTTCAATGATACTGTGAGTGAGCAAAAAAAAACTGAAAAGAGCTTGTTACAAAGGTAAGCTGCGGATAATCCTTAGAGTTTTTTAGCAATTAAAGTTTTAGCAAAAAATATCACAAACAAGTTCGTTAACAAAAAAGATATTAACAGATATGGTGATTGTCCTATCTTATATGGAAGCCTTAGATACATTTAAATGATTTTTTGTGCCACAAATTTATTAAATGAACTGCTATGTTTGACCAAAATTTTAAGTTCTTTGTTTAACGAAGAAAAAAAGAACAATTGAGTTCTTCAAATACAAAGTTTATTACAAAAGATATTTACTTTTGTGAAGAAACTCAAGGATATCGCATTATGCCATTGTTTTCTCCTTGGCAAACAACTTTTAATCAAACACCCACACAAGAACATGGTTTAGTTTTGTGTGTTTGAATATATGCACTATGTGTGTGTGTGTGTGGGGTGTGTCCCTCCGTGTGAGTATGTGAATTTGCTTGGGTATGTCGCTACGTTCATGTCCTTTTTTGTCGTCTTGCATAAACAAAACTATAAATTTTGCAATTTGTCTCTAGCAAAAGGTTGTGTCTGGCGAAAATGCTGTGGAAAATTTTTGGAGTATTATTAAAATTTATGTTACCCAGTGGAAATATTTGTGAAACTATTTGTTCCAGCAGGCTTCTGCGTAAGCTTCTAATACTACGTTTTAAAACTCTACCGACAAATTTTGGTTTAAAATTTTCTGTGTCACAAGCTGTACTTGTTGTGGCGCTGAAACTTATGTATTTTGATGAAAATTAATGAAAATAATAAGTGAAAAATTATACATAACCACAAAACCACAAAAACAAAAACTGCACGTTTTTTAATAGTTAGATGAGTAGCAAAGATGATCTCAATGCTCGTTTTTAAACTTTATTATCACAGAGAATAAAATGAAAAGCACAAAAACCGTTACTTAGAAAAATATTCGAGGCAAACATTTAGCGTATCGATTTGTGGCAATTCAAATGTTGTTTATTTTACTGCAGTTGCGAGTATCTAAAAAAAAGTCAGCATAAATGTAGAAAACTTTTTAAAATGGCTTTCAGGCAGCTATTTTGAGCTTAAAAAAAATAAAAAAAATATGGAATATCAAATAGAAACACCAATGTTATTGCTCTAAAAACTAGCACAGATGCAAATAGAAAACTCAAACAACTACAAAAATCCTCAATATATATCACTCAAAATGCTGAAAATTTATTGCAACTCTAGAGTTTGCACAAAAATTTCAAATTTATACAAACATGGTAAAAATAATAGTAAAAATAAATAAAAATTTTTAGCAGGATTGAAGAAAAACTTGCACTAAAGTAAGGTTAAATTAAACCAACCTACTACTAGGAAGTCCCACTAAGGAGCTTAACCAGCCAAGTTATGAAAACGTGAGCACAGCTAACGTATGCACTAAAAACGGAAGTCATAACCCAAGATATACAATTTCAAATTATTCCAAGACATTCAATAGTAAAATCTGATTTGAAAAATTCCTCCTTAACTCCTTAGAATGCAAAGAAAGCTGCTTTATTCGTTCTATATTCACTGACTGAGCGTGACAAGTTCATTAGTTCATTTTTGAAGAAAAATTACAATAATTTTTTAAATGCAATCCCTTCAGCTTGTAGTTCAAATGTACTTTCAAAGCGTCCAATATTAGCATTTGCTTCCTGCATGCTACAACCCTATCAATATATTTCTTGGTAATTTTGAAAATTCCTTTTTAATATCTCCTAAAAACTAAATAATTAAATTATTTGTAATTAATTGCTAGCAAGTGATTAATTATATTTTCAAGCCCATCAGCCTTCTATGGCACCCGATTCAAAGGAGAACACCTCACCGCAATTTTAGTCACGTTTTGCTTTTGTTTTCTATAGAACTAGAGTATGCGGCAACGCCAAGATGCTCCCTATAACGTCAGCTCCTTGCCACGGGCTATAATTTCGTATCCAGCTGCGATTTCGTTTCACGCATTCTATTAACTGCTGTGGCAAGTTCCTAAAAGCATCTTTGTACAACATGTGCCGTTGATTTCATCTAAGGCGACGACTTGCTGTGAGCGGTTTCCGTTGCTTTTGCCATTGATGTCCTTTGTTTTCAGCAACCTGTGTGACGTGACATGCTGCTGCCATAGTAAGGTGCTCGGGAAGAAGTCAAGCGCAAATTGAAGATGGTGTCTTTTGTAGCTGTTGATACAAAGCTTAATTAATTGAAATTTTGCATAAATTTTCCTCTACGCAACGCGCACACGTACGTACTCACGTAATTGCACATCCACAGTCTAAATGAGACACGCACACGCACACACAAAGAGTCGTACTCAACTAACACAGAGTATCAGTGCATGTGGCAACATTACCTTCGAGGACAAATGATTCGCTGTTGTTGCTTCTAACGTATACTAAGCCATAGCTGTATGTGGTCATAATATTGTAGCGTTGCCACATGCTATGCTGTCAACGCATTTGTATGAGGCAGCAGACTACGTTAGCTTAAAAATTTAAATTAGCTGCAGGGATTTAATGCGTTTGAAAAGGCACGCTTTGGTTGAATTCTTACTGTTTCTGAGTAAATATAGTGAATTTGACTAAATTAGCGGGAAAAGAGGGACATCATAAAAGAGCAGATAGCACCTGAAGAAGTTTAAGAAAGAAAATTTTAAAAATATTTAAATTTTGCAGTATTGTGTTTGATTTGGGGACAACCCGTATTCAATCTTTCTTCTCTAGTTATGTCATTTATAATTTTTTTTATAATTTAAGTCTAAAATTTTCCTCATTAAAAGGGTTCTGTTTTTGTCTACAGAGAAAGTTATTTTCTAAAAACTGGTCCGAAAAACTTACACTGATATTTTAACCACTGCTAGTGGCATTTATAGAGTTTATTTTGACATTGAATCCAAAACTCGTTCAGAACTAAAATCCTGGTTCAAAAACATATTGCCGCATATGCCACTTTTGGTTTAATTTTTTTCAGTTCTATTACATGCGGCAAAATAATGTTTACGTACGGCAAAATAATAAAAACAAAAGGCGTGCAGAAGAAACAATTTCATCGTACAAATTTTTTGTAATTTCTAGCGATTATAAGTAAACCAAACTAAAATAATACGAAATTTACAAGCAATAAGTTGTTAAATCATTAATTTTTTACCATAACAAAAATAGATATAAAAAATTTATATACAAATAAAAAATTAACAATATACAAAACCATTATAAGTATTACAAGTATTTGTACTGAGTTTAGTTATCCTTCTTATAAATTATTTGAGTAAGCAGTCATAATTGCTTTAATAAACAGTCATAATACTTTTGGTAAGAAACCGTAAAGGCCTTTTATATCACTTTTTTTATAAGAAGATACTTTTTTGCAGGTAAACTTTTGACTTTGCTTCAAATATATTATTTGGCGTTGGTATTGTACTTTTTCAGGACTTTTTCTTCAATGAAGTATTTTTGTATTCTATTTCCGCTGTCAAAGTCTTATAAGACACTTTAAATAATTCACCTTGATCATATTTAATAAATTTTGACTAAATGGAACAAATTGAAAAAAACACCTTACTAGATTTTTCAGAATCTTATATATTAATACGCAAACATCGAATGTTGTCGTACACTTTTTCAATATTTATTTTAGAATAAGGATAATGAAACTTATGTCATTCGAAAGGTACTGCACCATAGATGTGCCGATTTATGTTAGATTTTAAATTGATGACCTTTGACCCGAAATATTAACGATGAAAGTTTATATTAATTTTAGTTAGGGATCTCAGAACTCGGAAGAGGTGGAATGAAGAATGAGGTATCGGATGAAAGGTCTGGCTGCACAATATGATTGAATATAAGATTGGTGACCTTTGACCTTAAACATGAGTGGAAAAAGAGCATTTATTTAATAAAAGCTAAACTGACAGAGATGGAAAAACATGATAAAAGAGAGAAATTTAGACATTTATAAGATGTGCAAAAAATACTTTGATATTTTTCAACACCGTTGACGGTTACCTTACAATAAGCACTTTTTCATGTAACAAGTGTCAATATATATTGTGATGGTGAAATTGCTTACAAATAGTAAATTTTGAAAAATTTCCGTTATTTTGACATCAAAATTATTGTGATATCTCGAAAACTATAGATGTTTTCAGTACAACGTTTTTTGTATGAAAATTCGTTGGTTGAGAAAAATAACGGTATACGAAAACTTTTTTGCTAATATTTTCCACGAATAGTATGTTAAAAAATTTCCCGTTATTATCACATCAAAAGTATTGCGATATTTCGAAACCTGTAGATTTTTTCCATGTAATGCATTCCTTAAAGCAATATCATGGCCTCAAAATGAGAAAAAAACAATTGATATTTCAAATTTTGATTTTGCATGTAAATATCTCATCCATTTTCCAATCGATTTTCCTTAAATTTTCTTTGTCTGAAAGTTTAATAAAATGACTTTGGAGAAATAAGAAAATATTACCGTTATCTCACCAATTCAATTTCTTATATTGTTTTCAAAAAAAATCTAAAATATTCAATTTTTGCTCAAAAATTAGACCAGTTATTCTTTATTTTGTAATTTTATTTTTTTTTTCTATTTTCTTCTCTCACACTCTTTCATATAACATATCATTTATTTGCAAAAATTGCTTCATTTTGATATATAATTTAATTACGTGCTTCTATCATCGAAAATCACCCTATGATTTTTTTGATGAAAGTAACATTTTTCAAAATGTTGTTTTTGTATTTTTTTACAAAGTTCTACAGCTTAGAAAATTATTTCTGTGAAAAAATTTTTCAAATATTTCAAACCACTCCAAAGTTATCTATATATTAATACAAAAATCTTGTGGTGCACTTTTTTAATATTTATAATACAAAAAAAGGCATGATTCTTATATCAGTCGAAAGGTAATGAGCCAAAGAGATGTGCCAAAAAATAAAAAAAAAATTAAATATATTATGTGATTATTGCAGTTTGAAAGAAGTGTATGCACTCTCACTCTCAAGGCTGTAATTTGGCAAGGAATATAACAAGGGACAAGGAATAGAACAAGGATTTGAACACACTAAGGACAAAATTTAGAACAAAGATTTAGAAATAAAGTTGGACAAGGATTAGGAATGATTCGAACAAGGTTAAGGTAAGGAATTTGGATACGGATTAAAAGAAGAGTTTGAACAGGAAGTAAGAGTCGGGTCGACTCTTCTGTCGAAGACATTGTGTACATTGTAAGTGACAAAATTATACGTTTTCAGGAATTGCAAAAAAAAAAAACGGTTTTAGTGGCGAACTTAGAGCCATGTCAATGTCCAAAAATTTATGGAATTTGAGAAACTATGTGCAATTATTAGTTTGGGAACAAATGAAAGGATAGGGACAAGAATAAAGATAAGGATAAGGACAAAGATACACTGTCAAAACCCACGTATGGGTCCACATACAGCCAACTTCTTTTTTACTTTGCCAAGCTTTTTTCAATAAATATAAAAAAAAACAAGAGAAAAATCTATTTTGATATGGTCGAATTTTGACCACAGGCGATACTAGTACATTTTAAAATCTGAAGAAACCATTTGTATTATTTGCTGTTACTCTTGGTGATTTATAATTCATTAATTTTTGGACTAAGTCCAGCACGCTACGAATCTCTTTCAATTTTAGATACCCAGCAATGCTACTGTGGACAGTATCACCTTCTTGAATCTGGGAATGTCCGTTAGGGCGTATCGAATTACAATTTTTTTTCGAATTTCACATTCTAAGAGGTCTCAAAAGTTGCATGGGGTTGTCAAGATTACCCAAAAGAAAAATTTTAAGGAAAAGTAAGGATGTCTTCCTGCCCCGCAAGGACAAAGTTGTTTTTTGAGGAAAACAGTAAAAAATAACGACCTTAAAATGCTTTGACTTTTATAAAAAACTACGTATGTTTTAAAACAAAAGTAAGTATAGGCTTAAACTAACAATACATTGGTTAATACGATGCCACTCACGATTGAGAAAATAAAATCGTGGACTTAAGCTCGTATTTTAAATTGAAACTTTTAGACAGGGTGTTATTCAGAAATATTTGAAGAATCCAAATTGAGAAAATAACCGTCGGCACCATTTCTGATACCCGAGATATTATATTAATAACTTATATTATATATATTAACTTATATTAATTAACTTATATATTATATATATATTAACTTATATTAATTTTTTGGAAAAAGTTAAAAAATTGCATGCAAGTATACATTTCTCAAAAATAGGAAAATACATATGCAAAAATTATGATATTTATTTATTCGCCAAATTTAAGGAATACGTTAACACTATAAACAAAACCACCAAAATTTAGACTATTAGATTAACAATCAAAAGTTCTGTGCTATCTTGATTTCGACTTTTGCTTCGAATATCCTTCACACAGGACACTGTGGATAAGAATCGTAAGTGGCATCGTATTTACCAATGTATTGTTAGTTTAAGCCCATACTTACTTTTGCTTTAAGACATACGTAGTTTTTTTTATAAAAGTCAAAGCATTATAAGATCGGTTTTTTTACTGTTTTCCTCAAAAAACAACTTTGTCCTTGCGGGAGAGGAAGACATCCTTTTTTTTTCTTAAAATTTTTTTTGGGTGATTTTGACAACGCCATGAAACTTTTGAGACCTCTTAGATTACGATCTAAAGTTTTCGATACGCCCTAATGTCCGTGTTCCCTAAACTTTTGAGCAACAGTTTTTATTTAATTGTATCAAACATAAATTGAAGCACTATTTTGTGGTACACATGAATCACTCCATGATACAAGATGTTCAATATCTTTAAAGTCACATAAAAATCGTTTTAAAATTTGAATTGACGAGCTGACAATATCGTTTCCGGAACTGCCACTGTGTACCTTGCTCCAAATAGGAAAATAGGTTGAATTTGGTTTTTTTTTTTCTTTTCATACATAGAGTAACAGTAAGTTTTCTTTTATAATAAAATGTAGAAGAAAATCCTTTGGGTAAAGTGAAAACAGTCTGTAAGACTAAAAATATTTTGATTTAATTGCCCATACGTCAAAATAATGTCGGCTGTATCAAATCCATATTTTTGGTTTGTTTTTTTGCCGTATATCCAAAAAAAGTGGCAAATACGGCACATAAGAATAATTTTTGTGATTTTTGTGGTGTGTACGTCAAAGTTCACACAAAATATCTCGGAATCCATAAAAGATAGGAGCATTTCGAGTACATAGATCGATAGAGCTCGAAAAACTACTCAAAACCCCGACCTTAACTAATTTTTAATGGTTTTGTGACGTACGACAGTATAATTGCGGAGCGACGATATACTATACATAAAAAAAAACTTGTAAGAAATGATCTCCGACTGGACCGAAGTTAAAAAACCCCTACGGCCGAAGCAAAGTATATTCAACGTCTTTAGCAGCCAATGAAGTGTTTATTTGTAAAAACATTTTCGTCATAGTTTCTAGAAAGTATTCACTTTTGTTTTTTGATTAAGTGACTTTGTATGGGAGGTAGGCGTGATTTCCACTCGATTTTGTTGAATTTATTACTTAGAGGGCATTGTAAAGCTAATATGCAAAATTTCAAGTCCATATACTAATTTTTGTGGAATTTAAAGAGATTTTACCTCTTTGGTAAAGTCACTTTGTATGGGAGGTAGGCGTGGTTTTCATTCGATTTGGCTAATTTTCGAACTTTATATTTACTTTAAGATACAAGCTTAAATATCGAATTTCATGATGATGGCTTGAAAATAACGGCTGTAATCGTGATCACAGATAGATAGACAGATGGACTGACAGACGGACATGTCTTAATCAACTCGGGTGGTGATACTGATCAAAAATATATATACTTTTCTACACCTACCACGCATCCTTATTTTTTTAGGCTTTGAACCAAGGATTTCAGGTGTAATACCTATTCAGTCAAGTCTGCCTTGGTTCGAAATGGGCCGATTATCACGGCGTGGCGGATTAGTCAATTAAATGATTGAATTAAAATGGTCTTTAAAAAAAAATGGGTCTAGACAATGCTCATTTCGTACTAGGGAATTTCGTATCTCGTGTGGGAGCGCAATCCAAAAAATTGGTCGATTTTTCATTTGTTTGGTTCAATTTTCGTTTTTGTTTTTGGGTAATTTTACCAACAATTTTTGAGCTTTTTTCGTTTTCTTGGGTGAAATTTAATTTTTTCGTTTTGGGTGAGTTTTCATTAATTTTTGGGTGATTTTTAATTTTTTTTTTTTTTTTTTTTTTTTTTTGGCGATTTTGTGAAGAGCCTGAATCTTATCTGAAGAGAATTGTAATCATATGTTTTTATTAGGTTTTTCATTTATGATCACACTAGTGCCGCTAATATTTTACAATGGGCGAGCAAAAAAATATTTATTTTAATATTTTAATATTTTAAAAATAAAATGCAATATCGAATATTTTACCCTTCAAAGGTCTATAAAATATATCGAACTTAAGTAAACTTAAAAAATTTAAAAGTTTATAAAGAATTTTATACCGACAGGCGATTGGCAAAGAGAATTGACAATGAACACGGGAAATTGACACTGTTTCACAATATTTATACCCCCACGTTTAAAAAACGTAAATGGGGGTATATTAATTTTGTCACTCCGTTTGTAACGCCCATAAGGAGGCGTGGTAGGTATAGAAAAGTATATATATTCTTGATCAGCATCACCACCCGAGTTGATTTAGCCCTGTCCGTCTGTCTGTCCGTCTGTCCGTCTGTCCGTCTGTCCGTCTGTCCGTCTGTCTGTGATCACGATTACAGCCGTAATTTTAAAGCTATCATCACGAAATTCAATATTTAAGCTTTTATCTAAAAACTGAAGGTCAAGTTCGTAAATAAGCCAAATCGGATGAAAACCACGCCTACCTCCCATACAAAGTGACTTTATCAAAACGGTAAAATCTCTTAGAATTCAACAAAAATGAATATATGCACTTGCAATTTTGCATATGAGTTTACACACATACACTCTAAGTATGAAATTCAATTAAATCGGATGAAAACCACGCCTACCTCCCATACAAAGGGACTTTATCAAAAAGGTAAAATTTCTCTAAAATCCACAAAAATTAATGTATGGACTTGAAATTTTGCATATACACTTTGATATATAACGTGTACTATGTGTATGGAATTCAACCAAATTGAGTGAAAACCACGCCCACCTCCCATACAAAGCGACTTTATCAAAAAACAAAAGCGAATATTTTCTGTTAAAAATATAACGAAAACGTTTTTACAGATAAACATTTTATTGATTGCTTAAGACTTTGAATATACTTTGGTTCGGCCGTGGGGGTATTTTAACTTCGGCCCAGTCGAAGATCATTTCTTACTAGTTTTACTTAAAATTAAATCATGAGTTAAAATATTTCATTAGATTACAATTAGTTTGAGAACCGAGCTCTTTACAGATCCCCACAAAATCTCACCAAATGGACTTTCGAAGCATCTTGGTTTAACAACTAGGCTTTTATAATTTTTTTCATTTAAATTTTCTTTACATGCGATAGTTTTATTTTCAAATAGTAAATATTTGAAAAATATTTAAAAAAATTTGCGAATAATTTTAATATTTATTTATTAAATCCGTTCAAATACTTCAATTTTTTTTTAATTATTAATTTTTTAACATAAAACTAACAATGCACATGCATGACTTAATTGAAAAGGTATTTACATAAATTTTAAATATTAACGTACTCGATTTATGCAAATGTGTTATTGGTTCAAAAATGACCCCGTTTTTGAATAAATTAAAAAAGCTTTTAAATAAATTTCATTTTTTTTTTCTCTTAGTGTACAACTATATTATTACCTCTGACACATTATGTGCCTTTGTTTATGTTCTAGCAAAGTATAGAGCTTAAAACTGTTCTGATGCAATAATCATAAGCCTCAAAAGTTGAAAAAGGCAACAAAACCAGATTGAATCGCTTCAAGTTTTGATTGGTGACCAACCAACGTACATAACTTTGTCATGACATAAGCATAAGAATTTTTTGTATTGTCCTTGTTAGCTCAACTCATCATTTGTGCCAACTAATGTATGCCATTAGATCTAAGATCTATTCAGTAGAAACAGTATAAAAGCGCATGACTATCGTGTTAGAGAATAGGACACAGAGCATAGATAGACAAAAAATAAATATAATAAAGATTGATAGCAACAAATAAATCAAAGTATTCCATTTTACTACTGATGGTTCTAACTTTGCCATATTTTATTCTTATGATTAGCTTTTTATGAGATTTCACCTTCGTATGGTGCACTAAAGAAGTAAAATTGTTAGTGTGCTGTTCTTTATTCCAATTTTTTTTTCTTTTTTTTTACTTGTTTTTTTTGTTTTGTTTTTGCCTTATTCTCTTCCACAACACAAACAAACAATCAAAGTCGAACATAAAATGTACAAAATATGTGTAATCCTGTTATTATGCCAATGAAAACAACTACAAAAACAACAACAACAATGTCAAAAAGGCCTTAAACGAAAGTAATCAGAAGTTGGGTAGACATCTGAGCCAGTCAGTCACCCAACCAGCTAGCCAGCATCTGAGCCTTATCAGGCAGCACTTCAAAATTAATGCTTTATTCATGTTATCCTTAAATGCTTGGCTAGATGCAGGAAAAGACACAACATCAACATAAGCACCGCATCAAAGGCAAGTAGAAGAACGAATAAAAGACCAGCCGAAGGACCAGCCGGCTGTGAACAAATACACACACAAACAGGATAGGAAACAGCTTTTAGTAGCAATGCTCAAAGATGCCGTTTTGAACCAAATAGGACCTTTTTGTTCACACGTTGTTCGATTTGGTCAAAAAGTGGATTTCATCCATGGGAATAAGTTACGAATGACAGAACTGTCGGCGAGTGTGAATGAAAAGTTTACTGCCTGACTGAATAACCGGCAGGGAATTAGTCATGATATGCATATGCAAAGAAGTCGAAATTAAGGAATTGGAAAAGTATCTATGCATTGTTAGATACACCAGTTAAAATCCGAAAATTCACTACAGATTTATGAAAAAATATAAACTAAATGCTAATTAAAAAAAAGTACTCTGATGTCGCAACCGTAACTTAAAAATTAATTTTTATTAAATTTTGAAAACAAATCATATATTAAAGGCTATACCATTTCCTTCAAATAATAAAGGAATGTTACTTAGAATAGATAAGAACGCCTCAGTGTCAAAGTCACATCCGTTACATATCAAAAGTATCCTTGAAATAGAGTTTTGTTTAAATTTTATAGAATTTAATGCACGCCTCATTAACTGCCAGCTTAAATGGTGCATCAGTAAAATTCTGCATAAGTTGCTAGCCAAATATACCATCCACCCACCCATCGTTTCGGCACACATGCTCACCACATACCCACACTCAGTAAAAAAAGCTTTAATTACCTGCTTGCCGCGATGCCATTGAAGGCTCGAGCGTCCTCTTGAACTACTTTAAATTCCGTTGCATTTCATTAACTTTGTTGCTTCAAAAACAAAAAAAAAAAAAGTTAGCAAATTATTTTAATGGCAGCTTAACAATGACGTTTTTTTTTATTCTTATTTTCGCCAACTTCATCCACAGCCTGTGTCTGACTTTCACAGCTAATTTAACCAAAAAGTTTGTTATTTTTCCTGGTTTTTTCTTCTTTATTTGGCCAACACGATAGTCAAATAAATGAATACGACTCTCAAATAGCTGACGTTTCAAAGCATGGCCAAAGTTATATTGTACCTCGACTATGTAACTATGGTTAAGGGAAAATAGGGTTAACAGGGTTACAGGTAAAAAGTTGTTAATGACATTTTATCAAAGCAAAAGAGTGCAATAACAAAGCTGTCTCAACATGAAATCGCTTCGTTCGGAGTTTTAAATTTTAATTATAAGCTATACAAAGGATTTCCTTGAACTCTATAAGTTGAAAAATTATAATGAATTTCCCTGAAATAAAATCTGCTCAAATTTGTTCAAATCAAGCACTAAAAGCTTATATTAAGAGAAAAAATTATATAGAGACCATTTATTTCTAAAATTGATTAAAATAAGTGATTAGTTGAAACAAGAATTAAATACTTGTTTCTAGAACATGGAACAAAACTTGAATCAAGGAAATATATTCTTAATTTAAGCAAACGCAGAGTAGTAAGTATTAGAAATATTCTTGAATTAATCTATATTTTGCCTGATATAAGAAAATAAAAAATTATTTCACAATTTCTTGATTCAAGAATGTAAAACTGTACAAGTACTTTCCGTCTAAAATCTTTCAACCCTTAACCTTAAAATTATGAGCGAAAAAAGAAGTCACTTATCTGAATATATGTAATTTCTATACCTATCAATATGCTATTATATATAAGGGTTCTACGTTTTTGGTAAATCTTTTTATTTAATTATTTAAGAATTCATGTATTTTTATCCATGCTGCCAATGTATAAGCAGCACAAAATAACAGCAAACAATAGCTTAAGATCTTTGTTGAGAGAGAGAGGTGAGATTCTACAACTCACCGTGCTGGTCTCTTGAGTGGATAGTTGCGCTCAGTTAATTTCTGATGCAGTGTTGCCATATGACCAATATATCGTAGAGATATGAAAATATGTTTTTATATAATATTTATACTCCCAAGCAACGTTGGGAACGGGTATGGTAGTATTATATAATCACAATTACTTAATTTATGAATTTTGACAAGATATCAGAAAATATTTTAAAATAAGTTAAATTTATTGGAGGTGCAAGCAGAAATCGACGGAACATTTATGTTTTTTCCTGTATTTCCATCCTTAGGATCTTGAAAATATGTAGTCAAAAGGATATTTCCCTACCTAATTTATTTTACGAGTCATAGCATATTAGACGAGAGAGTGCTTCGGCCGAAAAACAGGTATAAATGCGTTTTTCTAGAAACACCTATTTTCTGCGCCGAACACGATTCCGCTTCAACGACTTGACCGATTTCGATGTTTGACGACTTAAATTAAGCGTAGACCTACGTTGGTGCAGAAAACTAAATTTTTTTTTTTTAATATGTAAATATTTGCACAACCATTTAGCTTAAGGATCCAAGCATACATGACTTTTATTTTATGATGAATATGAACCGAAATCATGTTCTTTCAGAATCTCAATTATAATTATTTTCTATATATTTAAAAACTTCAATTTCTCATGTTGAGGTGTAGATGTATACACCATGCACGTTGAAGCAAGATAATCGTATATTTTGTTTCTATTATAATGCTTGTTTCTGATAATAAATAACTCTTCACATAATGCTGAAGCTGGAACATATCGAAAACGGCGTAATACAAGCCTTCAAGACCAAGTAAAGAAGCGAGGCAGATGATTCTTTGACGTTGAAGAAAAAACCAGAAGGCAAACCACAAAAATGAGATGGTCTGCTTTCTCTGCCAAAAAACTATTTGTTAAGCATATCACAAGCAAAATGTGTGCACAAATTGCATTTTAAATAAATAAATGTTTTTATTTATATTTCACATAATATTTCACAAGCATTTAATAATATATATTTTTTTTTTCATTTAAAAGTATATTTTCTTAATCCGTTGATTATAGTTTTTTGTTTCATGACCTATCTGCTATAAATAGGTCTCAATGCTGGTTTCTCAGTACAGTAAATGAGAAAGTTAATTTTTTAATTAATGAAATAATGCACTATTCGATTTGCATGTCCCATTAGTAAATCGTCGTGTCTCTAACAAAAGCTGTCCTTGGTTTTCAAGAAATGTTATTCTAGCCATTAAATCTCGTAATAAAATGTACAATCGCTTTAAAAGATATCCCACAACATTTAACTGGGATCAGTACAAGAGAGCAAGAAATTAAACGTGGCTGTAAAGTTAGCAAAATGACTATTTTTTATTAACAAATTAAACTCTACACAGTCTTCTAAAAAACTCTAGAACAACTTAAAAATGGCTGGAGTATGCAATGTTAAATCTGATGACTGTCACATTGATCCTAATATCTTAAATAATTATTTTATTGCTTCCTCTGCGTCTACTGATACTCTGTTGCCTAGTGTACTAAGAGCTTTAGGTCCTGAAAGTCTATTTAATTTTGACTTTGCTGCTGTAGGTGAGAGTGATGTTGCTCGCTGCGTTAATAAAATAAAGTCAAATGCTGTCGGTGAAGATGGAATATCCATTAAATTTATTAAAATTATCCTACCTCACATATTAAGCCCATTAACCCACATTATAAATCACTGTTGCACTAGTTCTTGCTTCCCTCACGTTTGGAAAGCAGCTAAAATTGTTCCCATAGCTAAAAAATCCAATGCTCACGAACCAGCTGATTATCGCCCAGAAAGTCTGCTATCACCTCTATCTAAAGTAGTTGAGTCTCTCATGGCAGCGCAAATCTCGGAGCACATAAAAAAATATGACTTTATGTCTCCACTTCAGTCTGGTTTTAGATCATTCCACAGCTGCGCTACAGCTATGTTAAAATACTAGATGACATCAGAATGACATATGATCTGAGTCACATTGATCTTCTTTGCATACTAGACTTTTCTAAGGCATTTGACTCTGTTGACCATTCTATTTTGTGCCGCAAACTTGAAGATAATTTTAAGTTTTCTAGCATGTCAGCCCGTCTGTTATATAGTTACCTAGTTGGAAGAACTTAAAGAGTTAGGGTGGGTAATAGTCTGTCCACTTTCCGTCATTTAACTTGTGGGGTTCCTCAAGATTCTGTTCTTGGTCCGCTTTTATTTTCTATGTTTATTAATGACATCTTCTATAAATGCAGGCATGTTACAATGCATGCATATGCTGATGATCTGCAACTGTACTTGTCTAGACCCTTTGACCTTGTCTATGACTTATGTATAAAAATGAACGAAATGAAATGAACTTAAGCAAAATTTCAGAATGGGCTCAAACTAATAAGCTCAAGCTCAATCCCCTTAAATCATGTGTCTTACCGATTTTTTAATCTAGTTACTCTTTCTCTAGTATACCTGACATTTATCTAAATAATGTTGAACTTAATTTTGTTGACAAGATAAAAAATCTTGGTTATCACATTGACTCTTCACTTTCTTGCGAAAACCATATCAATTCTGTTGTTTCCAATGTCTACTATAGGCTTGGGCATTTTAGTTCACAACAAAGATCGCTCTTTTTAGTTCAATCGTATGTAATGAACTAGTTCGTTCATTTAGTTCTTTTAGTTCGTTCGTTCTTTTTGTTCGTTGCATGTTTTACTTCGTTTGTTCTCTTAGTTCGTTAGTTCTTTTAGTTCGTTCGTTCTTTTAGCTCGTTAGGTCTTTTAGTTCGATTGGTCTTTTAGTTCGTTTCGTTTCCTTGTTCATGTCCAGGTATATGAAATGAAACAAACTTGGTATGAATATGTGATAGCCATCAAATCCAACATTTATATTAGTGCAGACACAAAAAGTCTCAAACCATGTACTTAAACCATAGCTTGGTAAATTTAGTTATTTTTGCTTTCGTTCGTTTTGCTGCTACTCGCTGCAATATCAATTGAACTAAAATGAACTAAAAGAACTAAAAGAACGAGAAACACTGAACTAGTTCACATAGTTCATGAGTGCGAATCGTTCAATTGAACTAGTTCGTTCATGAACTACCCAAGCCTAGTCTACTATGTGTTGCGGAACTTGAAGTAGACTGCGTCATTTGTTCCTACTGAAACTAGAAGGAAGTTAGTCCAACAGCTCATAGTGCCAATCATCTCTTACTCAGATGTTGTGTACAGCAAACTTGATTCCAGGTCCAAGATGAAGCTGGAGCTGGCATTTAATAATGCTGTGAGGTACGTTTATGGTCTGAGGAAATTTGATCGCATCAGTCACTTGAGCAATAAAGTTCTGGGATGTAATATTTTTAGTTATTTGAATGCTAGAAACTGCATATTTTTACACAATTTAATCTATTCACAAACACCGTATTACTTATTTGTGAAACTCCAATTTTGCAGATCTAATAGAAATTTCAACCTTTATACCAGTTTATAATTATTTGAATTTCTATAGACTATTTTTAGTGAACGCAATCAGATTGTGGAATACGTTGCCTAGTAGAATCAAAATTATTCGAAACAAACATCTTGAAGCATGATTTTCTCAAATTCTTTTCTTAAATATCTCTTCTATTTCTTTTAATTTAAAATAAAATATAGTTGCAACTAAGTCTGAGTTTTATTCATTTGTAATGTATTGTTAAGTTAGCTTTAAGTTTCATTCATTGTATGCTAATAACCTGTTGTTATGATATCTTACTTAGCGCATTTAAAAGACTCTGTCTTACATGCCGACATTGTTCCCAAATAAATAAATAAATAAAATTAAAATCCACACAAAGTATGTGGGTGTAGAAATCTACACCTTAACGTAGAATTGTGATTTTTTTCTCAACGTAGGACAAGGTTAAATTTTATTCAATTTAAGGGTGGCGTCAGGAAAAGTTTTTTGTCAAAAAAAATTTGTTACAAACATTTTTTTAACAAATTTTTTTAGCAAAACAGGAGGAAAAACGGGGGTTTTTTTCAAATGATGGCCAGTTTTGTTTAAAAGGGTTTTATTAAAATCAGAAACTTACAAGGCCCCCAAATTTCATCTAGGTTAGCAATTTTTTTGGTACTTTCGTTTCAGATCACTTGGCAGGGCTGTAGAGTGTACAGCGCACATCGGCTATCGCCACGCACGGCTTTGACCAGCGAGACCTTCTGAAGCCATTTTGAATTATTTTTCATCGAAAAAATCGTATAATGTTCTTGAAATATACATTAATAAATGCCACGCAAAAATTTTCCAAAAAAGATTTATGTTCACTCAAAAAAAAAAAAAATCCTGCAATTACGTAACGTTTCTACTAGAACCTCCACTTAAGTTTATGTTTAATTTAAAAACAAAATGTGACTATTTTCAGATAAAAAAAAAAAACAAAAAATAAATAACTGGACATTTGAGCCCTTGAAAGGACTTTGACCTAGCTTCTTATGATCAATTGTGTTGTGCGTGTTATTAAGTTTGTACACAATTGACCGAGAAATGGACCTACAGGTTTTAACGCCGACTCCGAACGGTGATGAACGGAATGTTCTTGTTCTCAAGAAGCTTTACATCTTTACATGGCATTTTGATTACTCTCTGAGCTTTGCCATTGTCTGCAGAGAGGTGGCGGCCGTACAGAAAAATCATTTTATTTTAATTCAAATAATTTTCGGTCGCTGCTGGGGTTCGAACCCGGGTCTCCAGGTTCGTTGACAAAGAGGCCACGCACTTTAACTGACTACGCCACGGACGCCACTATTTTCAGATACAAAATTGAAAATAATCTTAAATATCAAGCAAAACTTTATAATTTCCATACCATTCATAACTTGGATCAAGCAAATTCTTCTCTTCATAAGAAAAAGAAAAACAAAATATTGGGAAAATTTTTTATTTGTATTTCTTTACTTGAATCAAGCAAATTATTCTCAATTCACGGGAAATATTTTCCTCAAATCAAGCAAATTATTCACTATTCAGAAAATTGTTTGCTTAAGTCAAGTACATTTTTCTCACTTCAGGAAAATATAAGACTTGAATCTAGAAAAGATATTTTTGAGTTTTAAGCAAAAGTTTCTTGAAGTAGCATTTTTTTTAATATCATGTATTTTATATTTGCTCAATTCTAGGAAAAGAATGCTTGAATTAAGAAATTTACGCTCGAGTGTAAATTGATAGCCTATTTTCTTGAATCAATCATAGAATGCTTGAGTCAAGATTAGAAGGCTTGAGTCAAGAATAGAATGCTTGAGTCAAGAATATAATTCTTGAGTCAAGAATAGAATGCTTCATTTTTACTCTTCGTGTATGCCAACCAACTATGTTTAACTGTTTAATTTAAAATCAGAATCCTTTCTCTAGGAGTTTTATAGAGGTGTTGTTTTTAAAGAACAATGTTCTAAATATTCCAAATAAAATTATGAACCTCTTATAAAGCCTTCCTAATATAAAAAATCGAAAAAAAATGAAAAACATTATTTATAAACGTTCAGTAGCAGTAGAAATCTCTTTTAAATGCTTCATAAATGAGAGAATTTTATAAATGGCTGAAACCTTCAATAAATCCTCGATAAATCATTTAAAACTTTTTTGTTTTTTATTCTCATCTGAGTACAAATTTTGTCAAAAATATATAAAATTATTTCAAAATATATCAAAAACAAACAAAATGTCAAAAAAATGAGAGAATTTTTAAAAATGGATGAAACGTGCTTTAAACCCCTCATAAATAATTTTTAAAACTACGGAGTAGGAAAAGCGATCATCCCAAGATATCCTCTTGACACATCCTTTAAGAATCGGCGATCAACTCTTTCACCACCCAATACCATATCTTTTTTTGTATGAAGGTGCTACGTAAGGGATATTAATCCCTTCGTCACATCTTCGAGCACGTAAGAAGTGATTAGTCAAGAATCCGAACACCTTCTTTTGGCAATGAAGGAAGGATATGGATGTCGATGTCGATATGTATATAGATTTTCAATATATCGTTTTGTAACTGCCGTGTTCATTTCCTAAGGTATTAGTGCCTTTTCCAATACTTGAGGCAATAAGAAAAGATAGATCGCTTTAGAGAGGTGTTCCCCTACCTTCCGACTGGGTATTTCTTCTCGTTTGAGCACAAAGTCAAAAAAATTCAAAATATTTCAAACATTTGGAAAATATGTCAAAAATATTCCAAACAAAAAAAAAAAGAAAATAAAAACAATGATACAAAAAATAGAGGAAGATGCAGATCTGACTGTGCTCTATCCATAACAATATGTTTATGGATAACAAAATTTTAGACTTTTAACATTAAGAAGCCCTTTAACTATTGAACGGTTTAAAGCTATTTTAAGATATTTTTATGAATACAGCTGTTCGAATGTAAGTTTCAATGGGTAGGAAATCTGGTAGAAATTTATTGAAAATACTTGTAATATTTTGGCCCGACCTATGGCCCGTGTCAATATCTCTTCTGCTGCTTATCTTTTCAAAATCCTTATCTGGTGATTTTAAACTTCCTATGCAACTTGAGTTAATTTTATAAATTGTTGGCTTTGAATTTTAACTTTGCACCAAGGAAATGTCCTAATATTGTTAAATTATATCTTTTACTACTTAATGGATATACTTTACAATATTGCAGGATTTTTTTTTCAAATATTTATCTTATTTGCCACATGCAAGATTTTAATCTGTTAATCTGTCTAATTCTATCTTCTGCTCTTTTCCTCTCGTTATGCCAGCGAATGTCTTCTGTCTCTCTCTCTCTCTCTCTCAATTACACATTTAAGAGTTCCCGGTAATATGATCTTAGCTCAATTACATTTATGGCATGTTGAAAAACCCTTTTGAACCACTTCAGCCACTACGGATGGCCTACAACACAACCAGCATGCAAACAAGGATAGCCAAGACGATGTTGCTGTTGCTGTTGTTGTTGTTGTTAGTGCTACTACTTCCGCTTGGCTCTTCTATACTGAAATATAATATCGTTCGCTATCGTGTTCCTATTTCCTTACTACTGACCCAGTTGAGAGTTAAATGAATAATTTTGCAGGCATTTTGTTCTTGGGCTTGTTTTCCATTTTGCACTCGGTCGAAGGATATCAAGGAAATTATAATCAAGACATGCTGCTGCTGCATAGAGGATGAAAACACGCAATCTTTTAGTTCAAGTGGTAATTCTATAAATAGATATATTTATGGCATATAACCACAAACATACATACACACATAAAACAGTACACAAACCAGCAGTTAGGAGAGGAAGTAGGCGGCAGCACAGACGGAAGACATGCTAGTGCAAATGTCCTCCTTGTTGAACGACCTCATAGTTGGTCGGTCTACTAAGTGCGGTTTCATGGCATACATTTATAGTTGCCTTCCGTGATGGTTTCATCCAAAGTGGTCATGATATTTCTATAGAGACATCAAATTATCAAGTTTGAAAAATATTTATTTGTTAAAATTGGTTCCATTTCTCTTCTCTATAACAGACCCAAATAAAAGAAAGAATTTAATTTTTGATTTTATTTATTTCTTGCAGGCCGCCCTGAGCCCACTGTCAGCTGGTTCAATGGTACTCTACCGCTGCAGTCCGGCAATGGCATTTCTATGGCCCGTCATGTTACCGTCAATCGCTTGGAGGTGCCGCACATCCAACGTTCTGCCCTCAATAACACATACCGATGTCAGGCATCGAATACGAAGCTGGTGCCGCCGGTGGAGCGTAGCATACGAATTGAAATGTTGTGTAAGTATGAGTGTATATAGTATAGTCAAGGCTATTGAGAAATCCGGCACAAGCAAACGAGTGCAGCAACATACATTCAGCCATATAGTATATGTATGAGTAGCTTATATGTATATGTATATTTATTTGCAAGTGAATGTGTGGATGTATATGCAAGCCAGTGAAATGTGCAACGCCCTCTGGTAAAATGTAGTTGAACTTTATTTAAGTGCAGTTATTGACTTATGATGATGTCTGCTGAGTTCAGCTAATGCGCCATGACAGGTTGATGTATGAGTTTTTAATTTGAAGGATAATGGTAACTGAGCATGTATAAGAGTTTGTGTGAGTTGGCTGAATGTTTTCAAAAGTTACACGAACTTTTCAAAAGAAAAACAAATTTTAAATAATATTTGGAATACTTAATTTTATGAAGGAATATTTTTAATTACATTTGGTCATAATATTTTACCAAAACGTAAGTTAACTCTTAAATGCACCGTGTATCTTTAAAGATACGGCTATATTTTTGGTTTGATTTTTTTCAAATTAGTTCTATATTATTAAGAATATTATAAGTCTTAAATAAAAAAAATAGTATTTACTTCTATTTGTAATACTTTTTAAAAAAATTATGTACAAGGCCAAAAAAAAATTTTTTTTTTAATTAAATAAACACTATTTTTAACAGTTTAACTTCTAGTAACAGATATTTTTTTGATTAGGAAAAAATACTGACTGCTTTCAAAACATGCCCTGAAGTGATTTTAAGTGGTTCGAAAAAATTTCGGTCATTTGGCACCTCACTGGGTCACTTTAGTTGGTTGTATCTTTAGAGATACGGTGTGCACTCCTTGCAGCTTTTGATAAATTTAATACGGTGTGCACTCCCTGCAGCTTTTGATAGTTTTAACTTTTTAAAATAAATGAATTAATAAATATTTCATAACACACTTCTTTTATTTTGATATATTTTAGTAGGGATTTTAGATATGGGTAAATTCACATTGTATCTTTATAGATACAACCACTTTTCTTAAAAAACTAAAAACTAAAAACGCAGTTTTTATTTTCACTCAATTTTACATAAAATATATTTTTTCGGTTTAAATCGAGGGCCTTGTGCATGTAAGGGTTAAATAGAATCTAGTAAATTAAGTTTTTTTTTACCATTTTCTTAGGTTTGTATAACACAAGGTATATTAAGGAAGGTAGAGTTAGTAGTTGAAATTCTCTCTTGTGGTGGGTACAGCATCTGTCAAAATCGGCTATTGAACGAATAAAAGGAAAAAAATAACAAAATTTTCCAATTAGACTTGTGTTGTTGATGAAAATTAATTAAGCGATTCATTGCCATAATGTTGTGCAATTTGTAAGAAGCCTTTTCTCAAAAGAAAATGGCTCGTCTTTTAGTGTGCCTCTTAATAAAGCAAGACGCATTGAAGCAATTGATTGTTCCACAACATTTTCCCAATCAGCGCGGGTCTGCGAACAGCATTTTTATAAAACGGATCTTATAAATCTTCTGGGGAATAATTGCGGTCCACTCCGGTTGCAGCCAGGAGCAGTAACTTCCTTAGTGTTATTTTACATTCACGATAAATACTAAAAATAAACATTCAGCACGCACAAAAATGAAAACTATGAATTTTAACACATTTGACAGTTTTCTATTCACTGTTTTTTTTTTCACGCTCCTCTTATGTTTGACAGCTACTGTACCCACCACTCTGAGACGAGACTACCTTGTGGAATATACCTTGGCATAACATAAGTTTTTATTTTTATAGCTTTTTGATTTCAATTTTCCTTAAATAATTTGTTATTTCTCTCAATGAATACTATTTTTTTTTTAATTTGTTCAAAGCATTTGGTGCAGATAGTTTTTAACTAAAGCCAACTTTTTATTAAAACAATAAACAACAAATGGGTCCTTTCAGACTTCGAGACATATTTGTAAAAGTTTGTCTGTCTGCATCAAGTAAACTCTTTAACCATTACGAAAGAAATTTTAGAAAAGTAGTTTTTGAACCTGGTTTGCAAAACGGCTTTATAAAAATTCGATTAGACAATGGGGATGGCACCTCATATACAACTTAAGTTGCTTATATGGTTAACTATTGAGTTATATACGGAATAGAAACTCTCTATGAAGTCATAATTTGAGTACATTATTATTCTATAAAAAGTATTGACATTTGAAAAGGAGGCGAAGCACGCACCATATTACTTGAATCTTTTATGTGTCATAAGTTTTGAACTACTTGACAGAGCTTGAAAAATCTCCACAAAATCATTCGCCATCCTATTCAACATTCATTGACATCGTTTTACTGAACAAAAGCTCCCCTCTTTAGCGAATCCTAGATGCGCCACTGACTATATTCCGTAGAGTATAGAACTTCGGTATAAGGGCAATAGTGAATATTTTAATTAATTTTAAATGATTTTGGTATAATAAGTGTTTTTGCTATAGAAAGAAATATACTCAATTATATAAAAATTACTTTGAATATTAGTTCGATAAAAATGCTTCTGAAAGAAAAGTAGGGATTCTTTTATGAATTTAAAAAAGGCCATAAATGTAATCGGGCCGAGTAGTAGCACTTGGTAAAGAATTATTATATCCACATCCATCTGCAGAGCATGTGTTATCTCAGCAATATAAGGGGAAAGGCTTCAGAAAGAGCATAAATACCTCCATCAAAAGCATTGAACATTTCGGAAATTTGAAACTAAAATAAACCAGAATAAGAATATTTATAAGAATGACTAAACTTTCCATCATCATCTTATTACATAACTTTTCCAAGTGTACTAGGCTGTTCAAAAGGTCTTTCGTCTGATTAAGAAAGATTAAGATGATTATGATTGTCTTATTTTCTCGGTAAATTTGTTTTCATTATTCTGCATATTTTCCTTTTATGTACATAGCTTGATACATTTAGTTCAGCAATCTTCCAACATTGCGACACGTTGTGTGTAGAGTGGTTTATTTCAGTCCTTAAAATCGGTTTCCAATTCAACTTCTTCATGTGATGTAAATATTTTTCTTGGAGCCATCTTTTGATATTCAGAAAAAAATAATATACGCTGCTGGCCATATCTGATGAAAACGGTGACTTGTGAGAAGGTGCATTGTTTTGTATAAAATACAAATTTTTTTCTGCTTTATTTGTGATCGTTTTGCCTCAAGTGCATGATTCATTGATCAAGTGCATTTGCCAATAATGCTGCAAAATACATATCTTTTAAGTCGTATCCTTAGCAAAAAGCATTATCAGGTGAATTTACACTGTTCCATTCGAAAATTTGACATTTTCTTACATACACGTACTCACAGCGGCGTCTGTGCGCCTGTTGTAGGTATTTTTTACAGTGGTTCGAAAATTGTATTTTAGCAAAGAAATGAAATTAACACATGAACATTTTCGAGTGATGATTTTTTACGGTTTACGAAGTGGATTAAAAAGAAAAAAACTACATCTATCAACTCAGTTCGACTACATCGATCACATCCAGCGATTTTGAAATTCTGGTACAATAAGTTTGAGCGTTGTCATTGTTCTCTCCAAGACAAATTTTGTGAAGGTCGTCCAAACACGGCTGTTGTGGAAGAAAACAACGATGCTGTTCGTGAACTGTTTGAAGAAGACCGACATGTGATAACCTGAAATATAGGCATTCTTGGGCATAAGTGGAACTAGCATACTTTTGATTTCAACTGAGCATTTAGGCGTCAGGAAGATTTGCTCGCGTTGGATACCCCATCATTTGAAGGTTGCTCATAAAATGGATGCTCGTGTCGATTAATGCAAGGATATGATGAACAAATACAGGGTGGATGGTTTGAAACACGTCTACGACATCGCAGGTGACGAATCATAGATATATGCTTATGAGTCCCAAACAAAGCAGTAATCCACTGTTGGGGTCTTTTAAAGTGAGCAAAACCCGACAAAAAATGTCTTAGGAAGGAACAAATTCAAGTAAATGGTTGACAGTTTTTTCAGTAAAACCAGTCAAATTGTAACTGTACTACTTCACCAACGGAGAACTGCTAATGTTAAATGGTACACAGTCATTTGTTTGCCGGCATTGAGGAAAATCAACCCCCGAAGGAAGGTCCTCCTTCACCACAATGCAAGTTGTCACACAAGAGCTCAAAGAAAAGAGTTTTTGAGCTCTCAAAACGTGGAATTGATGGGTCATCGGCTTTGCAGTTCCGACTTTGCACCTAATGACTTCTTCTTGTTCCGTCACATTAAGAAAAAAATGCGTGGCAAGAATTTTTTTTACACCCATCTTACAACCAGATTTTTCATACTCGAGTTATCATGCAAAATGGAAACTATGGAGACAGTTGATATCTTCATAACCTTAACTTTCTTACGTGCTTTCACTTTCAAATTATCTATAACCGTATCATGGATATTTTTCAAGATTTCTACGGTTGCTACCTCGTTGGTTGACTTGAGCTTTTTCTTGTACGACGATGCGCAGTGCAAAGAGGAAAGACAATATGCAAAATTTCGACTTGTTTATTTGAGAACAAAAAAAAAAAAATTGAGAACAAAAAAACAAAAAGGATGTGTTCAACATATTTCAATTAAGTAAATTCTAAAAGGATGATATTCATTTTAGTTTAGGTGGGAGAGGTTTTAATTAAAATTTTTATTATTTTTAACTTTGTTATTAATACATTCCATTTTTCCCATCATTGAAAAAATAAAACACAATTTTGATCTTAGTCGATTATAATGGTATTTGCGAAACATAGTGTTACACCCAATTTAGGTTCTTACAATAAGGGTCTAACATAAAAAACAAGTATGATCTTGAGGATTCAGATTTGTTGGTTGTCAACTAATAATCTTGATTATTGTGAGAAAATAATAATTTTGATAAATTTTGGGACTTAAAAAGAACTCTATCTGAGCTTTACCTTGACACAATGTCACTTTTTTTATGTATTACTTTTTGTCATTCGTTGTATATATAAATTTTATTTGCTTTATCTGCTCTTTCTCTCATTTAAAGTGAAACCCACCGCCGTGAACTTAACGAACAAGCAAAAAGTTTTCTCCTCGAGCACGCAATACAATCTAACCTGCATTGTCGCCGGTTCAGTGCCGGATACGGAAATACGTTGGACACAAAATAATCGCCCATTCAAAAGAGGAACGGTTAGTTTACAGCAGCAGGAGTATTGAACATTATCAAATAATTCTCTAAACATAAAATCCATAGCTCTCCACAACGCACAGTGGCGGCAAAGTCACCTCGATATTATCGTTCTATCCACAACCTGAAGATGACGGTACGATGCTGAAGTGTGATGGCTCCAATCCAAGATTGCAAAACTCGGCGCTAGACGACTCGCTCATGTTGAATGTGATGTGTAAGTATTAAGGAAAACATTTCCTAAAAAAATCTTCTCACAATTTATAGGCATAAATAATAAATTTTAACATTTAAAAAAAATAACTTTTTATACAATTTGTCAAAAAAGTTGAATAAAGCTTTGCTTCGCACAACTTTTCTAGATAAAACGTCATAAGTACCAAAACAATTGAGTAGAAAAATCATGCCAAGCCGCATAAATTGGTTACAGCCGCCACATGCCGCTACCGCATGCCGATAAAATAAATGTTTGCCTGCTTTTAGGCGCCACATCGTATATATTGCGATAAGATTATCTCTTGAACCGTGGGCACAAACATAAAACATAAACAATGTTTCAATAAACTTGTCAGCTTTGCTTACATGTAAAATATTCCATATTCAACAGCTATAAAAAGCCATAAATATTACCTTAGCCGAATTTATTGCACATGCAAAATAATATGTACGTATTTCTTTCTAGAGTTTATTATTTAAAATTGTTCTTTATTTTATATTTGTTCTCATGTCGTTGTATTTAGACGACTTTGCAACAAAACAAAAAGAAAAAGCAAACAATATATAATAAATTTCAGAGGCAACCCATGAGCACCCAACCGCAGATATTTCAACATAACTGAAAATAAACAGCAAATAATTTTCAACAAAACCAACAACAACAGCTAACATCCCCCAGTCACCGCACAAACACTCAACAATAAATAGAGAATTGAGAATTCATTCCGTTTGCACTGTACAGTGTTGCCAACCAGCCAGCGCTGCTACGTGGCAATAATTTAATACATGAAGGCCAAGTTGTAGGCGGAGGTGGTGTTGTTGGCAACAGCAGTAGCAGCAGCAGCGTCATTTGAAAGTTGCAAAAGTTATACAATTCATACTTTGCACATTTTGAATATTATTTTCATTTTCCCCAACGGCATAAATATTTCCCCAACGATTGTACTAGAACAGTGCTGTACACAGGTAACTTTTAAAGGGAGCACACTCACCCCCCCAAACATTGCCTACAAATACTCAGACAAACTGCAAAGTAGTTCAGTTCATTTTGGTGAGTGTTCCCTCGGAAAACTTGCGCGGATCACTTGACGACGTCACTGTTCGGGTTAGCGTTACTTTTCAAACTGTTACCATTACCGCGCACATCCGCGCTGTGCCATGCCACTCTTATCATTACGTATACGCTGACATGCATATAAATAATTTTAAACTTCTTCAAATAACGCATATTTCAACAGTTTGTTGGCGATGTTGTTGTTATTTGTTGTGAGGTTTGTTTTTTTTTTTTTCATTTCTTTTGGTTCTTCCACACTTTTGCCCCATTTAAGTTGGCAGAACTTTTGCAAATTTGTTAAAAAGTCATCTTCATACGAATTGATGGAGAAAATTCTGGCGTATAACTTTTCCATATTTCTTATTTATGCTCTTTTAAATATGATAAATTTGCAAAGGCGTGATTTATTTATTATTTATTTTGATTTCCTCCCCCCCTCGCTGATGATGTGAACTTTTATGCGAGCCTCAGCGATGCCATCAACAACAGCAACAACAACAATGGCGCGTCATATTGAAAGTGTTTTCGCATTTATTGATTATATTTTGTCGAGTAATCAATTTAATTTTGTTGATTTCTGATTTAAATTTACGCTAAATATGCATCCTTGTAACGTAGAGACGCCATAATGTGTGCTAATTACAATCGAGCGAGTGAGCTGTCATAATTGAAAAATTTTACTTTGGCCAGCAAATATTAAAAAGCGTTCAATATAACAAGCGATGAAATTAAGCAACTATTTTAAATCATTTCCGGTTTTATTTTCGAAAGAATACTTCATGAATTGGGCCAAATGAATGCATAAAATTTTGTGTTTTATAGCCATTGATCATGGAATTTTTTTAGTTTTCAATGAAATATCTCTTTTTATTAATTACTGTCATAAAAATATATAGAATCGCAATAGACCTGATTGCTAGCGTGAAAGCAGCACAGCTAATGGTGGCACAACCACTTTTAACTAAACTAACCTAGGTTTAGAAAATTCTCTTGGTACCTTATAGCCTTAGGCGTCTTAAATCTTGGGAAAAAAGGCGCCACCATTAACTTCGGCAACAAACATTTTTGAATGGCATGCTCAAGAGAGTTGAAAAAAAATTAATTATTTTAATTCCCGGAATCAAATCGTAAAATTCTCCATCGTTTTTCGTAAAATTCGGTTCAGAGACTTAAAATAAAATCTTGAGCTGCTTCCCAAAGTGCAAAATTTAACCCAATTATGAGGTGTTAAGCATACGAAGATCCATTTGAGTCAACTATTTTTTTTTCAGCATTTCAAAAAACTAAGTGCCTAAGTTTCATTAAGTGCCAAGTAGGGCCGCTTCTTTCGACACATGATCATTCCACGGAAATTAGATTCGACAGATGTGCCCAGAACTTCAAAAGCATCTGATTCGACGAGATCAATACCGTTTATATTGAGAGGAACTGAGTGGCAATGCATTCGCTACTTAGTTAACAGACTTCACTCGATCTTATAAAATAATAATAATAATAACTGTCCATTTCAGCCCTTGAAAGGACTTTCACCGAACTTCTTAAGGTCAAATTGTGTTGTGCGTGTTATTCAATGTTTGTACATAATTGATCGAAAACTGGACCTACTAATTTTATGCAGATTCCGAACGGCTAATGTGCATGTTCTCAAGAAGCTTTACATGGCATTATTTACTCTCTAGGGTTTGCCATTGTCTGCAGAGAGGTGACGGCCACACAGAAAAATTATTTCAATTGAAAAAAAATTCTGTGTCAAATGGAAATTGAACCAGGGTTCTCTGGCGTATGGGTCACACACTCTACCCACTATTCCACGGCCGCTACATCTAAACTGGGTCTTGCTAGCATTAAACTCTACTATTTTAACTCCACATGGAGATTTTTTCAACTCATTGAGCAGTTATTGCTTAAAATCTACAAAGAGTTCGGACGTTTTTTAAAAGAATATGAATGGCATATGCTACTGTCATTCACGAAGAATGAATTGGGGTGAATTAGGTGAACTTAATCGAATCGAAAAATCGAAATTAAAAGCAAAATTAGTACCACCCTTCAAAAAGTTTTTCAAACCGTCTTTCATATCGTAAAATGGCGCAGAAATCGAAAAGTAAGTTCATAAAAATGTCATATTGGAGAATGCTGTTTTACGATTGAGAATGCAAAATTGAAAAGCGATTTGGTTGGACGGATTGGTTTGGACAGATAGCTAACATTATTATTTTGATTATAAAAATCATCCCTTCAATGACTAAGTTGCATCAAAACATTGCGGGAAAACGACAAAAAGGTATCTGGCGAGAAGGTGAAAAGTTCTCATCTCGGATTTTTGCTCAAAATTGTATTTTTATTGAGACAATCGAACGAAACTATGCTCAAATTCTATATTTTGGGACATGTTTCGAAGTGGGAAATCGAAAGAAATCGAAGAAATTGATCGAAGAAAAATCACATATTTTCGGCTCAAATTTTGGTGCCAAAGACGATAGACCAGATTCTCATACTGATCTGATTTTGATCTCATTCTTTGATAATTTCAGAATGAAAACTTGTCATTTTCTGTGGCTTATATTGATTTTATTGAAAAAAAAACTCCAAAATTGATGTTAAGTTTTACGGATATGCAACAGTTTTTTTCCGACTTTTTTCAGTTTTTCGCTTATATCTCTTAAGCAATGCACATTTTGTGTACCACACTGCATAACAAAGCTGAAGAACACTAAATTTCGTAAAAGTTCAATGGTGAGCCAGATTTGTGAGCTCTATGGTTTATCTGGCTTTGATATCATTGTCAATGATTTATTGTTCGACCAGCCGTTGTTCGGTAAGACTCAAGATGTTGTTGCATGTGTTCCTGACTTTGGCAACGTTATCATTAGGCTTAAAGGTTTTCACCTTTAAATTTAATGAACCAGATTTTCAGACACAATATTAACGGATATATAGCCGATTTGTTGTTGGGGTCCACTGACCGAGAGCCTGTTGTAATGTTATTTCCACATTTTCGTGCCTGGTCATCACCCTACTCTGATTTCTATCAATACATATATACTTGAACCTCAATGAGAGTGGATCATAAAATTTAAAATAACGGGTGTTTTTTTAGGGGTTTGTTTTTCGAATAGAGATAAAACTGGCATTTTGTGGTCAAATCTGGCAACTCTAATGTCATTTATGTTCAGTATGGTTTGCCATTTCATAATGAACAGGTTGACAAAAGAACAACGCTTGCAAATCGTGCAAATTTATTTCGAAAATAATGGTTCAGTTCGCGAAGTTTACCGCAAGCTTCGTCCATTTTATGGTCGACATAATCGTCCATCAGAGCAATTAATTCGGTTAACCATGGGTCGTTTTCGCACTACGTTTACTCTATGTGATAATACGCATCCGCAGAGACGTCGAACAGTGCGCACCGAAGAAACAATTGCCGCTGTAGAGCAAAATGTTGAAGAGGACCCGAATGAATCGATTCACCACCGTGCACAGCAATTGGAGCTTTGTCTATCAACTTTATGGAAGATTTTGCGCAAAGATCTTGGCTTGCGACCTTACAAGATCCAGCTTGTGCAAGAATTAAGGCCGCGAGACCATGCAATGCGTCGTGATTTCGGTGTATGGGCCGAAAATGAGATTGATCTCGATGCTGATTTTCATCGCAAAATTTTGTTCAGCGATGAGGCTCATTTTTGCTTGAATGGCTACGTCAACAAGCAAAATTGCCGCATTTGGAGTGAAGAGAATCCACATGAGATCCTTGAGACGCCATTACATCCACAAAAACTGACTGTTTGGTGTGCTCTATGGGCTGGTGGAGTCATTGGGCCATACTTCTTCCGAAATAATGCTGGAGAGTCAGTTACCGTTAATGGAGACCGGTATAGAGCCATGATAACCGACTATTTTGTTCCCGAATTGAATGGCATGAATGTGGATGAGTTGTGGTTCCAACAAGACGGCGCTACATGCCACACAGCGCACGTCACAATCGATTTATTGAAGGAAACATTCGATGAGCGCATAATTTCGCGGAATGGACCTGTCAATTGGCCACCAAGATCGTGTGATTTGACACCATTGGATTATTTTCTTTGGGGATATGTGAAGTCGCTCGTCTACGCCAACAAACCAGAAACGTTAGGGGACTTGGAGGCCAACATTCGTGGCGTTATTGCCGACATACGGCCCCATATGCTCGAAAAAGTGCTTGAAAATTGGACCTGTAGAATTGGCTTTATTCGAGCCAGCCACGGCGGCCACATGCCCGAAATCATATTTAAACATTAATGGCATAAAATTATCCTTCCAATAAAGCCAAATTGATGGACATTAAAACGATTTTCCTGTGTTTTTTTTCAATTCGAAGTTCTATACCTCTAAAAAAAACACCCTTTAGTAATACAATAAAAATGGTATGCACAGTAATTACTTATTTATTTGTCATTGACTGCAGGCAGATAATTCTAGGATGAGAAAATCTGCGAAAAGCCCATTTTAGCATGTTTTTGGTAACATATCTTTATAAGCTAATTACATAATATTAGCTAAAAGCAGTCTTTTAACGTCTGAGAAATCAATTCGCGAAAGTTGAGTGTCATGCACATGAAACTTAAAAATTGTCATGAAACAAGTCCCAAGTGGATTCACTTTCGTCAAGCAAAAAAGTCAAGGCATTCTATAAAAGTTATAGAATATAAATGCCTTAAAGTTTTGTACGGAGAGAATCAAGTATTCTCTACTTGAATCAAGCAAATAAGTTTTCAGTTTACATTCAAGCGTAAATTTCTCAATTCCAGCATAATTTTGCTAGAATTGAGCAAATTTGAAACAAGTGATATTAAGAAAAAAAAAAAAAAATGCTTAATTCAAGAAACATCTGCTTAAGACTCAAGAATATTTTTTCTATATTCAAGACTTCTATACTAAAGTGAGAAAAATTTGCATCTAATTTCTGAATAATAGAAATTTCTGAATACTAGTGAAAAATTTTCTGAATACTAGAATGATTTGCTTGGTATTATAAACTTAATTTTCTTATTATAATAAAAATCCTTCAGTAAAGATGTAGGATGTATGATAACCGATCGTAACTACTACCAATTACTCAAATATACGAAATATATCTTGTAGACGCTTACATGTTTCCAAGTAAAGTAACAGATAAGATACTGCGCCTTCGAACCATACCATAGTTTGTCAATCCGCACCATCTTAAACATGTTTTCATGTAAACATGTTGTGAATTATAAGCATGCCAATATAAGTTGAAGTTAGACAAATTTACTTGATTCAAGTTAACAATTTGCTGAAAACTAAAATAATTCCTTGCGATTGCTTAAATTTAGAAAATATATTCTTGACTCAAGTCCTTTTTGTTCAGATTCTAGAACCAAGTATTTTATTGTTGTTTCAAGCAATCATTTATTTTATTCAATTTTAGTAAAAACTGCTCATTATAAGTTTATTTTTCTTAATATTAGTTTTTTTTTTTACTTAATTTGAGCAAATATGGCTTAATTTTAAATATTCTTAGATCAAGTAAAATATTTGCTTAATATAGGAATATTATTTCTCTCCGTGTATAGATCTGTAAGACGAGTAGTAGTTTAGTCTGAGAGTAAAAATTTAGAAAAGTGCATGCTTGTTTTTAATTTATTCAAGTTAAACCAGTCTTTAATCATGTTTGCAATGAGAATCTTCCAAAAATTTAGTGTTCGACAGAATAATGAGGTATATCGCTTTTGCGAGATGAATAAACCTTAAACCCTTCCACCAACGAAGGAATTGGATTATGAACAATAACAGATGAAAATCAAAAATAATATTATCCAAAGAATTCAACCATGTGGTACCTCTGAAACGATGATATGCATAATGATGTCGACCATGAGACAGATATAAAACGTCTTAACCCATGGATGCATGACATAAGAGTTTTTTTTTTGCATGGAATTTTCCACTGAAGAATTCTAATGCAAAAAGGGTGTTATTTCGTTCTAAAAACCAAGACATTTTCGAGTTTTGCATAAACGTTGCATAAACTCAATTAATTTAAATATATCCCTAGAAAATACAACCCTCGCTGATATTTCCTAATTTTTGAATTTAAAAAATGATTTTTTTTTTTTATTAATGATTTGTAAAAGTCATTTAATTACACAGAATATTTTTATACCCCCACGTTTAAAAAACGTAAATGGGGGTATATTAATTTTGTCACTCCGTTTGTAACGCCCATAAGGAGGCGTGGTAGGTATAGAAAAGTATATATATTCTTGATCAGCATCACCACCCGAGTTGATTTAGCCATGTCCGTCTGTCTGTCCGTCTGTCCGTCTGTCCGTCTGTCTGTGATCACGATTCCAGTCGTAATTTTAAAGCTATCATCACGAAATTCTATATTTAAGCTTTTATCTAAAAAATGAAGGTCAAGTTCGTAAATGAGCCAAATCGGATGAAAACCACGCCTACCTCCCATACAAAGCGACTTTATCAAAACGGTAAAATCTCTTAGAATTCAACAAAAATGAATATATGGACTTGAAATTTTGCATATGAGTTTTGATGTTCAAAATACACTCTAAGTATGAAATTCAATCAAATCGGATGAAAACCACGCCTACCTCCCATACAAAGTGACTTTATCAAAAAGGTAAAATTTCTCTAAAATCCACAAAAATTAATGTATGGACTTGAAATTTTGCATATGAACTTTGATATATAACGTGTACTATGTGTATGGAATTCAACTTAATTGCGTGAAAACCACGCCCTCCTCCCATACAAAGCCATTTTATCAAAAAACAAAAGCGAATATTTTCTGTTAAAAATATAACGAAAACGTTTTTACAGATAAACATTTTATTGATTGCTTAAGACTTTGAATATACTTTGGTTCGGCCGTGGGGGTATTTTAACTTCGGCCCAGTCGAAGATCATTTCTTACTAGTTTTTTTTTAGGAATGGCTTTTTTGTGACTCGTGCTTAAAATATTATAGTATTTTACTTGAAAAAGCTTTACTTTTTATAGAAATTAAACAGAACGAAAAGAAAGTTGAAGTTATATACATATGTAGAGGATATGGAAGTTTTTTTTCTGAACTTTTATGAGTCATTTAGGATTTTGGTATTCGGTCATGTTTTAAGCAATCCTTTCAAAAATAGGATGTAAGAAATTAAAGGAGGTCATATTAATCTTGGGTAAGCAAAATTTCCCTTGCGTGCCTTAATACGCTAATGAATATTCTTAGATTTTTATGTTCAATTTAAATTCACATGAGTCCGTAAGTAATATCATAGATACTTTATATGTAATTTTATGAAAGTGTGTATAAGTGCTTTCCATTTATTTCAAATAAAATTTTTTTTGGCTAGAGTTTTTATGAAACTGTGTATAAGTTGTAACGAAGTTCCGTTTTCCGGACTTAGAGCTGGGATATACTCGCTGGTGTCCAGCATTCGTTGCAGAAATTTATATTATAAAGAGACCCTTTTGCTTGTAAGATGATAATTATTTATATACAATTCAAGATTCGGCTTAATCCTAGTCTTTTATATACAATCCTATGAGTATACACACGATGAACTTGACTGGCGGTAGTAGGTGATGTCTTGGAGTCTCTGTGGCGAAGTTGAAGCGTAGGCTACGGCCGCTTTTGAGGTTAATGAGTATACACACGATGACCTTGACTGGCGGTAGTAGCTGATGTCTTGGGGTCGTTGTGGCGAAGTTGAAGAGTAGGCTGCTGCCGCTTTTGAGGTTAATGAGAATACACACGATTGTATACACGAGATTGCTTATTATAACTTCTCTGCTTCTCTATCTCTTATTACTACCCAGCAGAAAAGTGGACCAAATTTGAAATAGTTCTGAACTAGTTCCAAAAAGGACCAGTACTAGTTCCACTACAATACCCTTTAACATTGAACGAACTGATGCTTTTTGCTAGTTGATGTCATAGGAAAAGACAATTGTCCCCAGAAACACTCCTTTTTCCATATATTTTAACTAGTTGCATTAGGAACATTTTTAAACTGGTTGCTTTCGCAGTAGCCTGAAAGTGGTTCTTTTTTAACTAGTTTTATAGTGAACATATCAAAAGTGTAAGAATTTTGTGTAATGGAAAGGTCCTAAAGATCTCATTTGGCTTCATTCAAAAAAATTGGGTTTAATTTTACAAGCAAAATATTTTCCAAAGTTTCTTCATGGAGCCTGTTCCGATTGTCAGATTGATATAAACAACAATGTACAAAAAACATGCGTCTCTGAAATACAGCATATAAACGATGACAAGTAAATCCCGAAACCCAAACGAATGAAAATAAAATGCTTCCGAAAGCAAAACGAAGCAAAGCGCATAATTGTTGCTTTCGTAGTGCTGCGACAAATTAGAAAAGCAAAATGAAAATCAAAGCACTACAATAATTTCTTATGCTTTCGTAGCACTACGTAGCAAAACAAATTCTTTTTAGTGCTGCTGCTTTTGCTTAGCCTTTCGAAGATTCAGAAAGCAAAGCAAAATGAGTACAATTTTTTTTGTGATAGTGCTTTCTGCTTTGGCTGTTGCTGTTTGATTTTCAATAAGCACAGCAAAGTAAAAGCAAAAGCAATTAAACGTTTTTAAGTTTTTTAAACACTGCATGTATCTTTCTTATTAAAATACAAGGTGTATAACTAAATTTTATACTAATAAAAATTTAGTTGTTACAAAGTGCTTTCCATTTATTTGAAATAATTTTTTTTTTGGCTGGAAACAAAATTGACTAAAATATTAGTGAACACACTTTGCAACATATCATTTGGCCTACGATATGTTCCGAAGTGTTAATGCGTTCCACAAATTCAACTTTAAATTGAGTTAAATTATTTCAGACGAAGACTTGCCTTCTGCATTAAACTCTTATAACTAACTTCATGTCGAGGAACAACATACTTAAAAGTTCTTCGCCCTCAACAATAGATAGAGCAAAGCAAGAAATAGATAAAAAAATTATATAATTTATTCATAAGTGAAAATGTTAAATTAACATTTAAGCAAATTTATTAAATATTCATACCACTTGAAGAACTCCAGCCAACGGGCAGAAGGCAAAATCAACGAAAAAAAAAAAAAAAATTGCGCTAGGAAAGCTACTTTGCAGCTCATGCACACAAACACATTCATAAGAATAGCACACAATTTAGCACATATACACTCACACACTCATACACAAATTTAGCAGTCTTAACAGACAAGCATAACACAGGCTCACTTGAGCAGTTTTAACAATATTATAACTGTAAATTCTATGAAAACTCTGCTACTCTTCGCGCGCCAGTGTTAATTGCAGCAACCACCACAAATACCACGATAACCAGCAACACGCATACCACCATGAATAGGGCCAACATAAGTTTGCATATTTTTCGAGACACCCTCAAAGAAGCTTCCGCTACTTTAATGAAAGTGGTGCTCTTAAAATTTATGGCAGCATAGCTGCTTTGCATGTGTGTGTTTCTGTATGTGGGTATGTGTTTGTGTGAGTTTGCGGGAGCTAAAAACTGCAACACACGTAATTACAATGCAATGCAACGTAATGAGCGCGAACATCATATGATAATCAAGTCGCATCTCTTAGTAGAGATGCGCTGGTGCAAAAGAGTGTGTATTTGTGTGTTAGCGTGATATTTTTGCATTTGTGCATGTCTGAATGGTTGTGCTTGTGTTCGCCACCAAAATGTCAAATACAATTTTCGACTTCACACACAAGCTTTTCACAAATACGATTTTCATTGTTTTGCATTAAAATTTCCCGCACACACAAAAACTTTTCCAAATATTTCCATGTCATCAACACATAAAAACACACTCTCACACAGACACACAAACACATACACATATACACATACATGCTTATACGATGCATAAAACTATGTTAAAAACTGCTTTACAGCCCAAAGCTGGATTTAAGTTGAGTAACGCGCACAACTAAAGGCGTTCCAAGTTGTTAATCTGCAGTTGAAGCAGCGCCATTTTGCATCTATGTGCGTCTGCCTGTTGCAGAGGCTGACTGCGTCAAATTTAATTAGCTTAATGACAACAAAATGGGTAGAAAAGTTTTTCGTAAGCTACAAAACTTTTCTTGTATCTAGATTGAAGGGGGTAGAACATAAAATAAGGTAGAATGACACGACCCACCGAGTGCACGATGTCTTGGGCAAAAAAAAAACAAAACTAAAATGAGTAAATGTTAAAGGTTTTATCGAATAATATGTATGTATATGTACTTGAATTGCCTCGCTTCACCACAAAATCTCAATTCTTGACCATTTATTAATTTGAACTAGTATCGCCTGTGGTCGAAATTCGACCATATCAAAATCAATTTTTCTCTTGTTTATTATTTTTATTAAAAAATGCTTGGCAAAGTTGGCTGTATCGTGGACACCTCCGTAGATTTTGACATGACATTTGACGTACTTGTCCCTATCCTTTCATTTGTTCTCAAACTTGTCTTCAGTCGTATTTATATATTAATTCTAATCATTGTCCTACTTTCTGTCCAAACTCTTATTTTAATCCATATCCAAACTCCTGAACTTATCCTTGTTCAAATCCTTTCCTAATCATTGTCCCACTTCCTTTCTAAATATTTGTCCTAAATTTTGTTGTTAGTGTGTTCATCAAATACTTGTTTTATTGCTTGTCCCATTTCTTGTCCTTATTCCTTTTATTTACCCTTGTCTCAGTCCATGTAGCAGTCATCTTTCCAATTCTTGTCTGAATTCTTGTTCTAATCCTTATCCAATTCTATACTCTAATGTTTGTAAAGTTTTTATTCCACTCCTTATCTTATTTCTTGTCCTAATCTTTATAGACATTTTTTTTTCTCATTTTTTGTCTAATCTAATCCAAATGCATCCCTAATGCATCCAAATCCTTATCCTAATACTTATCCTTATTTTAATTTATTTCTTTTTTTTTTTAATCTTTTCTTTTACCTTTTTCTATTGCATTTAGAGCATTCCCATGACCCAATAACTTTTTTTTTTTGTCATGTGACCAAAAACCACAACTTTATTGTCGTTCTATAAAATTTACCGTAGCGCCAATAGTCATGGAGTTATAATTCCATGCAACGGTTTTAATTGTTGTTGCATTTTTAAGCTGCATCGTGATGTCGTGGCTCTAAGCTTTTTTTTCGTAATGAGGTCATAGAGCTATTATTTATTGTTGAATAATTATAATCTTCGTAGCACTTCTACTCAGCGCGAAAAAAGCTCCATGCAACATGATTGGATTTTTACGCTACCTGACGACGCACAGTGTGCTTTTTTCAACTTTAGAATGACATTTACAATTATCTCAAAAACTATAAAAGCTAGAGTCGCGAAATTTTGTACGAATACTTTTTATACCAAATAAAGTAATTTGAACAAAAATTATAATTATAGGTCAACTGCCATGCCCTCTTCCCCTACAATGCCTCTTTATATGGAAAGTATGCATGTATAACGCAGATAAAAAGACATCTCCGGTTCAAACATATATTGCAAACAACTCTTGATCAACTTCACCTCCTGTTTCGATTTAGCCATGTTCGTCTATCCGTCTGTCCGTCCGATCATCCATCTGTGCTAAAATTACGATTACGGCCAAACAGAGAAATTAAAGCGAATGAAACTTGGTGTGTATATTACTATTATTAATACGCTGTTTACTATTGAAAATCGGTCAATGACCACGCCTACCTCCCGTATAAGATTCATGTATATAATGGTTTAAAATGGCATAACTTTCGATTCGTTCAGCGCATTTCATTGATATTTGGTAGGTAGCTTCATATAATCATTACAAATGTCACTACAAAAACTGGCCACTACCACTTTTACATAAACCTCCCAAAATGATTCTGTATCTTTAGAATAAAATAGATTAAAAAAATTTAATTTTAAAAACAAAAAATTTTCAATATATGGTAAGAAATGATCCTCCACTGGACCGAAGTTAAAATATCCCCAGGGCCAAACCAAAGTATATTCAAAGTCTTAAGCAGACAATAATATGTTTATTTGTAGAAACATTTCCGTCATAGTTTTAAAGGAAAATATTCGCTTTTGTTTTTTGACTAAGTCACTTTATATGGTAAGTAGGCGTGGTTTCATGTGCATATTAAACATTAAAGCTTATTTGCAAAATTTCAAGTCCATATATTAATTTTTGTGGAATTTAAAGAAACCTTCTTGATAAAGTCACTTTATGTCGGAGGTAGGCGTGGTTTTTATTTGATTTGGTTGAATCTCATCCTTAGAGTGTATATTAAATATCAAAACTCATATGCAAAATTTCAAGTCCTTATATTAATTTTTGTGGAATTCGAAGAGATTTTACCGTTTTGATAAAGAGAATCTATTTGTTACTTCATGGTTTAAAAAACAAAATAACCTAAACTTTACATTTTGATTAAATCACAGTTTCAACTAGTAGTTGACGATATTTTATCGTTCATACACTAATATGTCAATGAAAAAGTCTGCCACAAACCTTTCAGGCTTGGATAAAGTTTGTAGAGTTAAGTCCCTTTCTACGTTTTCGTTCAATATCTTAGAACTCATGTAAATTGTTTCCTCCCTTCCTAATTTCCCCCTTTTTCGTTAAGTGTAAAAAAAACTTTAATGTGTCTGTTAGCTTTTGAGCGAAATAAATTGGTTTCAATTTTCATGCCACGAACCAAGGTATTCTCAGAAATTATTTGTATGCTTCCTTTGTCAACGTATAGATATCAAATTGTTTGCGATAATTTTTGTTATGTAGCAACACTAAAATTTATATTGCGTATCCTTAAAAAATACATGGTTTAATTTTCTCGTCTGCCTGCCACCCTTACTGCCTGGCTGTCATTCAGCAACTGTAACTGTATCAACGGCAATGTCAAAATTTTCATCAAATTTTTGTTGATTTTGCCATAAAAGAAAATACATACTTAGACGGTTTTATGCGTTTCAATGAAAATGAGAATGAAAAGAAATTTCATCTCTTTCAAATTTATTGCACATATTCATATTTACTTTTTTTTTTATTTTTATTTTACGTTTATATTTACGCTCGTAACGTAACGTAATTTTTGCATAGCATGTCGTATGCAATATTGTTGAATATAAATTGACAGCAATGTAATTTGATAAATACAATATTAAAAAATTTCGATCATAATCAAATATTTTGATTGCTTGTGTAAGCGAAAGTGTTTTCAATTATTTTAATTGTATTGTTCGCAAAATTGAAGGTATTCATATCGTTGACACCTTTCATGCATATTGCACCGAGTGAAGTTAAGGCGTGAAGCAGGCAAAAATGTTATTAACTCTCATATAAAAATTTTACTACTATAGCTGTATGAAAGTATTTCCTAAAAAAGTTATAAATTTATTCAGAAATATTTCACAAGTCTTATAAACCAAACAGATATAGGCTGCAAATGTAATTTGTGAAATATAACAAAAAAGAATCCCTTTGCTTTTCGGTCTTGTGACGGTTGCAAGAAAATCTTAGTTGTACTTAGTCGGCTTGGCTCAAAGTTATGGTCTATAAAAATTTTATTTGCAAGAAATCGCTTTTAATCACCAGAGAAGCCCTGTGAAATTGCCTACAGAAAACTTCCATACAATACATATTGACTCAAGCCACTTTGAAAAATAATCCACAAAGACTGGAAATCCGAGAGCTACGAGTATTTAAGCATAAGTCTTAATCCACAATCTAGCCAAAAGAAAAATAAAATTTAATTCCTTTTTTATTTCTCTCTTTCTCTTCTTGTCGGTTTATCTGCTTCGGCCACAATGCAACAAAACTACTGTGTCAACAATGTGAAAATAAAACAACAATAATGACAAAACCACCAACACCATCGACATCGTCAACAACAACAACTACAACATCGACATCGTCAACAACAACAACAACAACAACAACAACAACAACCACAATAGATCCACCACAAGTGACATTATCATTAGGCTCAACATTGAAACCAGATGACATTAAAGAGGGCGACGATGTTTACTTTGAGTGTCACATAAAAGCGAATCCCAAGGAGCATCGGATCACGTGGTCACATGATGTAAGTACAAGCACAAATATAGTAAGAGAAAAAAGAGAATGATAAACTTGTAAATGTGTATGTGTGTGTATACAGAGGAGAGGTCGAACACATGAATATATGCAGATTTTGAAATATTGAAGCAACAACAGTAGGTATTAAATTACATAAGTCCAAATACAGGATGCGTTAGCTAGAGTTTTTCACGCTAGTATAATAAATGGTAGAAACTTTGAAAATTGTTTATTTAAAAGTATTGAAGCTCCTTGCAAAGGAAGTATCTTTAAAATCTTGCTAGTTTGGAAACGAGTACAAGAAACTCTAACGTGAAATTCGAAAGTCTATTACAGTCGATTATTTCAATATATCTCTTTAACTTTTTTCGTGGAACTTAAATTATTACTTCGTCATACTTCATCAACCTTTTTCACTTTGTATAAAATCATCGTAATAGTCCTTAGTTCTGAGTTTAAAGGTGGATTGGAAGATTGCAGTTTGTATGTTTTTTTATAGAAGAGCAGAGAAGCGAAGTTCATCAAAATAAAACGAGCTGATTTTAATCGGTCATAGTTCTCTATAAATCAAAATAAATAGATTTTTTTTTTATAAAATATGCTCACATCAAAAAATTTTCAATAACTTTCTAAAATTTAATGTGAATTTTATCATGTGACTTTGCTATAATTCACTTAATTTTTATCATTACATTAATTGGTCACAAGGCTTTGTGATTTAACAACGTCAGACTTTTTTCTTGGGGTTTATGTTAAAAATAAGACTAACGGTAACCATCCACATAAAGATATTAAAAAAATTGCACGTTAAATTCAAAAGACAAATCCTACACCTCTTGCTGATACGACTAGACCCGTTTTATCGAATTTCATTACGATCTCCTAAAAATATAGGGTGCAATCGTGACCGCAGACAGGCAGATAGAGATTGATTAGTCGTCTCAAATGGTGATGCTGATTAAGAATATAACACTTTTTGGCTTATTTTGGGTGTTACAAACGTTGTGACAACCACAGCCGTCTTTAACCTATTGGAGGCGCTGAGCACTTTATGATAATGGGGCCGCTATGACTATGACAGATGACTATTTTACTAAAACAGGCGGAGTTAAAGGAGTGAATAAGCTAATTTCTATATTTAACCGACTGTTATTTTTATTACTAAATAAAAAACTATCAATGTAATTTATAAATTTGACAATGTGTCTTCAATTTTGTTGTCTTTCAAAAGATGAAATATTTCTGAGATACTATTAGTTTCTTAATTTTCACAAGACCGGACAACAATTATTTTAATTGTAGACATTCAATTTAACACTTTAACTGCCACCATACAAACAAAATATCGGGTCCTCCGGGCCATTTTTTTTTTTTTTTTACAGATCTATTATATTTTGGTATCAGAAAATCCGAACAAAATATCAGAAAATGTTTTTTTTTATATTTCTGTGCACAACATATGTACCTCACGGCCTAATGTATACGCCGTGAGGTTCATGTGCTGTGCCTTGTTTATATATTTGTGAAATTTTGTTTTGATCATAGTAAATAACCATTTCGTCTGGAAAAATTGAACTGCGACACATTCTCTTCCTACCACGTTTCCTTTTGGACGTTACAAACGGAGTGACAAAAATAATATACCCCAGAAAAAAGGGGTTTTTTTTTAATCGTGGGGGTATAAAAATGATGCGCTAAAGATAGGTTTAGGTATGCCAGGCCATGCGGAATTGAACTACGTTTACAGATTTGCATTTCGAGGTACTAATTTTAAACCATGAACTATAATGTGTAATCAAATACTGAGGCACATACGCTGTGCCTCCGGTTTAAATTTAATTTAAGATCTTAACTTATCAAATGCGTACGATTTGTCCCGTACCAACAGTGGAATGCTGCTAAGAAGGTTACAAGCGAAAAATTCATACAAATAAAATTTTATAAAAAACAATAATAGCAAAAAGAAGGGAATATCGTAAGAAGACGGCTTCTAGGTTACCGAAATCGTTTTTGCAAATTCATTTCGACTGCCGAATACAGTGTGTTTGGAATTTAATTGAGGAACTCCAACCACATGATGAGCGAAGGTCTTCCATATCATTTTATGCTAATAGCTCTTATCTTAACTATGTCGGCAATCATTTTTCGACTTCCATGAGCCAATCATCGGTATCGCGGTCTATTCAGCATATCTCATAGCTCATTGTTACACAAAAATGTATTGACATTTATTTTCCAGTGACAACTGATGAGCAAGTTGATATAAAAAGAAGGTTACCAATTCAAAAAGCTTTACAACATGATGTGGTGAATTTTTAAAGCTTTTTGCTTGTGACAGTTTAACTTGAATACGAATCAATAGAGACCGAATCAAAATGATCACAATTTTTCAGTATCAATTGATTGTGACGATTATGCCAGAATAGGGCTGTAAAGCTATGTTGTATGAGCTCACAATAATTTACAGGATTGTGTATTGGCTATAAATCCTTCATATCCTACAATAACTATTAGCCAATACACAATCCTTAGTGGTTATTGGTTATACAAGAGTGTCAAAAAACAAAAATGTTGCTTCTTCTTACTACCAGAGGTCGTTATGCTTAAAAATAAGTAACCTGTAAGTCAAGCACGTTTTCGTGCTTATTAAATATGTTGCCCTACGTTCTTAGCAACAATGTTGCCTCAAACTTGTTGAATGTTTGTCTTACAACTTTAGAGTAGCTGAACTGTTGAAAAATTAAGCAACTAAAAATGAAGTTGCTTACACGGTAAGTCATAAGAACATGCCCACGAGCTGTTCAGTTCTTTTATTGTACATAAGGTCTTTCTTTGTATATTTATTCCCTACACTTGACAAGAGGGGCTTTAAGGGAGGGCCGGAAAGGGTAAATATGTATGGCCGACCTTCATAATTTTTGCAAAAGAAACATTTTTGCCTTGAGGATCTATCCACTTCTTACGAGGGCTCCCATACAAAAACGTAAAAAGGGTATATTCATTTTGTCACTCCGTTTGCAACATAATGCCCATAAAGAGACGTGGTAGATAAAGAAAATTATGCATATTTTTTATCAGCATCACCACCCGAGCTGATTTAGCCATGTCTGTCTATCTGTCCGTATGTATAAGTATTTACTTAAAAAGAACAAATTGCGTTCTCTCGAGTTGCTTAATGCTTAAAAAATACGAACGATCGTTAATGGTGTTGTTGGTACATGTCGTTTTTTTTTTTTAAACAAAATAATAATGAAATATAATAAAACATACTGGTGTGCAGATTAACGTGTGTTTTTTTAGTTTACTTTGTTATTTTAAAGTTTTAAATTTAAAAATGATTTTAATCGAAAAAAGACAGTTTTATTGAAGAGAAAATTCAATAAATTATTGTTCCAATTTTTACCTAAAAAAGTGGCAAAGTTTAACCTCTTTGAGGAAATAAAAATTTTAATTTAATCTGTGCTTTTTTTATCCTTTTCTTACCGCGATACTCAAGTAAGCGTAAAAAAGCTATTTAAGCTCTGACGACAAGTGGTTAAACGCTGATAGCACCATGAATATTAAATAATTGGTAACAACAACTACCAAAGACAACAGCGCTAACGAATAAAAATAGAAGAGGAAACATCAAAGAACTGAGAAGCATCAAAAATGATGATACCAGCAAATAAAGTGCATTTTCTTGTTTAGTCTTAATTCAGTTCTGGGTTTGCTAGTCTTTTGGTATGTTTTTTTGCTCTTGTCGCCTGGTGTCAGCAATCAAATCTGCTGCTGTCTTTTGCAATAGGTGCTCTAACTGTAGTTCTTGACAATATTAACTGAATAAAGCAGATGAAATTTGAATATAAAGACAGCACAAAAGTTGGTGGTGTTTGAAAGTTTCAAGCATTATAAGTATAGGAGAAACCATTTATTTTGTACGAAGAAGTCAGTCAGTAACTTGCTAAAATTAATTTATTTTTTTCTTAATGTCAGTAGGTTTTCAAAAATATTCAACCAAAATAAAAAAAAAACATTCCACAAAGGAACTCTTTCATAAGTTCACATCACTGTCAATTCCTCAGGTTGGAGTAAGCATAAAGAAATTCCTCTCAGCAGCAGACTTTGACAGCGGTGCTCCTTAAAAAAAAAAAAGAATAAATGAATGATTGCATATTTCTAGGAGTAAGCTAAATGCTGTTGCATTTATTATTGTAAAAAGTCCTTCGAATACGCATTTATTCGTACAGTTATTGAAAGAATTTTTCATATCAAATTCCTATTTTTTTTTAACATATTTTTTCTTCTTCATCTCCACAGGGTGTGCCAGTGACGCAAAATGTTTCGTGGGGCGTAATAATTTCAACTAGGTCGTTGGTGTTGCAGCGTGTAGCACGTGTGCATGCTGGGCTCTATGCCTGTGCGGCAGCCAATGATCGTGGTGAGACGCAGAGCGCTTTGGTGAATCTGAGAATACGCTGTAAGTATGAAGAAGCTTTCATTTTATTTTCGTAATGTTTTGGTTAATATGAGTGGAAATGTGTTGAAATTTTGATTTAAATAATGGCAGAAAAACAAAATCAACAAAGCACAAGTTGTAGAATTAAAATAAAAAAAAAAAAATTAAAAAAAAATATTTTTTTTTATTGTTATTTGAAATGCATGCCATATCTGTCAGCCTTTGCGTACGTGGCTGCGACCTTGCGTTGGAGGTGTGTGTGTGTGAATATTGGAATGTGTGTGCAGCTCACCAATACAGCCACATTATTGTGAAATTTACATCGTTACTAAATTGGCTGTCATTTTGCTGCTTTAGCTGGCTTAGCACTCCCACCGCACTCTATCACACACATACACAATCACAGACACACTCATACACACAGCAATTCGAAAGCAATGAAATTATAATATTTCACACATGAAGACAGACAGCTTTTTATTCAGTTTAATTTCTAGCTCTGCGTTCATAAGTCGAATTATGGATACTCATGCGATTTGCTTTATATTTGCATGTGTATATGTGTGTGTATTTGTATGCTAGCGTGTTGTTTTCTCTTTCAACGTATTATATTTTTGCAAATATTTTGCATGAAGTCTCCTACATACACTCACAAATTAATGCTCCAACTGCTTCTGTTTGTCTATTTGTCTGTCTGTCTGTCTGTCAGCCGGTTTATGAGCTCTGCGTTTTTTGGCGAGTTATCATCAAATGCAGCTTGTCATGCAGTGATTTTATTTGCACATCATTACAAAATTGCATTCAATTCGCAACAGCGTCGAGTTATTTTATGCAAATATCATTCATTTTACAGCCAACAAAGCTTCGCATCCTTCCAATAAATGCATCGAGTTTATTTTTTGTGTTTATGTTTTTGTTCACAATTGTTTTTGCAGTCATCACTGGCGTTTCTCGCTATTTGTTGGCTGTTCATATTTTGCCAAAATTACTTAAACTTTTTGGTTTTTTTTTTTTTTATTCTACCCATAACGAACTTCAATTTATTTATTTTCAATATGAAACAGCTCAGTATGCAATTGAAATATTTTTCGCTTTATTTGCTGAATTTGCTTTAGGTTAAAATACAGGAACAACTGAATGCACACACAAGCCCATCAACCAGCCATCACGCATCGCATGAGTGTATAAAATAAATACAATTGCATTAAAATCCTTTATCCTTGATTATTATCGATATCACTGCAAATATTTATGGCAGTTCGTAGTTATGTATGAGCATTCAATTGAATTGTTTGTTTTCAATTACGTTAATTATTACTACGTTAACGTTTCACGTAAGCTTATGTCATGGCAGCAGGATACGTCTTAACCCATGTGTGTGTGTGAAACAGCGTTGTCGGCATGAGTGAGTGAGTTAAGTGTAGCTTATGGTGCTAGAGGAATATAGTCGAAGTTGAGTTCATGTCTGTGGTCAAAGTTAAATTCAAATGTTATAAGATCTAAGTACTCATTGAAATGGTATCCACCATGGCGAATATTTTGTGCCATTTACAGTGTCAAGAGAAAAACCATCTGATTTTTTATGTTTTTTCCTATCATAGATGGCCTGGTGGGATTAAAGGTCAGAGAAAAAAACCTCTAAAGCTTTATGATTGTAAATTCCATGAACTAAACTGAACACTGCTAAGCATTTAACCTTCATTCGGATTACTTTTTAATACATAAAGGTCCAAGTGTCATCAAATTGTAAAAATTCCAATTGTTCATATTTTAATAAAACAGAAATAAATATTTTATAAACTTTTGATTGAATTCATCTTGTTTTTTAGGATTTTGTTGCAAAAATATTATTTTTTTAACTATACGAGTACTACATCCATAACTGAACATTAAAAAAAAATTATACTAGCATTCTATGTCAAAAATGTCATTAAATCCGGATGAAGGTTAATGAAAAACTTAATTATAAAAATTATTGAATTCAACATTGGTATCAGTTCTTAATTCAAATACATTTTTGAATTTAATCAGTTTTTAATTCGATTATTTTTTTTAACGAAAAAAGAACCCTAAATGGGTACTCTTGATCTCTCTATAGATATAAAAATACCACTAGCTGACCTGGAAGACATTGTTTCGCCCAAACTGAATATTCGTAAAAATGCTGAAAAACTTCGAAAATTTGATTTATAATCTATATATTTATTCCTGCAAGGGTCCTCTTATTCCTGCAAATCTACAAACACTACAGCAACAATTGATATATCATTAGAAAGATCTTGAGTTATTTTTTATTTTTGAGAATAAAATATATTAAAAAAACCATGGAGTTATTTGCATCGAAAGTAAAACATACGAATTTCTGATAGTTTTTTGTTATTCTAAGGAAACGATATTATTAGGAAATGACATTGTACTAAAAGTTTATGCCATTTTGAAAATATGTAAATGTTTTTGGTGTCAAAATAACATAATTTTTTAAAATTAATAAGACGAACATTTTCGGTTAGAAAAAAGTATGCTGGTAGGTAGATTTGCGTTTCTTGTAAAAGGGCGGAAGAGAAGTGGTCAAAACTAAGTATGCCATAACCTAAGTTAGGATTCAAGTAATATGAATTTCAAGTGCCGAATTTGAGTTAAATTCTTCCAGCCGTGAAGATTTGTATTCGGGTCAAAGAAACAGAAAATTACTTTTATTAATAGAGATATAGATGTACTCGTATGTAGGTGCATCTACTGCGTGACTAACTAGTTGACCCTGCAGTAGTCGCGTAGACTACTTATGTATGTCTTTTCTATTGAAAGCTTAGGTACGCAACTACTGTAGGGTTAAGAGGACCGTATCTCAAAAGAATCTTGGTTCATATTCCATTTGACATAGAAATCCCATTTGGACGTATACTCCATCTGTCACCTCTCTACAGACAATGTCAAACCACAGAGTAAAAAATTTCATGTAAACCTTTTTGAGGACATGAGTCATTTAAAGTCACCATAAAACTCGTAGGTTCAGTTCTCTATTGTTTATTCAAACATTTGTCGGGTGGTAACACAGGTGTAATCAAGTGAAACATAGTGTAGGATGTTTTGAGAGTAGTAGGAAGTGTTGAAATATGTGAATGTAATACCTTTACCCCAGTCAATTCTAGTTGCCACCATCCACAAACTTTTCTATCTCCAACCACAACTTTTAAATCGTAAATATTGATGAATTTTCAATTTCAGTTTAATACAAATCAGGTAATAAATGAAGAAAAATTAGAACGTGACACCATGGGGTGACAAACGTCCTTGAAATGTATTTAAGTAATATTAAAAAAGTTTAAGTAATAATATATAAATTAGTTTCTAATGCTTACTTATCAGTACTGTCGATTTGTTGTTCCGCTTAGTTGAGAAGTTACAACCTGCAGTTACAACAAATATTGACGGAATGAATTTTGTGAACTGTTGCGTATTTCCATTAATATTACGAGTAGTGGTTGAAGATACTAAGACAAGATTTCAATTAAGAAAAACTAATTAATTTCATTTAAGATGCGTTCAAGATTCGGAAGTCAAAATAAAACATTGCATTAAAAATATTTTAATATTTATATAAGTGATTCAATATGTTTTTCTGGTTAAAAATATTTATTTAAATTTTGTTGGAAAAGTTAGGAAATTAAACATAATCTTTGAAAAATTATATAAGTGATCATAATATGCATCCTTAGAACGAACTGTAAAACATATTATTTCTTTAATTTAAATAAAGGATTTTCCATTAAGAACTTGATAACTTTTTTTAACGTAGAATACGTTATACGGGGGTGTTAATCTGGAGCACAAAATTTTGAGAAAATGTTTGTCACTTTCATTATAAGTTTTTAATACTTTATGCATGCATTGAAGAAAATTCAAGTATGGTCATAACATATTTAATATGTCTTCTTTTGATTTGTATTTAAATAATCATATTGCTACATATAATTTTTTTGATTCTATAAGTAAATAAAAATTTAACTCCTTCAAATTTTGTATTAATTTTCATATGCTTTGTATTTTATGTATTATAACATCATGTGTAAGAGCAGTACGACTATCTGTGTGTTCATCACATAACCAGTGTGAGAAAGAGAAGAAGTATAATGACCAAGTAGCGAACGACAACTATGATAAATACAACCATGATTTTTGTTTGTCTTTTCTTTTAATATCGAAGACATGCGCATATGGCCCTTTGCAGCATTTTTTTATGCGGCGGCCATTGTAAATCCATAGGAATTCTTAATTTTTGTAGAGATTTTCTATAGTTCAGACACAAACCTTACAATCAAAAAGCCTAGTATGCTGTAAATACGAAAATTTCTTGGCATATAATTCTACACCCGAAATATTAGTGTAGAGTCAAAAATGTTTGTGTGGAGAAAAAAGCAACTACAGTACGACCTAGCGCAATGCAACTAATAGAAATTCGGTCAGTTGACGTAGTTAATGTTGAAGAAACGCAATTAAACTTCTAAACATAAAACTTTATGGCTCTGAATCCTAGATATTGTGGTTTTATGTATTAAGATATGCACTTTGTTTCCTTAAATATTGTTTTAATAGATTTTTCGTACATAAAAAATGTATTTTACAAGAAAAGAAGAACTCAAAGTAAATAATATAAAAGTTTATGGAAGTGTACGCAAATGGAAGTTGCGATGATTGTGCATTTTTTTTTAAGTTGCGTTTACTGAGTCAACAATGTAAATTTTTGAGTATTGCGATTATCGAGTGTTGCGTAAAGCGAGGTCGAACTGTTTTCTTATTGAAATGTCAAAATTCTGGTGCCAATTAAATGCCCGGACATATAATCGACAGCGAAATTTTGACATTTCAACTCTCCACATGGTTGTTGTACTTGCTAGTATTGAACAAATTTTTCACATCTACAGCGTACAAAGTAGCGAAAAAAAAATTCCGCTGCCTTTTCGCTGTCAAAAACTTAATGCATTCCATATGGAAAGTTTCTTTCCGCTTCTACAGCATACTAGGCTTAAGCAGAAAATGAAAAAATATTTATGAATAACAATGTTAGCAAGGTTGCATAGAAGCTGCGTAAAGCCTTAAGCAGTGCGTAACTAAACAAGCGTTTAAAGGTTGTTTAAGGAAATCTATTGAATAAGGCTGTTAATGACTAACGTCTTCTACGTCTGACCTATGCGCCCGTGCTATCTAACACAGGCTTGAGCTTTTTTTTAAATAAAATGCAAACCATTTGAGATATTTCAAAAACTTTATTATTGGCTTGAATCAAAATATTTGTGAATGAAACTCGACTGCGTTCATATGGCCACCGCGGGCACGTATGTAGCGGTCGATCCTTTGGACCCAATTTTCGATGACTCGGCTACATATTTCGGCCGAAACGGTCGCTATTTCACGTTCAATGTTGGCTCTGAGCTCTTCCAACGACGTCGGCTTGTTGGCATAGACCAATGACTTGACATAGCCCCAAAGAAAATAGTCTAAATGCGTTAAATCGCACGAACGAGGCAGACAACCGACTGGCCCATTTCTTGAGATAACACGCTCATCAAACTTACTCTTCAATAAATCGATTGCAACGTGTGCTGTGTGGCTTGTGGCACCGTCCTATTGGAACCACATGTCGTCCAAGGCATATCTTCAAATTCGGGCCAAAAATAATCGGTAATCATTGCGCGATAACGATGGCAATTCACAGTAACGTCACAATCGTTATTGTCGACGAAACAAAATGGTCCAATGACGCCGCCGGCATGCAAACCGCACCAATCAGTTATTTTTTGTGGATGAAGTGGATTCATGAAGCACATGTGGATTTTTACTCTTAATCTTAATTTTTTCAATTTCGACCGAAAATTGCAGTTAACGCTCTTAAAGTTGCGATCACCGGCTCTGAATTTCGGTAGCAAATTTGTATAATTTGCAGACATTGTTCGTTCGTATACTTTACCATGATAAAAATTTTGAGTTCACAGAAGAAATTGACAGTGACAGTTGGGTGATTAGTGAAATTTAATTCAAAGTTATCAAGTTCCTATTGGAAAACCCTGTATAAAAAATTTTAAAATAAAGTGATACTTGAAAATTTTATTTCACCTAAGTTCAAACATAATACTTATATTTACTCTCCTTTTCAAACTTATCCCCGTCCAAATTATTGGAGTTATTTGCTTAGTATCAAAAATTAATGTCGCCCATTTTACTTTATGCCGTCCGTACTACTTTAAACTACAGAAGTTGGCTCATAGCTTATTGCAACTATATTATTCTTAAGGTCCTTTACGATTTCGCTTTCTTCTGAGATATAAATTGATTTGAAAGTGTTGTTTTTTCAACAAAAACAAATCCATTTCAATTGTCACAATAAGCAGGAGAACATAAAAATCAAATTCTCAAACTGAAGGCCCAACAACATCATACACAAACACAAACACACACACATATACACTCAAACTCACGTGCACTCAACAAAAGCTTACTAACATATAATATGTCAAATTTATCTTTTTAATAAATTTCATATCAGAAACTTTAACACTTGGAATTTATGTGAATATTTTTCATATAAATAAATGAAACAATAAAATGCTTGTTATATGATTGTTGTTGCTTTTGTTTGCAGCATATGTTGTGGAATATTTTTGTTTTGTTGTTTTGTTGTCAAGTTCACACCCACAGTGAAGCCGTAAACCTCCATCGCACCAACACCAATACACGAAGAAGAGCAAAAAAGCAAATTTTAAATTCAATCGTTTGGAAACGAAGATGAATGAATTATGCTGTCGGTGAAAGCAGCGCGTAGCTGTGCAGAAAATGTGTCTGTGTATGTGTATGTATCTGTGTGTAAGACTCTTTATGTTTATGTGTAAGTGTGCTCTAGAATCCTTCCTGTCATGAGAAAGTGTGCGAGCGTGCGTGCGAGTTGATTTGCAAGCAAGCGATTTCCTTTGAGAATTTTTATATTTTTACATTGTTTGTGTGTGCGTGTGTGTTTTTTTTTGTTTATTGCCAGCAGGAAATCAAACATATAAAAAAATACATTTACACGCAACAAATACAATGCGAGAAATCTTTATGTCTTGACTTCTCAATGGTTTAATTGAAATTTTGTTTTTATGCTTTTCTTTTTATGAAGTGCGACGCATATTTTTTGTACTTGTTGTTGTTGTTGCTGTTGTTCAAAACAATTTTTATAGCGTTATTATGCAATACTATCTTATTTTGAAAGTGTTTCAAGTCACATTACCTTCTTTAGGGGATATTGTCAAACTACTTGATTGGTTTCCTTTTTAAATCAAGCTTTACTTTCTATATTCCCTGCAGATGCACCTGTTTGCAGCACGAATGTTGTGACTGTCATTGGCGCTTCTCTGGAGGAAGCAGTTCCAATACCGTGTCGTGTTAATTCTGATCCACCGGAAATTGAATTCGACTGGACATTTTCCAGCAGCGGCGAACATTTTGAAGTACCATCTGGCCACTATGCAACTATACAGGAGGCAACTACGACAACAATGGGCGATATACACCGCACAATAATCGAATCTAATGACACACATTATGAAACTTACGGTAAGTGGCTATTTCACATATTGGCGACAATAAATAAATAAGAAGAGATTACTTAAATTGCAATTGTTTTCAATTTTTGATGAAATAAGTCTTCATCAAGACTTACCAATACTCAGTTACATAGTTACTTATCTTGCGACTAAGACTTAGCGGACATAAAAACAACCTTCGCTCAGTGGGTCTAATTTGCTCTAGTAGGGTAATATAATTATTATCTTGAGAACTAAGATAGAAAGCAAGATTCATTTTTGAACAAATTATGTTTAAGTGACAGCTTAACTCTGGTCACAAAATGAGAGCATAAATTGGTACTCGCCAAAAGACACAGATTGAACTGAAGATCTTATGGAAGATCTTTCTCTCGTAGGGTCCCAAAGTCTTTTCATCAAAACTGCTCAACATCCAGGTATGAGCTGCATATAACATTAGTTTACAAATGTTGACTTTTCTTAAGTGTGAGATTTCAAAAATGGCAAGAATTTTTTTTTTTTTTCTTACGAGTACTTTTCGAGTTATCATCAAAAAATAACTTTTTTGGCATTTTGTTATTGTTTGCCGATTTCTCTATCAATTTTTATCCGACGTGAAAAAGAACATCGAATTGAAAGAATTTGTCACAAACGAATATTTGGTTGTCATCAACTTAAAAATAAGTATATCTTATAGATATCTACCGCAAGCTATTTCGGTCACTATTATTTATTATATTAATTATCTTTTTCCCTATGTCCGTCCGTCTTTTTATGGATTGCACTCATCGCATCTTTGTTGCTATCTCCATCCCTGTATTAAGCATATTACCAATTTGTTTATATAGTAACAATTTGTAGAAAAAGTACATATGAACTATAAGCGTTGAGCTTATAGGGAAAAACAAACGAAGTTTTTAGTTGGGAAAAACAAATGTTTCAATTGCTATAATTTAAAAATCATTCGCGCTTATGACAAATAAAGTTAATTTCCTTCAACTAAATGACGCGTTTCTCGCAACTGACTATCTTTATGACAACTGTTTAAAAGTTTGCAAATAACGATTTCAAGCACTACAAACGAAGTTCGTTTGCAGCGAACTGTCGATAAACGTTTTTTTTGTTTTCTTTGCGTGTATGCAAAGAATGCATTTAACACAAAAAAATATTATAATTTTTAGGGAGCAGATGTCATTGAAAATGCATTTTCTGCATAGCCATTTCGAAACATTCCCTCCGAATTTGGGTGCGGAGAGTGATGGACAAGGTGAGCGTTTCCACCTGGACATCTTAATAATTAAAAAGCGTTATTAAGACTTTAAGGGAGAAGTCATGGTGGCTGACTATTACTGAATGTAAATTTTAGAAAATTTATATGGTACACAAATAAAGAAACTTAAGGCACGTTGCTACTTGGCGCGCTCGGTATTTGAGTGAAAATTTAAAATTGTTTTACAAGAAAACGGTAAGAGATAATGGAAAAACTTTTTTGGGGTGAATTAATATTAATACACTCAAAAAAAAAAAAATAAAAAAAAAATGTTTTACTCATTTTTAAAAATTTTTTTGTATGAAACTTTAATTTGAAGCTTTTTACATCGTTACATAAAATTACCTTGTCCGATTATTTCCAAATTTTAACCGCATACTTTCCACATGTGCAGTTTCCGTGTGAACTAAAATATTACTAAAATTTTTATTTTTTTATATTTTTTTGCACAAAATCCAGAAAAAAACTCGGTTTTTAAGTTGTTTTTTTTAAAAATTTTCATAAATGTTTTCTTTTTTTACCAAACTTAAAAAATTTAGTTCACACGATAATCATAATCATATTATTTATGTACTTTGTTTTTTTTTTGTTTTTATAGGTGCTGCCAAACTTTACTTACTATGCATATGGTAACCATCACCTCTTTCCGATATCGACACGTCAACTTCAAATTAAAGTTACATAATTTCTGAATTTTTTGTTTGATTTTAGCTTATTTATACTTTAATATATTTTAAATAATGACATTTCGTAATAAATTTTAAAAATGTAAAAATCTTTTTTTTTCAAGTAAGTGGATCAATTGAAATTAAGGGATTTTTAAAAGTTATAATTTAAGTTAAGGGATAATTTAACTTTTCGAAATTAGTTTAATAGGATGGGCATGATTATTGATTTATACTCACCCCAACTCACCCCAAGGTAACACCTGTTGGCAAGAGTAATCCATTGTGCTGACATCGTTGGAGGTATTGTTGCTAACATTGAGCTAATCTTCTAAACGTTGGGACTGCATATTTGCTGACATTAGGTATTTTATCTTTACTGCGTTCACTGCTAGATCTTTTCGACTCGACTCTTTCGCTAATCTGCGTAATGCTACATTGACTTCGTGCGTTTTATGACTAATGATATTGATATCATCAACATACGTTTATATCATAATGATCTTGTAAAATATCGTGCTACTATGTCTCTGATCAGCAGCTGGAATGATCTTTTCTATCATTATATTCAATAAGTCGCAAGATAAGGAACCCTCTTGTCAGAAAGCTTGTTTGATATCGAGTGGGCAGAGGTCCTTTCCCATTTCAAATATCAAAAAAATTCTTTCACACTCAACTAAATCCTAACTTAAGCTCCTAGCAGTTATCGCAAAATATGAAAAAGTTTAGAGTAATTAGCAAAGAGCCTAGTGACTGCAAATATGACCCGGCTGTGATTAATGACTTCTTTCTTGCCTCTGGTTTCCCTATTCTTAACAATATAGATAGTAGTACAGAAGTATCTGAACATGAAAATAACTTTTTTTTTCGCCCTTTTGAATTTTCAAATGTCAACGAAGGTAAGCTCTAATGCAGTAGGAATTGATGGAATGCCCATCAAATTTGTAAAATTAGTAATCCCGTTTATATTAGCGCCTTTAACTCATATTATCAACCATTGTTTGACTTCTTCTCGTTTTCCAAAGCTGTGGAAAGCCGCCACAGTAATTATTGCAAAATCTGCAGACACCTCTGAGCAAAAGTCTTTGAAAGAATATTGTTCGACCAAATATCTGAACACCTACATATTAACAAACTGTTATCACCACTGCAATCTGGCTTTCGGTCTGGTCACAGTTGCTCTACTGCTGTATTGAAAATTATTGAGGACATAAGACTATCTTTTGATAAGAACTTCCTAACCCTTCTCTGCCTTATTGACTTCTCTAAGGCATTTGATTCTGTCAACCATAATTTGCTCTGCAATAAGCTTAAAAATAGCTTTAACCTTAGTGTAAGTGCAGCAAAATTATTATCTAATTACCTAGGAAATAGAATCCAATGCGTAAAAATAGGATCAACACTGGAGTTCCCTAGGGGTCTATCCTAGGTCCCCTCATTTTCTCTATGTACATTAATGATGTCTTTTCTGTCTTCTGTCTTTTCGCTGATGACATACAACTTTATCTCTCCCGACCCACTTGGCTCTTGGAAGATTTGAACTACAGGCTGAATTCTGACTTAGATTCTTTAAACAAATGGGCGCACAACAACTTACTTTGCATTAATCCTCTAATATCTAAAGTATTGCCAATTGCGAGAAGTGAATCAAGCTTTGTGGACATTTCGCCCCTATTTATTGGGCGGGATGAACTGGAATTTGTTAAAAAACTGAAAAACCTAGGCTTTGTACTAAATTCGCAACTTACTTGTAAAGACCATATAAACAAGACAGTAGGAAAAATATATGGGACGCTAAACATTGTTATTATATGAAAATTTATATTTTTCAATTTAACTTCCAGTATAACGAACTTTTAGTTTACAAAATTATATTTACATTTATTAAATGTATTTAAAAATATTTAAAATAATTGTCGTTCGTTTATAGTTAAAGATCAGTGCAGACTGAGAAAGATATTTTCAAGGTATTTATTTTATTTTATTATCATTTAAAATAGCTTTTTTGATTTTTTTCTTTTGTTCGTATAAATGTGTGTGTGTGTGTTTGTGTGTGTGTGTAGTTTATAAAAACAGTGCATGATTATCTTGTGTTTGTATTTTAAAAAATTTTTTATATTCGTTTTTTTTTAATGCTCCTTCAGTTATGTACAGAGCAACATGCTTAATGTTTTTTAAAGGTACTATTACCATCTAGAAATTTCAAAAAATTAACTTTTATTTTTTTACATTCTTAGAATCTTTATACCTTCAATAATAACTGTCCAAAATATTAAATCGAAATTCGAAGCCAGTGCCGAGATATTATGACTCAATTGAAGCGCGCTCTCGGCTCGCAGGTGTAAAAAAACTATACATGCATTTTTCTCGAGTTTAGGTTATTTTAACTGGCGGACAGTCAATCTCCGGATCTACTAGGACGTTATTAATAATTTTTGCAGCATTTTCTTTGTTTTTATATCCTGTGTGATAGTTTACCACGATTTGACAACAAAAAAAATATATAAAATTTTTGAATTTGAAAAAAGGTTGAAAAACAAGCGATTTTGAAAAAACTTTCACATATCCGCCATTTTTTTAGCAGCAGTGTTTTTTTGAAAAGAACAATTTCAGCGCCCTGTATTAAATTTACAATTAATAGAAAATAAAAATAAAAAATTTTTTTCATAATCTTCAAGAACTGTTCAATACTGTAAAAAAAGTTTGATATCCATATATAATAAAGAAAGTGAAAAAAAAATTGTTGAATATATGTTAATTTTTAGCATTCTAGACGGTAATAGTACCTTAATTAGACATGAATTATAATTTTAAAAATTTCTTTTGATAAGCCTTAGTTTCTTTTCGAATGTGTAACATTCAGTCTATAGAGGGTCGGTAGAATAATTTTTATTTTTAAATCCTTCTGATGAGCTTACTTGGTGGTAAGCGAAAAGAATTCTTAAAGGAAACACACGCGCCTACACGACTTTAACCAGGCATTAGGTAATGGGTCGTTTTCCACTTTTTTCATCGGGTTGAATATCTTTTTATAGTTTTTCGGCCTCCTTCGTTCCTATTGTTAAGCTCTCCCACTTAGCAATGGGAAAATCCTATCCTAATATCCAACTTTTTATTCATTAAACCTCATTCTCTTTTTTAGATGAGCTAGGTTTTTGTTAATATTTATTCAAACAATTTTTTTATTGCAGATAATAAATTATCTGTTGAATTTTTATTTTTATTCATTATTATTATTTATTATACATTGTTTACTATTTATAGTATATTATTTATTATTTCTCGTAAGTTTCTTCTTTATTTATTTTTAATCTCTACTTATTTTTTATCATACAGTTATTTATTTAAAATTATTTTGTGTATTACTTATGTCTATTTTTGGTATTTTTTATTTTATTATATTATTTATTATTTTTTATTTATTATATATTTTATTACAATTATATATAAGAACAGAATTATACATAAAATTATATACAGAATTATATATAAGAACAGATTATATTTTGATTAGTAAAAATAATTGACAGTAGCTAGACTTGGGAATGAATGATGAGATGATTTAATTCTCATTCCAAGTAAACTAATACTCCGTGAGAGTAAGTTATTTTTGCTCTCACTTTGAGTGTAGTTAGATAACGACGGACTCAGACAGGGCTTAGTGGATTTTTTGAAACCGACCCGTCTTTAGCTCCCTTTGGCAAAGTGCGTTGACACTTTGTTTAAAATTATCAATATTGTTTTTAACAAAGTTTGCGGATTTTGTTCCTCCCAACTTTTGGGAGGAACAAAGTATTGATACACTTTGCCATTCACACATCAAAGAACTTCGTGTTGATTTCTCAAATAATATTTAGACTCCACATATACAACACAATTAATAAACACAAAAGTTGCACAACAGACGAAAATTTAAGAACAAAATCGGTTGTTGATCGTTACTCATGGCTGGTTATGCAAACGTAACGGAGCGTGTCGTAGCGCTACTCAAATTTGATATGTGAACAATGCCCATAAATAGTTAATAAAATCTTAACAAAAAGTCAAATAAAACTAAGTTTCGTACCACCTAATATCATGTTTACATTACACATTTAACTATGCAGTTTGGCTATAATAGTTTGGTAACTGTTTCTGGTGTTTACACTGCCAGTAGAGTAGTTAACTTTGTCATTTTTTGACGATAATTTTTCGTTGATTCCCATAATTTTGAGACATATTGAAAATTTAATTTTCATGCAAAAAAAAATTACAAATATTACAATATGTGTGATAAAAGCGTTGTAGGAGTTTTTGTTCATCATCAGCAGGAAGTGTTTTCTAAACTGGTGGTCTTTGACCGAATCATAAAAAGAAAAGGAATTGCTTTCAAATATTTTTTTGCTTTTTTTATGTGATATTTCCTTGTCATTTTTTTAATTTCCTTTTGTTCTTGATGAAAACACAGCGTTGCATAGCAAAATGAGATGGTATAGGTCGCAATTTCAACTTAACTGCTTTGCGGGATAGTTAAGATTTTGTATGGGAAACTATGCAGTAAGTATCCAGTTTCAAAGTTAACTGTGTAGTTTCGAGGTAATGTAAACATAGTATAAGAAATCAGAACTTGGTTATGCAAACCCAGCTATTTAAAATTAATTTCTTTAAGCACCAGCTTCAAACGTGCAATTTATGACTTTTTTCGTATTCAAAATCTATAGTCTGTTATATTTTTTTTTTCTTTCATTTCTCTACCTGTAAATCTTTCTTATAACTTTCTTACTCTATTTTTCTTTACTCGTTAGTAATTTAATTAAAATTTTTAATTTGCCCAACATAAATTAATAATAGTTGATCAAAAATTGTATTTGGTTAAGATTTTTTTTATGAATACTTTTTGCCACTCTAGTGTACTATAAAAGACTTCGTTTTATTGTGCAACATTATCTAAATAAATAAATAAATACAAATAAATATGCTGCTAATTTCGGTTCTGTTATCGACAAAATGATTTTAAAGGTTTTTCTATTCTTTCGATTAATTTCTGTGATACATTGGCTTCGTGTTCTATTCTTCTTCAAATTTTTCAACTCTGGCAGAAATTGCGTTAAGATTTACAGCTTTAATTCAAGAAATTTTTGCTTTTGTATTGAGAGCATTGAAAACTGTTGTCAATGTTATCAATTTATCGGATAGATAATTTTATTCTTTGCACATGAAGCGCAATCTGGAAAATCTCTTGTCGCTCGTTTAAATCATCATTATCATTATTGTCTTCATCATTCGCATCATCATCATCATCATTATCGTCATCATCATTATCATCATCAGTTTCATAATCTGTTGGAGCATCTGTCGAAGCGGTGGCAGGCAGCAGCAGCAGGAACAACTGATGATAAAAGTTGATTATATGCTCGACTTGATTGAAAAGATTCTGAATAAATTCAATCAAATTTGCACACTACCGTGCACTGAAGAGTTTAAAGAAATACAAAATACATACTTACACATGCTCTGCCATCTTCCGGACAATGAGCAGCTGCCTTAACACCCTCTGGCATATAGTTTAGTTGTATTTTTGCTGTATGCTTGACAGATACAACGATTTTATGATGCAGAAAAAAAAAAACGATCTATAGTCTATATATTCTACATATATGCAGATATTACATATAAATATGTATGTATTGTATTCTAGCACTGTGCAAGCATCTTGATAGTTTAAATATTTAAATTAAATTTGAGAACTCATTCTATTGTTCGTGCAGTCGTCGATGCTGCTTTGATGCACACAGAACAACGATATCTAGCTTTTATTCTTGATTTTTTTCTCTGTGTTATCAGATTTCTTTAGATCTCTGAATAGAGAAGAAAAAATCCTATTCAATTCATTAGTAGGGCTTCCAGCTGTTTGTTCTTCGAAGCGAGTGTGAGTGTGTATGTTTAATACAAAAATATACACTATTGCATACCCCAACGAACTCACTCACACTTACATATAGTTACACACACTCATATACTTTGTTATGAAATTTAATTTGAATTAAATAAATTTACCGTCGTCTTGCACATTTTGTGCAATATATTTCTATTGAATGTATCTACGTAGCTTCAAAATATTTGCTGATATAAATTTTTTTATTTTTCATTTTAGTTGAGACCGTCAGTGAGCTGATATATACACCAAAAGGTGAACGAGACTATGGTACCCTAGCATGTTGGGGCCGAAACTCCATTGGAAAACAGTCGGAACCGTGCCTGTTTCAAGTTGTTCCAGCAGGTGAGTGTACTTTTCTACACCAGTTATCGAACTTTATATTCATTTACCAAAAGAAAGAGAGAGAAAAATAAGTAAAAAAAACAACTAAATCATAAAAGTAATTAAAAATTATATTTATGTCATAATTGTAATAACAATAAAACATAATTGTAATTATGTTGACACGATTTTTTTCGCAAATGCAGAATATTAAATTCTTATAGCAAACATTTTTCAACTTATAAAGGGGTGACCAATTAAAATAGATATTTAAATGAAACAACAACGTTGTGAAATATCAACTTAGTTCTGGCTTTATTTTGAAGCTGCATTCATGCCATGGATTAGCACATGTACATATGGAATAGCATATCACTTCAATTCAAAATATTTTGAATTTTTAATGACTCGTTAAACTCGGCGTTATTCCGGCCATAGTGTCTTGATTATTGGCCTCGAGTTCGTCCAAAGCGGCTGGCTTGTTAGCGTAGACTAACGACTTGACGTGGCCACATAGAAAATAGTAGAGGAGTCGCTAATCACTAGTCGCAGGTCGCAAGTCGCATGATCGTGGAGGTCAATTGATGTACGATCGTTGTGAGATGATCCGGGTGCCAAATTTCTTCTTTACCACTTCGAACGTTGTGTTGTAGCACCGTCTTGTTGGAACTTTAGCTTGGATATATATATATATACTAAAAAGTTCTACGTGCTATCTCAAAACTATATACTTTCTTATGCTTTTGATAAAGATTTCAGCTGATATGAAAATTCTTCAGAAAATACTTCCCATCGGAATTTACTTTCAAAATTCATTAATTTCAAAATTCAAACTTTTGATAGTTAAACTATTTTAAATTTTCGCTTTAAAAACTTAACATAACTTAATATAACTTAACATTACTTAACACAACTTTACATAACTTAACATAACTTAACATAACTTAACTTAATTTAACTTAACTTAACATAACTGAACTTAATTTAACTTAACATAACTTAACATAAATTAACATAACTTAACATAACTTAACATAACTTAACATACTCCACATAATTTAACATAACTTGACACAACTTAACATAACCTAATATAACTTAACATAACTTAACATAACTTAACATAATTTAACATAACTTAACATAAATTAACATAACTTAACATAACTCCACATAATTTAACATAACTTGACACAACTTAACATAACCTAATATAACTTAACATAACTTAACATAACTTAACATAAATTAACATAACTTAACATAATTTAACATAACTTGACACAACTTAACATAACTTAACATAACTTAACATAACTTAACATAACTTAACATAACTTAACATAACTTAACATAACTTAACATAACTTAACATAACTTAACATAACTTAACATAACTTAACATAACTTAACATAACTTAACATAACTTAACATAACTTAACATAACTTAACATAACTTAACATAACTTAACATAACTTAAATTAACTTATCATAACTTAACATAACATAACCTAACTTAACATAGCTTAACATACCTTAACATAACTTAACATAACTTAACATAACTTACCATTACTTAACATAACTTAACATAACTGAACATAACTTAACATAACTTAACTTTACTTAACATAAATTAACATAACTCGATATAATTTAACATATCTTAACACAACTTAGTATAACCTAATATAAATTAACTTAACTAAATTAGTTAAATTAGTTACACTAACTTAACATAGTTAATTTCAACATAACTTAACTTAAAATGACTTAATTTAACTTATTAACTATTTTTTTAGAAAACACAATTTATAAATATCTCTGATCTTAGAATTTTAAGTTCTGATATCCAAGGTTTCTTAAATTTTTAATTGGACTAAGAGTCCACCATACAACATATCTATAGAACTTCGAGCTTTTATCTCAACAATTATCTTATAACAAAAAGGAAATGATATCAAATTCTTCGTGTAAATGAAAAATGCGCCGTTCGTCTAAGTATTGCAATTCCAACATTTACCAACACTTACCAACATTAAATTTATAGTATAATTACGATCACCAACACTTAGCCAACATTGAATTTATTGTATTTATAGTATAGTTATGTAATGCGAATGTAATTATTTCCTCTTGATTCACTTGGCTTTAATTCTTCTTATGCACGCCCACAGCTAAACCTGGCGCACTACGCAACTGCACGCTGCGTCCGTACGTTGTGACCTCAGCATCGCTCAATTCATCGAATCAAACAACAATGCATCCCAATCAAATGATGCCAACACAGTTTGGACGACACGAATCGAATTATCCGCATATGGAATACGTACGTGAGCGGCATATAAACGGTACAAACAGTAGCAGCAACAGCAACAACAAAAATCACAACAGTAAAAGCAACAACAATGTGAAACAACAGCAGCACTCAGCAGGAGTGCCAGCCAATGGAATTATGACAAACACAAAAGCATATCAACATCAAAAGCTACACATAAATCGCCACAAACAACCGAAGCAACAAGAAAAACACTTGAATCAACAACAAGTGCAACTTCTGAAAAAACGTACATCATTTACGCCATCGCAAACACTGGCAGTAATCAAGAGAAAACAACAACAACAACAGCAGCAGCAACATAAAAATAATAATATTGGTGCCGGAAGTGCAGCAACGGCAACAACAGAAGAAGCAACAATGGCTTACATCAACAATAGGACAAGCGCTGGTAACTCAGGTGCTGCTGCAGCTGCTGCTGCTGCTGCTGCTACCGATGCCTCAGATGCTTTGGACAACCGGCGATTGAAACGTGCTGCCATGCTTCTCAAAAACATTAAGAAATCCACCAGCAGCAAAACTTTGCTGACGAAGCATAGGAAGTTTTTGGCAGCAAAAAAGCAGAAATCAAATTTTTCATTGTCTCCCAAGACAGCAGCAACAACAAAAATTGCAACAACACCGACAAGATATCATAACAAACGCCACAAATACACGCACAAACGTGAGACGTTAAGAAACAAATACAACATAAACTACAACTACAACGAACCCTTAGTGGTAATCTATCAACGGCAACAACAGGAAGACATCAACAGCTACATCAACAGCAACAAAAGCCGTAACGAACAACAACAACCACAACTATTCAAAGAAACTCTGAGAATAACAAAAAGAGAAACGACGGCAACAGCAACCATTACAACAACAGCAAGAAATACACTAGGTGCAACAGGATTTAACAATAGCAAGCAAAGTATTAAGGATGCAATCGTTACAAAATATTCAAGTCATCATCATCAGCAGCAACAACAGGAACAACAACAACAGCAGCCACAGCAACATATCTCTGATAATGATAGCACGAAGCAAAACAACGAAAATCCAAACGAAACGCAACAAAGAAAACAAGTCGACGACTTTGATAAATTAGATAAGCGACGCATACGAAAATCTCTAACATCATCATCAGCAGCAGCTGCAGGAGCAACAGCAGGAGCCTCAGTAGCAACGTTTGCAGCAAAACATGGCTACAGCAGCAGCAACAATGCAAGCCATAAGAATTACATGGCAAAAATTAATTTTAATAAAGTTGCTGCACCAAATGTGCCAACAATTAGCACTGATGAGCTGCAACAACAGCCTTTGTTGGCAGTAAGTAGATCTTCGGCAACAGCATATTCCGAACAACGACATAAGAAGCAACGAATGAATGATAATGAAATAAATGTCAATGAAATTGATGGCAATAATGTTGCTATTAGCAGACAACATGCTAAGAATGAACGAGACGAGCTTGTCAACGATGTTGCTTTGGTTTATGAAGACGTTAGCGATATTGATGAAAGTCTAGCTCTGGAAGACAGCATTGGCGATGATGATAATGATGATATGGAGGAGCTCAATGATTTGGTTGTTGATGAAGATGTTGTAGCTGCTGGCATGTTGCCGCATCAGCATCATCTGCAGGAGCCACGCTATGATTACTCACGCATAGAGTATCATTTTAACTCTGCTGATGCTGCTGCTGCCGGTGGCAGTCTAGTAGATGTGGTTGGCAATGATGTTGCGACCGCGAATGGCTTACTCAGCACAGGCATCCATTTGGACAACTATGACAACATCATCTACTCCACCATGGAGCTGGAGTGTTTGGCTGGCTATGATGGCGGCCTGCAGCAGCAATTCTTTCTGGAAGCCTACGACTCGAAAACAAAGAAATTGCGTCTAAACACTACGAGCACATATTCGGACATGCCAATCTTCCGCATTGACTTAAGTGGTGAGTTTATTATGTCTTCTATACTTATATTCCTTTCTTTCTAATGGACCAGTTCATAGAGTGATATTCTATGAAATTGGTCCTTTAAGAGAACTAAAATTGCCATATTTACATTCATGTGTTTAATAACACAAAATGCCCAAATATATCAGTAAAATGTCGAATCATTAGCGATATGATGTAAGTTAGACCAATAAGTCCAAGAAGTTTTTAAAAAGTTGCAAAAGTTTCATGGTTATGACTTTCCTTGAAGCTCTTCTAAAAAAGAAAATGAAAACAAAGTTACAACCCGAGAGACCGGCAACAAGAAATTTTAATCTTCGGCGACAATTGAATTTTGAGTTTTTTTACTCTCGAAGAAAAGAGATGCATGAAAGAGATGAAATTATCGATGACTTGATATCTTCTTTTGCTACACTGGCTCCTTCAGAAATCCTGTATAATAAATAAACTTCTTGATGTTAAAAAAATTTAATATTCCAGAACTTAGATACAATGAATTTTTTCATAACTTACTAAACATACCCCATTGTATTAGAGCACCCGAGTCGGATTAAACGTATTCTTGTCTATTTTTGAATTTTTACAGAATTGAGTAACTACAACTACATGTGAATGTTAAACACTGCATGAGATGTTTCAAAAGTACGTATCCAGTGATCACGCGAACACGTTTTTATTACCTTCATGCATCTTAACCCTTTCATGACCACTGGGTTACTGGAGACCCTTTTTCTTTGAAATTGTTCCTGGAAAAACTATGAAATCGATTTTTCTTTACAAGGTATCATTCAAAAGGGAATGAATGTGGCTTTCAGAAAATACTCAATTTTCAAGGGTAGATTCATCCTTTTGTCCTACCAGACCACCTGAAAGTCGGAAAATCTTTACTTTTCTTACTGCAATATTTTGATAGTGGGAGGAGATAAAGGTACAAATTTGTTGGAGAAGTTGCGGGAAATCTTCCACTGTCTAAAAAAAAAAGTAACAAAACAAGATAGTCCACTTCAACTATCCACAAGACAACCAAATCTAAAGGAACCTTTCTGTCCCAATAGTCGTCAACGGTAAAAAATCTATGAAATATTTAATTTTTTTGAGGAGTTGATTTTTGAAATAAATTTATTTGTAGTTTTGATCACTTCATTGAAATATCATTTTTTTTTATGATATATTTCAAAGCAATTTCGATCATTGGCGAAGCAAAATAGTTTTTTGCAAAAGGCATAACTAGCATACTCTGCATTCAAAGCGAACGTAGAAAATACGCAAGTAGAATTTGGACTTTGATTTGCGATCGTGTTCGTAGTAAGACTGAAATAAAATAACGAAATCAAAAAAGTTTAATTTCCTTTCCAATGATGGTTTAACCTCTTTATGACTCAAAAAAATATTTCTAAAATAGGTCAAAATTTCTTCAAAAAATCCCAACAAATCTAATAACTGGCTCTCTTTATTTGTTACAGAGTACTGTTTGGCATCGAATAAGAGATCAGATTTTTTTGGAAAATTCGACATATTTTGTGAATACTTTGAACCAATAGTCGCAGAGAGGTCAAAGAACCATCATTGGAGGTTTATTTTGTTAACCTTTCACTGGATTCCAAACATTACACCGTACCAAATAAAGAAGGCCAGATATTCGATTTTTTTTGATTTTTTTTTTTGGGAATATCTTCTATAAACCAATAAAAACAATAGTCATACAGAGTTTAAAGTACCACCATTGCAAAGGTTCTTTTTAACGCTTTCCTTGGTTCACTTTCAAAATAGATTTAAAACAACGTGTTCTCATGAAGTAAATAAAAAATCGAGCTTTGTACTGTAAAATCGACCACGTTCTGTCAACGAGGGAATTTACTCGCATATATTTTAACCGTTGACGGTCATTGGGACATATAAGTCCCATGATTTTTCACAACTCTCGATGTTAAAAAAATTGTTTTTCGTGATACTTTTATTTAGTAATTTGGTGTCGCTGAACATGAATCCGGTATCGGATAAACGAATTTTCCAGCGGTTCTGAAGCGGTCGTCAAAGGGTTAACCAATTCTCACAATTGTAACTTTTTATTAGATTGAAACTTTTTTTGGGCTAAGTTGACTCCTAAGCCAAGAATATTTTATTCAGCACGAGTTTGCGTCATTCGACACTCTTTGGCTCAATGACCCTCCGATTGTCTCAGTGCAACGAATTACCATTAGCATCCTCCATTTATATCCCATGATAATTTTAAAATAAAAATATTTCCTATAACGATTTAAATCTTTGTTAACAAGGGATTGAAAAAAAGAATGTAAAATCGACGTTTCTTTGTATTTTTCAAGCATCATTGCTTCAAAGACAAGGTCTGTAACTTTAAAGAATTTTTTTACAAAATCATATTTTCCTTAAAAACACACGCTTATAGTTCGCAGTTACTTTTTGGGCAGTAATAACGCAATTGATATTATGTATAATTTATAATTATCACAAGATCAAATCCTACGGGTAAAGGGGGAATGGGGAAAAGGGAAGGGGAGGGATGAAGGGGAAGGATGTGGGTAATAGAAAGAAAATTAAACATAGAAAGATAGTTATAAGGAAATCCACCTTTTCTTGGCTTTACCACAAGAATTTAAGTCTTTGATTAAGGGGGAATATATACCTAGACTTTTTTTTTTAATGTTTTTATTGCATTTTCTTAAATTTTCAAATCTTTAGAATATGTGGTTAAAATTTCAAGTCGATATCTCAAAAAATAACAAAGTTATTTAAGTGAGTGAACCGTCTTATAGAGCGCACCGTGCCGGCCCTTATCTTTAAACGCGTTTTTCTCGAAACCATGTTTTTATAGTCGGTGACTAAAATTTCTGAAAAATCAGTAAACCGATCGTTTTGATTTTTTTGTAGAGTTATTTCATTCACAATAATCTTTTACTTTTCATAGGAGTTCTTTTTTTGTAGCTTCGTTCATTAGTTGTAGACAAAATAATAAATTTATTGTCGAAAATCGTTACTTTACGTTCGGAAGTCCGCCATTTTGTAAAGTTTCAATATTTTCGAAATCGGCTATGACAAGTACGAGTTTTGAGTATTTAGTTTAAAAATATTTTTCGTTTATTTGTTGCAGATGAATAAAAGGGAAGCAACCTTGGTCATCGCTTTTCACTATTTTTTTTTTTCAGAGCGCTCTATAAAAAGTGATGTATCTACCTTAATATTGAATTTTTTTTTATAAATAAAACCTAAACATACTCTAGAATATGTATATTTTAGGGAATAAAACCCCTCATTCAAAAATATTCCTTAGGTTTCCGTAAAAAATTCACAAACATGACCTTTTTTTGGCTTCTGGTTATTTAATCCGCCTTTAAGTTGATTTTTCATGGGAATATAACGATCTTTGAGCCTTTGCCGTAACGATTTTTATCTTTGGGCACAATCTAGCCAATAAAAGCATTTGTAGCAAAGTGTACTTTCTTTGGTTTTACGATTTTATTCCCTCGGTGTAGTAAAAATCGACGATAGTTAACTCTTAGATCTAAAAAGTCAGAAGTACGCCAAACTTGAACTTTGAGATCGTGTTTGTTAATTATTTCTGACTCCACTCGTTAAAGTGTATTGGGAGGATTATTGAGCTTAAACTAACTTTGAGAGAATCTTTGGGGGAACTTAATAACAATTTTTCAAGTGAATTTCTAGAAGCATTTTAATAAAAAAATAATTTCAAACAAAATGACACATTGAATTCGACTTGAGCTATTGGCATGTAGCTTAGGGTGATTAAAAATAAAACATTTTTTCGAAAATCAACCGAGCTCGTTGGAAAATGAGATGGTTCCATCAAAAATTTTTTTAATTCTTAGATAGTGCTTCCAGCGGTTTTCTGTTTTTGTTGAAGAAAATCGTGGAAAAAGCCTTAAAGTTTAAATATTTATATCTCTCTCATTTTTAAACATAAAATTATGAAACTTTCATGGCATACGTACAATAGACCATCATTAATAAAAACATGTTAAAATTTTGGATTCTAGACCAAAAAGTTTTAGGTCCTTGATGGTTAAAAAACGAAATTTTTTTTTAGTAATTTTAGGCTGTGGGTTTTCAAGTAGTTTAAGATGTGGATCAGTGAACGAGTCAGACAGTAAGAAGCGAACGCTCTATGAAATTATTATATAGGAATCATTAAACGATTTTTCGATGGGTAAATTTCATCGGAAATATATGGTGACAAGGAGTTTTTTACTCAAAATTGCATGTATAATTCGAAATTAGATATTACAGGCATAGAAAAAAATTACTCCTATCTAATATGCACATCTAAGCATATGGGTATGAGCGTTTAAAGTCGAAAAAAAGGCAAAAAAACTTGAGACACAAACTCACTCTAATGCGAATTGTAGGAACATGTACATGATTTTCGGGGGTTTATTACCAGTGGCGGATCTAAAATTCGCCCGAAAGGGGAGGGGGTCTGAAACTACAGTTTTGAAGCCCGAGGGGGAGCTGAAACGGCTTTTAGGGCATTTTTTCCTCATACAAAAAATTCTACAAGGGGGAGATGGGGGTATTCCCTTTCAGCCTGTATGTGGATCCGCCACTGGTTATCACTAGTAATTTTGACAAAGAAGGCAGAATAAATTTTGTCAACTTTAAGGCTTTTTCCACGATTTTCTTCAACAAAAACAGAAAACCGCTGGTCTAAAAATTAAAAAATATTTTTTTTTAAATTTTGGTTTTCATATTTTGGTGTAGCCATCCCATTTTCCAACGAGTTCGGTTGATTTTCGAAAACAATTTTTTTTTTTTGAATCACCCTAATTTAGCTAGTAAATATTATTTTTTTTTAAGCATTCAGTTACACGCTGCACAGTGTTTTGTTTGGCCTATTTAGACGGAGATAAATCTGTAACTCGGGTTGTAGGGCACGGAATGATTTGAAATTTTGGACTTAAGCTTTTGAAAAGCATACCTTTCTTACGTGTAAATAGTCTTTGTGGAACCAAAGTTACAAAAACTTGTATGCGAAAAGTAGCCTTTTCGCTTCCATACATAACGATTTCTCCAGTTTCTTTAAAATGGCCACTTTTTGAAAACAATACATTATGTTTGTTAGTATCTTACTACACCTAAAAATAATTTATCCATTATTTATACATGTTTATATCTTAATTTAAAAAATATAGATCTTTTATCGAAATTTCTTTTTATTTTTTTATAAAATGGAAAATCTAAGAGTGTCTGTACTTTGTCTAAGTCTTGAAATTCTTACTAACATAAGCATATTATGTCTGTTTGTAAAATCAAAAGTGATTACGTTGTTCATGACGGTACATCATATCGCTCGTTTTTTTCAATAACGTTGAAATCCAAAAAACATAAAAATTGAGTAAATTACATAGCAACATTCGTGTTACCATGATCTATGCTGTGTACAATTTTGGTAACGATATCTTCTTTAATTTTTGCAGGAGAGTAGAATTTGAGATTCATTCACCTCAATATATTTCCAATAAGATCGTATTATTAGTACTTGTATATTTTATGTTTTGTCTATATTTTGAAAATGGTGATTTAATTTCCTTTGTCTGTTCAAAACTTAAAATGCTTCTCCTGAAAAATCTAGTTTTTTGAGTTGTAACGGTATTGTAGAAAACGAGCGATATTTATTTTAAATTTTTTTGTGTAGTACCAAATTGTAACCTCTATGGCCGTCCCACACATCGTATTTCATCGGTTTAGGCGGACAAAATTATTTTATTGGGTAAACAGTTTCTAATTATGTATGTTTTTCGATTTTTGATATCCTTAACCCTGTACGACTATTGGGTCATATTGACCCACCCCGAATTTTTTTGTCGGTGAACATTGAAACTGTTATGTTGCAACAATATTATTAATTGATGTTTGTTTACTGATTTTTTTATCCTTAACCCTGTGAGAACAATGGGTCATACATGACCCACCTATTTTTTTTTAAGTAAATCTTAAACTATTTTTTGTATAGCAGAAGTGATGTCTGTTTTCAGCTTTATACTTTTCTTAACCTTCTATCGGTCTTGGATCATATAATTGAAATTCGCAAAATTGCTTATTTTTAACTGTAAAATTAAAATAATTTGCTTGTAAGTTATATTCCAAGTAAGTAAGTAAGTAAGATATAAAATCGAAGGTACTATAGCAGACTGATCTGTTGTTTGCAAATGCAAAGCGAAAGGGTTATTTATCGGATATTTAAACTTACCTGATACTTGAGATTGCAAGAACAATATGTAATTTAAAGAAATAATTGAATTTTATAACGTTTAATAAAAAAACAAATAAAAACGTTCGTTTTTTCAAGTTTAATGTAAGAAAAGGGTAAGGGTAAGTAAGAAATACTACTAACTCTGTTAAGTAAACATATACTTGACGTCTACTTTTGAATTCGATTCGATTATAGCTTATTTCGTTTCTAAGATATAGCGCAAAATGTGTTTAAGTTGTATGGGTGCTACCATGCCCACTTGTCCGATTGCGCCTTAATTTTGAGGATTGTTTAGAAGTTACATAACTGATGTCTATTATTGATTTCGATATTGTAGGCTATCTCACTTCTAATATATAGCGCAAAATGTGTTTAAGTTGTTTGGGAGCTACCACGCCCACTTGGCCGATTACGTCTTAATTTTTAGGATTGCTTAAAAATTACATAACTGACGTCTATTATTGATTTCGATATTGTAACTTATTTCGTTTTTAAGATATACCGTAAAATGGTTTTACTTTGTATGGGAGCTGCCACGCCCACTTGTCTAAAGTTTCTCAAATACTTTTTTTTGTTCTTTTCTATGCCTTTAACATCGAAAACTATCAAAAAAATCTAAAAAAGAATTTTCTCCGTCTAACTTGTATGAAACGAAACACTGTGCGCTGTGGCTCCAACGAATAAGTCGCCTGAGAGTTGACAGCTAAAATGACAAGAACAAAAAAAAAACAAGAAATACAGAAATAAAAGAAGTAAATAAAAGGCAAACATCTGTGATTGAACGCAACGGTATCGGTTAAAATAATTCAAGAAGTCTCCCCTCCCCTCACCCTCCGACACAAATTAATTTATATCTTATTCGCGCGAACAATAAATTTTGTTGTTGCGCTTTGTTAAGTGTGTGGCATACATTATTGCGATGCATAACGTGAGTTGAAATAATTTTTGCAATAATACAGGAAATAATCAGCGAAATGAAAAACAAAATAAATAAAAGGAAAAGCAAAACATACTTCAATAAAAATTAAAGTTTTCCAACAAAGAAGTAATTAATTTCAATTATATTTAATTCTTTTATAAAAACCACCTGCAAAAATACCGAGAAAAAATAACATAAAATGAGTTTGCTGGGGTTTATGGATATGCTTAAATTTTCCTTTAAAATTCTGGAATTCAAATATGAGCAGAACAAACTTACCACCTGCGTCACTGCGATTGTTGAGACAACCAAAGGCTCTGTCAAGGGTGTCAAACGCCTCTCCATTTGGGGTCCCGCCTATAATAGCTTTGAGAAAATTCCCTTCGCTAAGCCGCCATTAGGAGAGCTACGTTTTCGTGCGCCCGTACCAGCAGAGGCGTGGACAAATGTTTTGGATTGTACGAGGCCAGCTGAAAAACCACTGCAGTCAAGTGTGCTGTTTCACAAGTATAAAGGTTCCGAGGACTGTCTTTATTTGAACGTTTTCACAAAAAACATCTCAAGCGAAAATCTCTTACCAGTCATGGTTTTTATTTTTGGAGGTGGTTTTCAAATTGGCGAAGCTTCACGTAATATGTACAGTCCAGACTATTTTATGACAAAAGATGTAGTGCTTGTGACTATAGCCTATCGTCTGGGCCCATTCGGTTTTCTCAGCATGGATGACCCCACGGTAGGTGTACCTGGCAACGCGGGTATTAAGGATCAAATACTCTGTCTCAAATGAGTTCAAGAGAATATCAGAAAATTTGGTGGTGACCCTAATAATGTGACTATTTTTGGCGAAAGCGCTGGTGGTGCCTCCACACATTTATGCATGCTCAGTGATCACTCAAAGGGTCTTATACATAAAGGCATTCTTATGTCTGGCAGTGCATTATGCCCCTGGGCACTCCCACCTAAAAATCAATGGGCGAAGATTTCGGGCTACACTGGGGAAAATGAAGACAGCTCAGTTCATCAGTATCTGTTGCAGGTGCCAGGTCTAGATTTGATTAAAGCCGTTCGCACACTTTTGAACAAGGACGAAAAGCATAACCGAGTATTGTTTGCTTTTGGACCGGTAGTGGAGCCGTATATCACAGAACAGTGTGTACTGAGTGTTGAGCCTTACGAGCTGATGCAAACTACTTGGAGCAATCAGATTCCCATAATGATTGGTGACACAAGTTTTGAGGGTCTACTTTTTTATCCAGAGGTCAAACGTCGCCCTGCTATTCTGGATGAAGTCGACTGTTTAAATTTATTGCCCAAAGATATAGGCCTTGATAAGCAGGACGAAGAAGCTATAAAACACGCGCTGGCATTGAAGCAGTGCTACTTCGGTGACGAAGGCTGCAGTAGTCGCACAATGACACAATTTTTGGAGTTGGAATCGTATCGCGAGTTCTGGCATCCAATTTATCGTACGGCATTGGCACGTCTGCAACAGAACAACAATGACACCAATACAGCTCCAACGTATCTCTATCGTTTTGACTATGACTCAAAGGAGGGAAATTCCGTTCGCAATATGTTCTGCGGCCGCGATGTTCGTGGCACTTGCCATGGTGACGATCTCTGCTATCTCTTTTACGCTATGTTTTTCCACAAAGCTGCAAGAAACTCCCCCGAATCGCATATGATACGCACCATGATTGATGTATGGACAAGTTTTGCAACGTTTAGTGATCCGAATTGTGAGTTGCTGTCGGAATTGAACATTGAACCACTTCAGCCGGAAAAAACCATGAAGTGCCTGAATATTGCAGAGAATATGGAATTCATAGAGTTGCCAGAATTACAAAAGTTGAAAGTTTGGAATAGTTTCTATCCACAAGGAAAACTATAGGAAAAAGGAGAAGAAAAATAATGACGATGAAAGACCCAAATGTGTGACAAAATTTGTGAAAAAATGTGTAAAACTGAGTGGACATATTTTGTTTAAATAAGTATGGCCACAGTCCTTAAACACCTCACTCTACCTCATTGTATTATATGTTTGTAAATTATTTTTGTTTGAAAATGTGGCATTTTAAGTTATGTTGTGTAACTAGGCGCATATACATTGTTTTTTTGTCATAAAAAAAAAAAAAAAACATATATGATAGTACAAACCAAGAATGATAGAATCCAGATTACGCCAATGCGCAAACAAAATTGAAACTCTCTGCGCATTTCGGGCCAATGACGTCACGCTATAAGTGTTCCTATTGGCTAATAATTTTCAGTTGTCAAACTCATAATTTGTATGGAAATTTTAAGGAATTAAAGAAAAAAGCCAATTAGAAGAATTTTTATATAATATTGATCTTTTATTCGATTGTTACTTTTATTTATAAAGAACAGTAACGCTGCGTCTACACAAGACAATTGTTATAACAGTTTTTTTAATTTATATTAGTTGTCAATTTATTTTCAATTCGAAGAAAATTGTCTATCGTGACGTAGGTGGGCTTAACAATTGCATGACAATAAACGACATTTGTTAAGTTTATTAGGCGTTTCTTTTGAAAGTGGAATGAAATAATACAGAAAACTTCAAAAAAATACTAAGTTTGCTGGTGAAAGTGAAAAAACAGCAGACTATATACAGTGTTGTGCATATCAAAAGCAACCAAAAAAAGCCATTTTCAAAATTATTAGTTATAATATATTATAATAAATAAAATACAAAGTAGAAATTATGCTATGCATAACTAAAGCAACATAAACTAAAGAAATTTAAATCAGTGTCTCAACGAGTGCAGCTTTATAAGAAAACCTTTGCCCACTGATTCGTCGTTAAAATCAGGCGATTGAGCTAGTCAATCCAATACCTGAAATATCCACCTTATGCTGAAATATCCACCTGGTTGGCATTTCTCGCTCAGCAAAGGGCAACATGACTATCTTTAAAATCTCTTTATAAATAAATCGGTCCATTTTTTGGTAATTTCATAAACTGGATCTTGTCCAAATCTAGAAAAACAAGCCCAGAACATAGCCGAACCGCCTTCATGCTAAACTGTGACCTGAAATTTTGAGGTTTAAGGCTCTCATCTTTTCGCCGATATAATATGGCCATGCCATCGTTGGTAAAGATATTAAATCCGGACTCGTCACTAAAAAGGACTGTCTTGCATTGGTCACCAATTTAATGAGGTCTTGCAAAATTTAATTGGGAATATAAAAATTTTTATTTGATTTAAGCCAAAAGAGATTATGTCTTAAAAGCAAACCTTCGTTCTAATTTTTTTACACAGTACTCAAGTCCACGTATAAATTTTTTTGATTAATAACAGACTGAGATGATAAAAAAGGATATTTTTGAAAAGCTAGGATTACATGTCGGTCCTCTCTCTGTGTTGTTTTAAGCTTCGGACCAACCAAGTGAAGGGTTTTCACAGTTTTTTTAGTCTCAAACTTTTTTATAAGACGTGAAATATTGATTTATTTATTTTGTACTTTTTGATAAAGAAATTAGTGATGCTCCTGATTCTTACTCATCAATTATTTCTGTTTAAAAGGCTCTGGGTATTTATCACGCGAAATGACGTTTTGATAATTTCAAATACCTTCTTCACACAAAGAATTATTTGCAAATGACTCTTTTCAGTTTAAATCAGTTATAACTAAGCAAAAAATTAACATTAATCGGACCAAAAATTATTTGACTTAAGTAAGTTGCTTTTGTTACATACATGATTAAATAAAAATAACTATTTAAATTTTGGGGAAAGCAGGAAGACGATAAAAAAATATGAAGAAGTTTGCTACGCCCATTTTGGTTGCTTTTGATATGCACAACACTGTATATATTGATTTTTCACTTTCAAAAATATTTTTCACAAAAAAATATTTCAAAAGAAAAAATTATTCAAAAGAAAATGTCGAAAATTGTCAGCCCACGTCAAATCGTTGTTAGTTCAACTGTCTGCCTGATTGTTGAGACAATTGAGCTGTCGACTGCGAAAATGTGAGTGTGTTAGTAAAAAATGTGTGAGTGTATTGTAATTGTTATAACAAATTGTCTCATGTAGACCTTAGGTAAAACAAATTTTGATTTATGTTGTTATTTTATTAAATTTTCTCTTTTTTTATAATTATTGTCAGCAATTTCCGTATTAAGAATTCTCATGCGGAGAACATGCGGCATTTAAAAAACAATTTTTTTACTTTTTCATTGGCGTCGGTGTTTTCAGATTCATTTAAGTCTTTTTTTAAATAATCATTTGTCAGAAGTAATTGGTGACCGATTAGTTTTTTAAAAACTGCATCACAAAAGTGTAGTGTTTTGATTAAGCTATTGAAAGGTTTGCTCAGACCATATTGGTTGACCCATGTAAAGCCACTGTCCACTAAATGATTAGAAGCAATAGCTGGATGCTCGCTTTTCAATTTTTGGCAAATGTAGCCAGCCAATTTTTCCATAAAAAAGATAATATTGTTCTTTTAAAATACGATTATAAATTGTACCTGTTAAAGATCAATGTACATCTTCCAAATCAGGTCTATGGTCGACCTCGACATTTGCATTAGAACTTAGAACGCCTTCGTTGAATCCCAAGATGTATGATCGAAGCCTGTATTTAAACTCTTGGCGATCAGGGTGGTCGTGAAGTTCGCCTTTGAACTTCACAAATTTTTGAAATATTTTTAATTGTTTTTGACAAAATTTGTGCTCAAATGAGAGCAAATTATTTTAAATATGCCTTATGAGGGGTTTATAGAGCGTTTCAACCATTTTTAAAAATCCAAACATTTCCAAAAACAAACATTTTCTATAATTTTTTTGAAATTTTCTTTATTTTTGATATTTTTTAAAACAATTTTATATACTTTTGACATAATATGTGCTCAGATGAAAACAAAACAAAATTTAAAAATGCTTTATTGAGGGTTTATTGGAGGTTTCATCCATTTTTAAAATTCTCTCATTTATAAATCATTTAAAAGAGATTTTTAACGGCTTTATAAGAGAAGGCTTTATAAGAGGTTCATAATTTTTTATGAATACAGCACTTAGTGCTAACTTACCCATTTCGAATTTTAAGTTTCTTTCGAAACTTTTTCTTCCTACTTTTTCTGTGCTTGGTCGGTTGCAAAAAGCTACCCAAAGCTTTCTTCCTCATCTTTTGGGAAACGGTAGAAGTGTACTTTTTTTGTTATCTTTATTAATTAAATAAATCCATATTATTTCGTTCCTGAATTGCAAAAAAAATTATTGTTTGTCATTCTTCTTACTTGATTTTTTACTGATGCTTTGTGTACATTTGCCCACTGCACATCTCATGTTTATGTTTTTAATCTGTTTTTTTTTTCTTCGAATGTATTGCAAATCGGCACTTAAACACTTCAATTAGCTTCACTTGAACTTTTTTAATTAATTTTTTTGAAAATTTAAAGGCTTCTAAGGCTTTTTTCTTTAATAAAACGCGAAATTAATATTTTTTGTAAACATCCAATGAAATTTTGTCTTGCGAACTGTCAAAAAGAATGGTTGCCATCTCTCATTAAAATTTTTTAATTTTTTTTTTTATAAATATCATTTTTTTAAAATATAAAAACATTTTTATGAAATAAAAGTAAATTGGTAGAAAAAGAGGAACGTGATTGTGTTCTTCAAGAAAATCTTGAAAAATTCAATAATTTTTTGGAGTGGATAAAGTTCTTTATAAATAATTTCTGTGCAGAAAGTTATGGCAACTCTTACATAAAATGATATTATATGTTATTATATGGTCCAATGACGTCACCTTACGGCAAAACCTGCGCATGGCATAATCTTCTATTCTATCATTCTTGGTACAAACCAATTGTTGAAGCCTATGATGACCTGATTTCTTTATTAATATTGTCCTAGTCAAAGACATATTCGTTCTAGCTCAGACTGCAATGAACTCTATCAAAATATGGACTTGTCTACTTGATAATAAATGAAGTCAATTTTTTTTTCGACTCGGAAAATAATGATAATTTCGTCCCCTTTCAGTACACCCGCTCTCCACCCACCAGCTACAGCTCTGTCTATGCACCCCCTCATACAAATCATCAACTTAGAAAACAGCTCTTCTGTAGCCTGCAGCTAAGCGCTCGATCACTTATAAAGTAATTATTCACCGCCTACCGCTCAAAGTTTCAATTAACTGCATAACAAACAAAACTTCGACAGAAGCAGAAATATACCAAAACTCTTGACAACCAAAACGGAAATGGAATCCAAGCTACTTCATATTCACAGCATGTATAGATACAAAAATAGCTCAACTCAATTTTATTTGTAAATTTGCAAATATTAGACGCAAGAGGTTTTGCCATTCAGCCAGCAGCAATAACTACAATAAAAACAACAACAGCAATAACAACACCATCAGCTCACCAACAGCAGCACCACCAACAGTTTGATGCTTTAACAGCACCACGAATCGACGAAGGGTTCTCATCTTAGACCCAGCCTAGCTGCTAGCTTTACACGCTTGTCTGTCTAACTAATCGTGACTTTACGGTTCGTTAGATTTTGCAAATATCTCTGCTATACCTTCTTCTTTGTATTCCTCTACTACCATGTATACTCCTAAGATGCCTAGGATGACGTGAAAAAATTTCAATGTTACAACTTCATCTATCGATAGTCTTGGCTGAATGTTGGCTGGTATTTGCAGCCAGATTTCATTCGTATTAGCCCTGAGGCGGATGCTATAAAAACAAACAGAGCCACCAACAAAAACAAACAAAAAACTTCAATAATCAAACTTTGGCTCATTACCTCGCCAACGCCGCAGGAGGCAAGTTTTACGCTTAATATTATTTTTTCTGTTTTTTTTTTGTGCTCCAACGTGTTTTTAGCTCAGTCCTAATTTGTTTGGGGGCTCTTAAGTACCGTGCAAATCAAAGCGAGAACACGATGTAATAAAAAAAAAAAAAATTGTGCGGCTTGCAAGCAGATAAATCTTGAGTTTCAAGAGAATCTAACGTGCATTCGTTATTTTTGGTTTGTCTTTTTTTTTTTTGTATATTTTGCCTCACTGTGCGTGTGGAGATGATGGACTCTTGAGTGGGTGACGGAAGCGAAAGCTGGGGGCTCGCAAACTTTTGCTGACTACCGCAAATTTATTACAACAACTAATTAATCGCTGTTGCGAAAAACTAATACTCAGCAATTATCACTCAGCAGCAACAGCAACGCAGAGATGTGGCTAAGTTTCAAACTCAGCCGAGGTTGATGTCGCTCGGTGGTTGACAATCAGCTCTGATGGAGGTTACACGAAACAAGCTGACGGAGGGTACAAAGCAATGCTTGGATTCAATTCTCACGGGGATTCTGGTTTGCTACAAAGCAAAGTAAAAAGTTTAATGGTTTTTTAAGCAGGATGTGCGCTAGGGTTGGTTGAAATGCTGCGAGCTATAAATCGCAGTGGGTGCGTTTATTTAGCTTAAGCTTGGTTGACTTCACCAGGAGACTGAGAGTGTCTCTGGTGTGGGTGTGGGTGTGGGTGAGGGTGTGGATGCGGGTGTGTCTATGTGTGCCAGTCCGTGATGGTGGCAAATGTATTGCTGCTGTTTTAAATTTCTTTATTGGCGAATGTTGCATAAATATTTGCAAACAATTAGTGTAGACAAGGAAGGTTGAAGCTGGTAATGTCTTGACTGACTGATTTGAGTTAATAAAATTGAAAACCTCAGAGAAGAAAGTAGCACAAAACTCGGTAACTGGCTTGGTGGAAAATGTGTTGCTGACGCCAATTTGAATAATAAACAAGACAAACAAATAAATGCTGCTGACAAAAAAACTCTTTTGTGGATTTTTTACTTTTTTTTAAGTTGACAAACAAAGTAAGCAAAAGAAATACAAACGTTATTTGAACTGAGGAATGCAAAGAGACTGTCTAAGTAGGCTACTGACTGTGGTGGCAAGCAGTTAAGGGAATCTTTTTTATCACGTTGTTTCTTTAAAGATGTTTAAAATTTTTGAAAAATTTGATCGAATTGAAAATAAATTACCTGAAGAGTTGTTTTTTTTTAATGAAATTACACTCAAGAACAATGAAAACAATGAATTAATATTAAGTTGACTTATTACAACTTATTTTAATCCTTGCACACAGGATAGTAATAATTTCTCATTGATTGTCAAAGTAAACTTTTGACTTTGGTATCTGGCTTTGGGCCTCTGCTGTTTGCATCTCAGTCCCGCAACACTTGATAATGTTTACATATATTATGGTTAATAATTGCTCCCAACGGATAAAACCCAAGCGCTTGAAACAAACCGGATATGGCTGCTTTAATGCCTGCCTTGTGTCAGACAAAGTGACGAATTGATAAGCTTTGAGTGGGCAAAGGAGAATATGTTGTAGAATATCTAAGTGGGAAGCACTAGAGCGAAAAATCGGGTTCAGACAAAAACAAAATGTCTGATGCATGTATGTGCATATAATAAAAATGCTTGTTAATAGCCTTAAGGGAGCGATAATCATTTTTTTAGCACATTTTAAGAAATTTATGGAATACATTAAAAGAAGACTTATCAGCTCTATACGGAATTTCTATTTTTTTTTTTTTCTTCAGTTCAACATGAAAAGTACATCTAAGTGTGGTATATCACGAATTCCACGAAAAAGTCAACCTCATAGGTCAAAAATCAAATTGTAAAGAGAGAAGAGAAACTATATAGAATATATTCTATCGAATTCGGACAACACGTTTTAAGTTGAATTTTTCAAGATAACGGTAGTTTTTCTGTGTTTTTTTTACTTTCGCGTGGTGAATAAGTTGAGCGAAAATTTTGCAGTTTTATTTTGATATTTGCCGTGAGGGCGTGCGCTGTTTATTACAACAATTAAAAAAAAAAATATTTGCTTCAAATTTTTTAATATTTTCCTAATAATCATACATATATATGAATAAATAATTATCAACGACATACCATGGTAAGAGCAGTTAAATAAATTAAGAAAATATGTAGCATGTGCGTGACAATATTGATATAAGTTTCAATGCAGACTCTAATATAAGAAATTTTTTGCGGAAAATGCTGTTATGTGTGGATATTGAGATGGCAAACCAGATTGAAAAACATTTTTTTTACTATTTTCATTGAAAAAAATTCCACGCGTTTCGCACATGTTACACTCTTTTCTATACAACAATGTAGTTTTTACACACTACGGGGTCGTTCATAAATTACGTTACCAATTTAGAGGGGAGGAGGGGCATTAAAATGCATTACGATTAGTAATGATATGGGGGGTCTCATATATAGCAAAGTGACCAAAAATAAAACAACTCGAAAAAATTAAAATAAATACACACTTCATTTAAAAAAATTTCCATCCTTATATCTGCATTAGACGGTCAAACGTCTAAATTGACAGTTAACTATTGACAAGTGTCAATATGAATTCTCATAAGTGAGTTTTATTTAATTTAACCCTTAAATGCCCAGTGTATCTTTTTGGATACAACCGAGAAAATGAGCTAATTATTTTAAAGTATTGCAAAAATTAAAATGCTGAATATGTAGCTTCACTCAGAAAATTGTAAATATAAAACAAAAATTTAATTATTGGCATAACTTTGTTGGTTTGGGAAATATTGACCGTCAAATTAAAAAATAGTGTTTTTAATTTTAACGGAAAATTCGCTTTTTGACATGAAATACCTTTTAAACTATTAACAATTTTAGAGTATCATTTAACAAACAAATTTAGAGTTATCATAAAAAAAATCGTTTTCCACGTTTTTGCCTTGAACTCCTACAACCAAGCTGATTGATGGTATACGTCAGAATGCCCACTGTATCTTTTTGGATACAACCATGTTTTCTTTACACAAAAATTTTTTCCAAAAAAAATAAAAACGGGGTCGTGTTCAGGGGATCATTAAGCACAACATAATTTTAATGATATCGGTGTTGTTGGGCATTTAAGGGTTAAAATAAATCGGAATATAAATTTTTATTCAAATAAATCCATTTTAAGGAATCATATTCACAAAAACACTGAACTTGGTGATGTACGGGTGCAGCCTTTACGGGTACTCTCTCAAAGGCCAGGCGAATTTCTTTGCATTAGAAATGAGAATAAACCTGAATAGGTCCATATGGAATCTGTTGAAGAATTTGAAGAGTCCTCAAAGTTCCAGCTACTTCAATTCCAGTGATTGAGAGCATCGACTTTTGGATCGAATGGAATAGAATAGTTTTTATCGATTAAAATAATTGATTTTCAAATGTTTTTCTTAAATGTATCTAGTCATGACATAAAAGAGATTAAAAAAAAGAAAATAAGAAATTTTTAATCCGTTTGTTTTGTATTTCAGTTTTTAGTAAATATGGTCGAAGGTAACAGTAATATGAACGTACGGTGTAATTGTGCGTGACGAATGTAACATGCGCGTGACGGTGTTTAAAGTTGAAAAAATTGTTTTATAATTTTTTTTTCTCAAATAACTTAACTACTAATATAATCTAGGATAACCTCTTATTGCTGTAAAAAAATATGAAAATTCTATCTGAAGTCAATTCGCAGAAATTTCAGATAGAAGCTGACATCAAATTTTTGAAGGGAAAATTTTGTAGCACGTGCGTACGCTACATTTTGCTTAATATCACCGAAATTCATAAGTGGATTCGTAAAACCTTTACCCATTTTAAATAGACCGTAAAATTAATTAATAAAAATTGCAAACCAGTTTTCGCAAAAATTTCTTCTTAAGTAAATCAGTTGCAATTATTCGCAAGCTGTAACAGTGCGTGACATGGAATTCATGATATATAAATACTAGCTTTTTCCCGGTGGGCTTTGCTGCACCTAATCTAGATAAGTACCGGAAAATGTTGCACATTGTACTCCATAAATTACGTGACCGATTTTCAATTTTTTTTACCCCCCTCCGGTACTCTTCGTAGTGCATTTTAAAAACACTCCCCTCCACCCCCATAAAGTAACGTAGTATAAGAAATTAAAAAATTAATTTATTGAAAAATATTCGAAAATAGAAAAAAATAACTGTCGAAAAGCAAGCAAAGAAAAATTATGCCCTTACTACACTTGCCAATAGTTGACAGTCAATTTTGACGGTTACACATGAAGATGTAGGGATGAAAATGGTTTGAAATGTTGGGTTGTATTAATTTCAATTTTTTCGATTTTTTTTTTTGTCACATTGCTATATCTGAGACCCCCTCCCCCATTCGTTACTTATCGTAGTACATTTTAAAACCTCTCTCTCTACTAAATTGGTAACGTAATTTATGAATGACCCCATGGTTACTGCGCAAATTTGAGCTCAATCGGCTCAATAGTTTTGGAGTCTGTAACAGCGTTCTCTATTGTACATTTTTTGCAGTTTTCATTTCCCAGTAGCAGGATATTCCAGATACCAAGTAGTAACTTCATTCTTACTTCTATGTTCTTTGTCTTCTAATTCATAGCTTTTCTGTGTCATAAACTTGGCTTGTATGGGTTGAGACACACCCCCTTGTCCAATGCATGTCAACTTTTCGAGTAGAAGGACATCACCAAATGGTATCTTTATTCTATGTTTCAATGTTCTGTGACTTTTACTTCTATAGCTATTCTGTATCGTAAATTTGGCTTATATGGGTGGAACCACTCCCCGGGGTTGAAATTTTGTTGAGTAAATAGTCACTTTTTCTAATTTTCTTAGAATTAGAAAATAATAAAACAAAACAAAAACACATTTTAGTCCTTGTCCAAATTTATTCCAATACTTCCTTTAAGTTTAATTTTATCTGTTTTCAGTTTAATTTTTATTTTCATTTACATTTTCATTTCATTTTCAATTTTTATTTTTATTTTCATTTTCATTTTCAATTTCAATTTCAATTTCAATTTCATTTTCATTTTCAATTTCAATTTCAATTTCAATTTCAATTTTAATTTCAATTTCATTTAAATTTTCATTTTCATTCGCATTTTTATTTTTATTTTTATTTTCATATTAATTTTCATCATCATTTTCACTTTCGTTTCATTTACAGTTTCATTTTCATTTTCATATTGAATATATTCAATTTAATTTTTATTTTCGTTTTCAGATTCATATAAATTTGGAATTTAATTTTTATTTTCTATTTCCATTTCCATTTCCATATACATTTGCATTTCCATTTTTATTTTCATTTTCATTTTCGTTTTAATTTTCATTTTCATTTAAATTTTCATTATCAATATTTCCATTTTCAGATAAATTTACTTTTTCACTTTCATTTTAAATTTTCACTTTCATTTTCATTTTTGTTTTCATTTTCATTAAAAAAATCCATGCGACGGTGGTGCATTTATACTAAGCGATTCCCTCAGGGTCCTTATGACTTCATTAATTTTTTGTTTATTTATATCATGAGGCCAAAAAACTTACTCACCCTTTCGTTAAATTAAATTATCATAGCACCAATAGTCACAAAGTTTTAATTCCATGCAATTTTTTTTAATTTTTGTTGTATTTTCACTTCACTAAGCTGTCATCACAGAGGCAGATGTTATAGCACCAAGATGTTTGTTTATATTTTTGAATTAAGATCAAACCTCAAACGTTGCTGTGATTTGGCCTATAGGTCGGTCGGTCTTGGACGTATTTTACTTTGATCGACTTTGTTGAAACTTTACGGGATGAGATGTCAGAACGCACGATCTTATTATTTTGCTTCTTCAATGTTGAAGAATAAACGGTCAACTTAGATCATAAGGTCATAGGTCATAAGATCAACTTAGGTGATGCTCAAAAAAAGTCTCTTTTGCCTATATCACTCAATTTATAATGGAAGTAGATTTTATTTATAATGGAAGTAGATTTTATTTTATTTCAACAATGAAAACTTAAAAATAGTGTAAAAAATTTTAATAGTAAAAATTTTATTACTTTAATATCATAAATCCCATAATTTTTGACTGCGACATGAGATAACATAACAAAACTTATGAAAATATGTGTTTACCATCGAAACTCAAAAATACCCACATATTAAGCACAAAGCAAATGCAACTCTTCCATAGCAAGAAAGGTCAAACGCACGACCGAGTAGAAACTTCTCTATTCATTCTCATTTTCTAATTAGATCGTACTTTGCTCCTACTTTAACCCTTCCTGTGATAGTTACTATCAAAGTACTACCCAAGATTGAGGTCGAATTGTGAATTGCTTCATAAGAACACGTGAGTTTCTACTCTAGCTGTCAACGCACGATCGTCCTAACGCATTATTGTGATTTAGGTATTAAGATTAACTATTTTAGTAACAATGTTGGAAAATGCCTTTTCAACTTTCTTGGAAACTTATAAGGTAAAGGGTAAAATTGCTACGTCAAAAGTTATCATCGTTGTGTTGGTGTAACCACTGCGTGAGTAAAATTTTAAAATAGTTTTCTAAAATCATATTCATATTATTCAAAGTTAAACTATTGTCTAGCAGGTATTATTTCTATGATATAATAAGTAACGTACTTACACTAACGAAATGGTTAAACAATTTTTTAAACGCCTTCGCTATGGTTTTAAAGTCTGAATAAAAAAACATTTTTTCTATGGAAATAGGAGAATGTGGAACGTTTCACAATGAAAACTCATCTATGAGTTCATGAAGTTCTTGAAAGGTTCATGAAAAAAAATATACCTGTGGACAAGAGCATATCACAAAAACCTTCTTATTTTTTTTTTTATATGTATGGAATGAGCCATTTTTGACTAAAACGCGTTCATTTTGAAAGCTGTTAAATATTTTTATGTTTAAAATTGTGAAATAAAAAAGAAGTCTTATTCGTTATGATCTCGTATAACTCCAATCAAATAGGTTGTTTCTAAAATGACTTTTGGTTGCCTTAATTTGACACACCCTCATTATGCTACTAAGGAAAGTGTGCTCGTAGGAGAAAATAAGTACTAGAAACGAACTCGTATTTCCTCAGGTTGGGCCAAAACATTAAACTTAAGTAATATAATGTCATAAATTAAATAATATGGTGACGGAGGCACTTGCAATTGAAATAATTTGGCTTAGAGATCGTCAAAATGTTACTCTCGTACTTAAATAAATTTCAAAAATATTTTACTTTGATAAAAACGAATATTTTTTTATGGAAAAGAAAAAATTGAAACATTTATATTTTCCTGAGATTAAATTTAATTTTGAAGCCATTGTCATTAAAACAAAAAACTTATAACTCAAGGATTTCTTCACTTCGAGTGGTACTATTGTATGAAACACTTATTTCTGAAAACTGAAAATCTTACAGTTTTTCAACTTCAACTGTTTGTCGTTCGATAATCAATAAAAGTGCAAAGGTTAACTGCTAGAATTTTGTTTACTATCATTTTTACAACACATTTTTACAGGACATCAACTCAAACCAATAAAAACAAAAATTTACAAAACTCTTTTTTGTTGCTTCCCAACAGATTTGACGCCAATGGACTACTATCCCGATCCAAACCCGGCGCTTCATCTCGTTGTCTACAGTGTTAATCAAAAAGGACGTTCGGAGCCAATTGTTCTGGAAAACATACCTATTAATGAGGCCGAAAAACGTACAGGTGAGTCTATGCAATAAACACACCCACTGTAATTCCATGACTCGCCATAAATACGCACACAATGAGGTAGAACTGTGATTGCGTTTGTATTTTTTTTTTTTTGTTTACTTTGATTGTGTGAGAGATAAAGTGTTTTTGCTTTTTATTTCTTTGTTTTATTATTATTTTGTTTTTTATCTTTTATTTTGTTTGTTTTTATCTTTGCAGTTTTTTTTTTTTTTTTGACACCTTTGTGAGAATACCTCAACAAATACAAGCTGCGTGTGTTTATATCCGGTGCAACTTTTTTGCTCTCGCTTATTTACAGATGTCGCTGAAGAATGCTTTAGAATGAAGCCCAAACTTAAAACTCAGTTCGAATGTTAACTTTAAAGTAGATTCTATGAGCACATTTAAACTTGAGTTGTAAAGAGTGTACTTGAGTTTGCTTTAATTTGAGAATGTAGGAAAACAAAAAATTTTTTTAGATAGCCATTTAGTAATAATAGTCTTAAAAGTTAGTTATAAAAGAAATTCTTGCAACCAAGGCATCTGCAATGAGACACTGAAATAACGATACATATAAAAAAAAAGTAAAGTGACGAGCTAACTTCACATTTGCGTTTTTTATTTATTTATTTCGCCTTCTCTTACTCATAAAAGATGATTTGTACGCTTTGTGTTTCTTTCGAAAGCAACGAGTATAAAAAAGCAGTTTAAACATACAATAATTTTTCCAAAGTGCACTTTTCCCGCCTTTCTTGTGTCTTACTTGGCTTATTTTTTTTATTTTTTTTCTTACACCTTTACAAATTTGCAATTTACATTGTTGATGTTTGAAATAAAACTTTCTGCTGCATTTTAGCTTTTTACAAAACATTCATTCGTTGCACTCACTTTTTTTCGTTTTGCTACCTTTTTGCTACTTTTTTTTCTACTCCATTTCAACTGGCGTTTCCCCTCAATATAATAATGCATCCTGCGTTGACATTATTGTTTTTTCCTCACAGCCATTATACTTCCGTCGTTTGCGACGACATTTTGCTTTTTTTCCTCTGCTTCTTTCTTCTTAGTTTTTCTATTTTTTCAATTTCTATTTTTGCTCATGATTTTCTATGCTATTGTTTATTTTACTTATTGTTGCTGGTATTTTTTTATTTCTTACTTTTTGTGTTTTTTTTTTTTTTTTTGTAGCTTCCTGCCGATTAAGCAGACGATTTTGTGCAGACATTTTTAAGTCGGACGGAAAACCTTTAAGAGAATACAAAAAAGAGAAAATGCAAGGAACAAGTAAAAAAGTTAGCTTAAGCGTAATATTATTTACCGGAAGCAAAGCAAAGTGCGCTGGTGTGGGTGAGAGGTAAAGATGTAAAGGTAAAGCCTTGCGTGCTGTGACTTATTTTTGAGCAGATGATCAAACAAAGCCGAAACGTTGCTTAAGCGTTTCTTTTTTTTATCTTTTCTGCTCCGTGTTTATTTTTCTGTTTATAGCCAACTTCTTCTTATTTCCTACATCAATCATTTTGTCATCATTGTCATTTCTGCTTTACTCCGACTCTCTTATTTATAATATGTTCTGGTATTTTTCTCAACTTCTTCTCATGCTTCTTTTTGGCTGTTTCTTGCTGTTTTTACCTTTGCTTTCTTCACAGCGAAGCATTTAATAAGCAAAATAAATGCTTTCACAGTCCTGCGTTTCGTGCTTGTCTCTACATTTGTCCACAGTGGCGTATTTAGATTTTTATCTTGTGATGTATTTTTAAGAATTTTAGTTTAGTTCTGTTAGATCCTTTCTACTGCTCACTGCTAATCCATTCTACCCACTGCAACTTGGGCAAGGAGTAGCTCCAGAATCTTTCCCTTTGGCATCACTTATTGGGTTTTTATTTAAATTTGGTTTTTTTTTCGCATGAGAAACAAAGCCAAGTTTTGTAAAGTCCCATCTAACTTGGAACGAACAACGTGTTAAAAAATTCTTTTTCCAGCAAATCTCTACTTTTTTCATGTCTAATTTTATTTATTTTTTTTTTGTAGTTTTGTTGTGTTTCTCTTTTTATTACCTTCTTTTTTACTCATTTTTGCATTTCGTTTTTATTGTTTGCTTAGAAGTTTGCATTTTATTTAAATATTCCGAGTGAGAGAATCACTTCTTTCGACTAGCTGACGCGTGTCCTTTTTTAGGGTTCCTTTTTTATGGCGACGACTCATACAACTCTATGTTTTTTTCGCATAACATTCATAAACATAGCTCTTTATTGTTGTTGTATTCTCGTTATTTTATTTTTGTGTTTTTTTTTTGTGTGAATTTTCCTGTATTGCTAGGATAATTGCTTCTTATTTTAAGGACTTTTCAAGCGGCTAAATTTATATGTTTTGTAGTATTCTTTATATGAAAAAGGTTCAAGTCCAAATGCTCAAAAATATTTGAATTATTTTAAAGTTGTTTGCTCTTCTTATTTGTTACTCCTTTATTTAAAGCTTAGTCAATTATTAGTCCTTAAATGCTGACAACCACGAAATGCATGTGCTAGAAGGATTATGAAAAAATTGAGGTTACTATCTCGATAGTAAATAATGTTCAGGAAATATGTTTATAATGACTTCAAATATGACTTCTTAGACTAAGGACGGTTTTAAGAATTATTGCACACAACAAGAGTAGTATTCCTTAAATTAACAGTAACAAAACGAAGCTTCGAGTCAACTTATAAATTGTTCAAATTGAAATTTTAAGTTTTGTTAGGACCATCGTAGGTTAATCACCTACATTATGAATAATAATGAATAATAATAATAATAATGATAATAAAAATGGTTCCTAGAAAATAATATCAGAAAAAAAAAATTTATATTAAAATTGTCTATGAGAAATATCCGAAGTTGGTCCCAATTTGTGAGTGAAAACTGTGAAATGGAGTTTCATTTAATGGAAAAAAGAAAAAAATTCTATCTATCTTTATTATATACTAAAATTTTTAAAATAGTTTGTTAATGTCAAAAGAAAAATGTCGGTAACTATACCAACAATGGGCACGGTCGCATTATGTCTGCTTTTCAGAACTTATTATAATTCTTGAGTTTTACATATTTTGACAGTTAAACTTAGTATGTAAGTGCTATGGCTACAAGTGGAGATCAATATATTCACACATGCCTTTACGTACGTACGTAAAAGAAGTTTTAACCTTCCCTTCAAGATCTCGCTAAAGCTGTAGTCTCCCGTATGTACTGAATAGAAGCTTAACTTTTGCTTTGTTTACGCAAAAGAAACAGGAATTTTCTATTCAAACTCCAGAAGAAACTGAAACCTCTCCAGTAGAAACTGAAACCTGAAGTACGAAGAAGAAACTGTAACCTTCCATTTTAACTCCATCTTTAGCTAAAGTTTCTTTTATGTATCGAATAAAAGCTAAAGCTTCAGTCTGTGTATGTTACAGAAACTGTCACTTTCCATTGTACTTTCGCTCGAGCAGAAATTGAAGCTTAAACATGTACTGTTTTGAAGTTAAATCTTCCATCAAGCCGTTTGGAGTCGAAATAAAACTAGTAAGTTCCATTCTCGATCATTTGTGTAGAAACATTTAATAACACTCATAATACAATTTGATCATATGAACCTCGGTAAAAGTCCTTTCAAGGGCTGAAATGGCTACTTTATTATTATTATTATTATTATATAAAAGGCTATGCAATGTAACAGTCTCATTGAAGTGACTCTCTGAAGTTTAAGAAGCTTCTTCAAAACAATAAAAAGTACCCCTGTTCGCCCTTATAGAAATGAAACGAGTTCATTCAAAAGGAAGAAAGCATCCATAATAAGCGACTTGAAGCAATCCTTGTAGAAGCTTGTGTGCTAGTTGATAAATTTTTGGCGTTACTGAAATAATTTGCTTTAAGACACCAACAACTACTTTTTGGTCTGGTTATTGAAATATTCTATTGTGAATATTATATAATATTCTAGAAATATTCTATTGTGAATAATCTAAAACATATAAAAGCTATGGATGCTTTTTAGTTTATTTCAATCCTGGCGCCAAGAAATGATAACTTCAGGGTTTAAAATTTACGATTATTTGCAGCAATACTACTCACAAACACACATGCATACACTAAAACACATGCACACATGAATAATCACAGCTGTTGAGCAAATAAAAAACATATAATACACTTACACACACTCTCACAAGAGGTACTTATAAACATATATAAACACACCAAGTGTGTGTAAGCAAACACGTATGAGAGTGTGTGGGTGAATATATATATATAAACTACTGTTTGTAGTTATTAACGCTGTTGTCGTTGTTGTTGTTGTTGTTGTTGATGTTGTTGTTGCTGTTTCTATGTTCATTTGAATTATGTCATCTTAAGTGAATGTCGATAAACAAACATTTCAATAAATAGTTAAAATAAACAGAGCTTGACCAGAGCTAAAACAACAAAACAAACAAAAAACAAAAATAAAAAAAAAGGAAAGGAATCGGCTTTGTAGAATTATTGAATATGAGTTCGAAACACAGCACATTCGGATCATAAACTGCAACATACTAGCAAATTGTGACACAAAAAAACACACATATACAATCGCACACACACTTGCACAAGGACTGCTCATAATTGCCAGAAAATACTTGGCAAACACAGAATAGTAGAAGAACAAAAAATGGCAGCAGTTTCGCAGACATTTCTTTAATAAGGCACACAGGATATAAATGAAAATTTACTGCAGACTACAGTAAAGTAAAGCATTACTGCAACTTTTCGCTACTACTGAAATAAATACATGCTCTTTAAATACATGTTTTTTTAGAGTTTTTTTTTATTTTCTGTACATCTTTGTAGAATGTTCTAGGCTTGAGATACATGCCAGCATTGCAGAAAAATTGATTCAAGTTGATCAGTTGGTCTGCCTGATTGGTTTTGAGATGCTTTTGGTGCTAATGCATCTATGTTGAGAACTTTTGCAGAAGCTTAAACTTATATTTAAGTTTATTTGCGATGAGACAGATATCACACGCTAACAACAAGAGGGGCACAACTCAAAATTTACAAATTTTCAGGAGAATCAAAAAACAATTTTGTTTTTCAAGCGACTCCATACAACACAAGAAGAAAAAACCATTTTTTAATTTTAGAGGAAAAAAGAGGAGTAAAAAATTTCCACAGTTGATGGAGATGATGACTACGTATTGTTTTATATTAAAAAGACAAACTCGCAAAATTTTGAGTTGTGGCCCTATTCTAGTTAGGGTGCGATATGTTAACAATCACATTTTTTACTTAACAATTCTGTGTTGTGTGAGTCAATCAAAAGGCTTTGATTTCTATAAAGGAAGTTTTTTTGTGGTTTTATGATGCATCATTCAAAGGCTGTATCAATTTCTTTCATTAAGGTAAATTCCTCCATATTTTCCTATTGTTCAATAAAAATAGTACAACATGGCGTATGAGCAACATCAATCACCCATTTTAAAAATTTACCACCATAAAATACTTTACAATCTGGTCACCTTTTTTGGGAGGTTTTTTTTTTGGTAAATTAAAAATAGCAAAATTTTCTCTAAATTATGACAACAAAAACCAAAATTTGTTACTTTCATGTTCGCACAGCTGACACAAAGTGTTGTTCATGCCAACAATTTTGTTTGGCAGCATAGAGCCAACTGCCTGGTTGACTTACTTATGGGTGCAACGTACGTCTGATAAGTGTGTGACCAAAACGTTGTGCAAGTGTATGTGCTTGTTACTGTTAAACTCATAACATTCATTACATACTTTGTTGTTGCTGCTGCTAAAGTATTGTTCTTGTTTTCGTTATTGCCGTACCTTGTGGCTGTTAGTTCTTTGTTATTAAACGCAATGCGAGTGTCTATAAATCAGTCTTAAGTGAGTCTATGTTAGTAAATACTGGCGCATTTATATCAAAACACAGAGACTGACACACATACGTACACACAGATCCACATGCATATTCCATGCCAACTCACTAATGTACTTCCTGCGATCCTGTATCTGTTTGTTATATATGTATAATGACAAATCCCAATCGATTAATTCATTTATGCATTCTACTGGGTATTTCGACTCACACACACACACACGCACACATTCGTTTGTATTTATTTCAAAATATGTTGATGGAGTTTTTATTGTTCCACTTGATTTTTTAACTAGACTTTGGCAGAGATTCATGTAAGTTTATTGCGTTTATTTTTCCAAACATTTAAGTTCCATGGTAAAATGTTGCTTGCTGAGGTGTGTGAAGAAAACACCAGTTGTTTGAGTTGTGATTTTTAAGTAAACATATCTACCTTGTTACACAGAGTTAAAAATAAAATAAAAACGAGAATGTTATGAGGAATTAAAAACAATAATAAACCAAGTATCTTTGAAGCGTTGCTGGTGCCCTCTTTAGGATAAATTTAAGGAATAAGAAAGGGAAGATCTTTACGTAATTAGAGAAAAATACAAACAATATAAGACTCAAATGCTATTTCAACATATTTTAAAGTATTTTTACAAAGGGTTTTGGTAATTAAAAAAGTAAAGTTTGGTTAAATAAACTATTAACAATACGAGTATGACAGAAACAGGAAAACTATTTTTCGCCTTCTTTTATTAATATGAGTAATATAGCAACAACAATTACAACCTTCAGCATTAAGAAAAAAACAAGAAAAAATATTAATTTCTATACGTTTAACAGATTTGGATTTAAGATATGTGTGATTTTTTCTTAAAAATAATTTTGACAAAGCATTTTGTCACAAATTTTAAATTAAATCTTAACATTTTCTATAAATTTTAATAATATCTAATGTTTCCGGAATTATTCAATGGCAATGACAAGTTTATTTCAAATGTGGTGTGATAGTTAAGGGATATCTGGTAATTTTAGGTTACCTAAAAATTATTGTGACTGAGAATAGCTTATTTAAGAAATGTTTTTTTTCTATTTAACTTTATTAATTCCATTTAACATATTTTATTTCTCAATCTGAACATGCTTGAGGCTTGAGATTCATGTTAAGAATGAGATAAAGTTTACTTGAGGTTTTCTGAATTTTGTTGAAGTAACACACATTTTTCAAATTCCTATAAAATTTTATGAATGTGAATGAATACAAAAAGTTACATAAAAATTACATAAAAAAATGAAAGGCCAAACCAACTACGTAGAGATTGTTCTATGTGGAACAGAAATATGCTCCAACATGTGAATTTAAATCTGAGTCTGTATTATGCCTTTGCCAATTCAAGTTGAAAAGTGATACATTATTCTTACCAAACTCCTCGATACCCAACTTCAACTATGACAGAGACGAAAATATGGAATGAAATAAACCATGATCTGACCGGGACGCGAATACAGGACACCAGGATGGCAGGTAATCGCGCTACTATTTGTACTATCCAGAGTACAACATCATTGTTGTAGGTCCTGAGGGTTGTTATTTGTTTTTCTCTAAAGCCATTTCATTCCTTGTCATTTAATTTTTGTCCGGACAGTAGTTTTTAAATTGTTTCTCTAATTTTTCTTAGTATAAGCCTTAGTAGTATAAGGCTTAGCGCAAATTGGAAATGTAAACAATCTCAAGCATTTCTTAAGCGTTTCCTCAAGAGTACCATGTAGTATAAGCGCATGCTGACTAATTGAGTTATTTCAGTATTACCAGCCAACGATTGTCACTATGTATACATACTTTTATAGATACCTGACTTTTTAAATGGTTAAGCATGAATCCACGCTGTTGTGAGAATACAACTTTTCACTGAAGAATACATTGTACAGGACTATCTATTGAAATCAAAATTAATAACTCGGTAAAGTGTTCTTAAGCTTTACTCAGAAAGTTTTACTATCGACTCGAACTTGATAGTTTCTTCTGTACCATAAAAGAACCTTTCCAAAACAAACTTTAGTTAATCCATTATAACATTTATAATTATTTATACACAGACGGGAGGACTTAAAGCAGTAGCCATGAATCATGAAAGGTCTAAGATGAGTGCTTAGAACTGTCCTTATCCAAACCAGCACAATTTTAATAGCTTAAAAGCAATCAATTTATTTTTTATATCTTTTCGGTTAAGAAATTGTTCAAAAATGTTCACTTAGTGTTAATGTTTTCAGTTCTTCTTACTACATTTTCATAATTTTTTTTTTTTTTTTATAATAAAAACTTTGATTTCTTTTAAAGTGATACTGAAAATAAGAACGCCGTTGCCAAGTGTTACTGAATACAAAAATCTTTTCCATGTGATAGTTCTGGCTCACACTAAGCCCCATCATAAATTATGCATATCATAAAATTCGATGAACAAAGTATCAAAATATTAGCACACATAAAAAACTAATTTATGTTATACTTAAGCACAAAAATCAGTATCTGCAAAAATAACATTTTGCGTTTTACCAAACTATAAAAGAACAAAATAGACAAAAAAGAAGAAACCAAAAAAAATGTACACATCGCGTGCAATTTATTGTCAACACTTCAGTGATGAAAAATTGCTAACATGTACGATACGATGATGAGCATCGGAGCGTATGGAGTGTGGAAAATTATGCTTACTTTGCAAATTCGTTGTATGAGCTCATTCGTAGATATAATTAAGCTGAATTATACAGCGCTGGCAAGGCGCATGAAGTACAAAATCAATATTTTGTTAACATTACTACAGCAAGTATGTTTCTAGTTGAAATTTAGATCTGTGATAAATGATTATTTCTAATATTTTGTCAGCTTTGTCTGTGGAAAATTAAGCTTCATTCTGGCAGTGAAAAACTAAAAGTCCTTAGTATAGACAAATGACTATGTACAGTTAAAAAAATGCATACATGACATAAACATCTATGCAACAATCTCACACTAAAAAGTGTTTATTTTGCCGTCGGGAAAACGAATTGGCAACTCATTTAATTTTGAAAAATTGAATTCGCTTAGCATCCACGAGTTCCTTTGAATAAGTGAATGTCAATCACTCAGCTTAGACACACGTTTGCTATGACTTCTTTTGAATTTTTGAACACTTGGTGTTATTTTTTTTTTTTCCAATAATAGCAGTACTTTGAATATGTTAAGAAGTTCAACTCTATGCAAATCAAGTACAGCGTAAAGTATAACATGTATGGAAGTGAGTGATAGATATAAAAAAAAAAAAAATACTTTTTTCATATTCAAAGGTAGGTTGAAAAAAAAAAATTAAACAAAAAGCTAAGTAAATGGGAAATCATAAGGGAAATGCTAAAGGGAAATCTTGGAATTTCTTTTGATGATACAGAAAAAATAAACAAACAAGGTGGTGTTGAGAAGAGGTTGTTGGTGTAGGTATAGAAAACGAAAAACGATATTTTGTCTCAATTTTTCAAAGCTTAAGCATGACTGTTAACCGTTTTCTGACATGCACATAAACATTCTTACACACCCTAACACACACACATACTCCACTCAAACACACACTTTCGAGACTTCACTTTAAAGTGCCTTACTTGAAAATTGAAGTTGAAGGATTCTCAATGGCAAGTAGCTTTGCACTTGTGAGTGTACTAAAGATAGGAGAAGAAAAAAAAAATTAGAGAGCATATCCTGGAAACTGCCGATTTCTAAGAATTTGTTATCATTTTCTTACAAAAACAACTTTTTGCCCGCTTTACTTAAGCGTTTAAGCAATTGCTTAAAATAACGAGATAGAAAAATAACTAAAACTGAAATTTAATTTGAAATAAATATTGCTCTATAAAACCAACCAAATGCTTAGAAAGCTCGTGTGCAGGTGTTCCAATATTGCTTTCCCGTTGTTAAACTTAATGTTCCCTCTTGATATGCATGAAATTTATTTCGTTTTAAAAAATTAAAGCGGCTTCCCCTCAGCAGCTAATAAATATTGATAAATTTTATTGAGAATTTCGCAGCAAGATGGGGAGAAAAAAAAATGTTTGTTTTACATATTGTGTGGCAATGTTTCGAACAACAAGACGCCCACTCCAGCGCCCATATTTTAACCACATGCACTACTTTGCTTTCAAGGCGCTTCACTTCAAGGCGTTTAACAGCATCCGCTGGTCTATGGGGAAACTTTATACCAAGATAAGGCATGTTTAATGGTGCCAAAGCTGTATAATCGCTTATGTAATTTAATGTTTTTGTTGCTGTTAGAGTGTGTATTTTTTTCTTTGGTTTTTTTTTTGTTTGTTTTCTCTGCTTGTAAGAAACAACGCCTGTATCTTATCTGCCTTTGGATAAGCTTTCAGTTTTAAGTGAGGCACCCTAAAAGTATACAACATTTAACAAGATTAAAATTTTGCATCTTTATGCTTTAGAAATATGCTCTTGAAGAAAAAAAAAACCCAACTCTAAAGTACAATACTTCTTCGGCTTTAATTCAAAGAGCACTTCTCAGAACACATGGGTCAAATGCCTTCTTTTAACATTGAATGGTTTAAGATTCACTTTAAATTTTTTGGAAAGAATCTGCTAAGCATTTTATAATTGAATACTTGTTTGTTTTTTGGTGAAATGGAAAAAGGTAACTTCATTCCACCAAGTTTTATATTCCAAAGTTTTATACCATTCCAAAGTTCTCAGTTAACATTCTCTCTCTTGAGTGACAGCTCATAACTATACGGAACTATAAAAATCTGTGCAATACTTTTTTGGAAATTTATTTGTTTAATGACCAATCGATTTCTGTGACTCTTAACCTTCTTATCGCTCTTATGTTCTCTGCTTATGTTAACTTTCGCCATTATGTAATTATATGAAAGCTCATTACATTCACCAACAAACTTAATATTGAACGCCAAGGGAATGAATCAATATAAATGTGTGTTCTTTTTTTATTTTCTGCAAGTAATTTAAAATTATTAAGGTTTTACAACTTCTGCTTGCGGCCATTTTTATTTTTTTTTTTTATATTTTCTCTTTCTCTATCTTCATTTTAATGAACCATGCTCAGGGTTCACCAGTTCAAGAGGAATTACTTATCTACTACTTTGTTACTAATTTGCGGACTTTTGTCTGTTTTTTCAATGCAATCCAAAGAAAGTTGATACAGCTTCAATTTTTGACGTGTTCAGCGTCTTACCTCTCAGAGCTCCAAAAAAGTTAAAAATGTATTTTTGTAAAATACATTGGCCTTGCATAGAATTAATACTAGCTGAGTATAAGTGCTTAGAGAAAATTTATAGTAGAAGACCTAAGGTTGATTGTAGTTATAATTTACAAATAATTATTTGACTGATATAACGTCATATGGACAAATTTCTTACATGAAATTATAACTCACCAAGACCAAGATCGAAAGAGCAACAATCATGCAACAGTGTTGCATGGATTATTACTAGGTGAAATGTAATAAATAAAAAAAGTAATTTTTTCTCGGGCTGGTAACAAAAAAAAAAAAAAAACAAAATAAATAAATTATGATAATAATTAACAGGTCGCGGAAGTGAACCTTATGCAACAAAAACGCAATTGAAGTGCATTGAAATATTAATTGCTCAGGTAGGTTCAGCTTTTAATTTTATTTTTCTACGGAAAATACTACAGCTTCTTCGACATAGTATTGAAAATTAAATAAAAAAGGAAAACTTAAATTTAGCTAACTGAGTTCGGAGGCAACCACTTTATTAAGCGTAAAATGAAACAAAAATAAAAGAACGTTGCATAGATTTATAACTCCGTGACTACTACAACTATGACAACCTTGAAGGTAAGACAATAGAGGATAGGTTTTCAGCCATATGATAAAAATAAAAAAACATTTTTGCACAATGAGGCCCTTCAAATTCAAAATCAAAATCAAAATCAAAATCAAAATCAAAATCAAAATCAAAATCAAAATCAAAATCAAAATCAAAATCAAAATCAAAATCAAAATCAAAATCAAAATCAAAATCAAAATCAAAATCAAAATCAAAATCAAAATCAAAATCAAAATCAAAATCAAAATCAAAATCAAAATCAAAATCAAAATCAAAATCAAAATCAAAATCAAAATCAAAATCAAAATCAAAATCAAAATCAAAATCAAAATCAAAATCAAAATCAAAATCAAAATCAAAATCAAAATCAAAATCAAAATCAAAATCAAAATCAAAATCAAAATCAAAATCAAAATCAAAATCAAAATCAAAATCAAAATCAAAATCAAAATCAAAATCAAAATCAAAATCAAAATCAAAATCAAAATCAAAATCAAAATCAAAATCAAAATCAAAATCAAAATCAAAATCAAAATCAAAATCAAAATCAAAATCAAAATCAAAATCAAAATCAAAATCAAAATCAAAATCAAAATCAAAATCAAAATCAAAATCAAAATCAAAATCAAAATCAAAATCAAAATCAAAATCAAAATGAAAATCAAAATCAAAATCAAAATCAAAATCAAAATCAAAATCAAAATCAAAATCAAAATCAAAATCAAAATGAAAATCAAAATCAAAATCAAAATCAAAATCAAAATCAAAATCAAAATCAAAATCAAAATCAAAATCAAAATCAAAATCAAAATCAAAATCAAAATCAAAATCAAAATCAAAATCATAGCAGAATCGTAAAAAAAGAATTAATTTTGCTAAAAAATATGGGCACTGGACTGTTCAAGAGTGGAAAAAAGTATTATTTTCTGATGAAACGAAGATTAATTGAGTATGGTCAGATAGCAGATCATATGTTAGACGCCCGGTACATACTGAGTTTAGCCCAAGGTACACACTCCCAACACTTAAGCACGGCGGAGGTAACATAATGGTATGGGGTGGTATGTCATGGCGTGGCATTGGTCCACTAGCAAAAATTGAAGGTCGTATGGACAAGTTCCAATACACAGACATCTTGCAGAACAATTTGATACCATATGCAGATGAAAACTTACGCGTGTGTTGGATACTACAACAAGATAATGACCCAAAACATACTGCTGGTCATACGAAGAAGTGGTTTACAGACAATAAGGTAACAATATTGGATTGGCCATCGTGTAGTCCGGATTTCAATCCGATAGAGAACCTCTGGCAAGTGGTGAAGGAGAGAGTTGGTGCTCTAAAAATATCAAATTTCACACAACTTTATGCTGAAGTACAAAAGGCCTGGACAAGCATTCCCAAGCGAGTATGTGAAGATCTAGTGGGCTCAATGCCTCGGCGATGTGCAGCGGTTCTTAAAAGCAATTGATATCCAACCAAATATTAACTAAATAAAACTGAAATAAAATATTGTATAACAAAAAATCAAGTTCTTGTATATCGTTCTTAATTATATGCACGTTTAATTCCTCTCTGATATCGTAAAAAGATGCCCTACTTTTTAACAGGTAAGCTACCGATAAAGATTTTAAAAAGCATATAATAAGGGATTCTTCAACATTCGAATGGGTTAGGATTTGCTTGAATTTTTTACTTGTATTATACAAAAAATTAATAGAAAAAGAAACAAAGCAATCGTTCTTAATTGTGTGCACGGAACTGTAGTTTGGGATAATCACTAAAACTTCCGATAGATGGCTTTGGTTGTATTTCAGGCTATTTATACATTTAGAAATGTTTGTCATTTCATTTTAACTCAAAAATATTGCGTGCAAAGCCGTGGGTGACAGTTAGTATGAGAAGATTTTGTGTGAGCATAGCGTAATAACCACTCCGTTCTGCTCTCTTCTACTGCCTTCTCAGCATTTATTCACTACGTTTTGACAATTGGCAGAGTGTCCAACCCTGTTTAAAATAAAAACATCATTCATGTGAGACTTCACACAACTTCACACAACAACCCAAAAACACACACATACAAACACGTACAAACTACTACAGTCAAATGCAGTGACGTAGCCAAGATTTGCTTGGGGGTGTATCGATACCAAAAATACTTAGTCAAATCGACCACTTTTGAATTTGTTTTTTTTTTATGAGTCAATTTTGTTTCTTTGTTTTGAAATCACACTTTAATAATTCAATCTGATTTATTGATTTGTTTAGCAACTAGTTTTCTTTATGACTTTAGAATAACAGTCATGGTGTTTTTATTTTTGTCTTTAGTTTTTTGCCAAAAGATACCAATTGAGTTTTGCCTCCTTTCTTTTGATTTGATTTATAGAAAAAGAGTTTAAACACTTTTTGAAATTTATTTCATTTTACATTATTTTTTGTTTTTACATAAATGTATATGTACATAAAACTAATTTATTACTGTTGTCACCCAAAATCCAAAAAGCTGTAGACAAAGCTGTAGCACTGTCTGTAGGACTGTTTTTAGACCGTTTTGAAAAAAGATTGGTTTGAAATACAAATGAAACATGAAGATTTATCAAATGCATCATAATCAACAAAAGCTCTATTTTGATTTTTTTTCAACTTTTTGGACATAAACTTAGATGAAAGGGGTTATTTTTATGTTAATAATATTTATTTGATAAAAAAATGCTTCAGACTTTTGAAAATATTTATTAGTTTTAGATTGGTGGTCATTTGGTGTTTCAATTATGATGACCATGACCAATCTCTGCAAATTTTACGAACCGGTAGTTCCCAGAGTCGAATCTGACCTGACACAGAAAATTTCTTTAATTAAAAGTCATTTTTCTAATCGGCTGCCACCTCTCTAAAGACAATTGCAAACCTGACAAAGTAAATATTTTCATGTAAAACTTCTTGTGAGTATGAATATTAGTCCTCGGTAGGCGGTATGAAACTAGTAGGTTCAGTTCTCGATCATTTGTGCACAAAATTTTAATAACACACACAACATAATTGATCTGTAGACTCTTGTTAGAACTTGTGTCAAGAGCTGAAATGGCCAATTCAGTTGTTATATTTAAATTGATATCAGAGGATTTTTCCCCCATAAATTAAAAATTATGGTTTGACACGCTCTTTATAAAAATTCTTAATATTACACAAAATATCCTAAAATATTCACAATATATTAAAAAAAAAATATTTTTTTAAAGATATTTTGACTAAATATAAGATACATAAAAGTTTTCGAAGTTTATGTTGTATGTATATTTTTGATAATTATTTTAAATATAAATATTAATTTTAAAGTAATATTATTAAATTAATTTATAGAAACAAATGAGTTATTTGCAAACTAATTTCTATTGAAATGTTCTTATGTTCTAATTTATTTGTTTATAACTTTTGTTTAAACTATTTAAACTAATTTAATAAAAACAGTAATTATCATCAAAATATTAAAAAAAGACAAAAATATTTTATACTGCACCTCTTGTTGATACTCGTACACACTTTAAGTATGAGAGGATTAAAAACTACATTTCGAATTTTTCATGTCATTAAATTTCGAAATTAATGCTCTCAGTTTTTAATTTCTAAGGTCATTTTGCCAATTTAATATTGAAAATGGCAAACTTTTAATGATTTTTTGTAATGAAATATATCAACATTTTCTAAAATGTATGAAATGTATGAAATTTTGTTTATTCTACGACCCAATGGGGTTCAACCCTCCCCTTTCCACCCCATTGGCTACGGATCTGGTCAGAAGAGCACTGCAGGCTGCAGCATGTTGCTCATTAAGTTGAAATTTATGTCATTGTCCTCGTGCTCATAAATGAAAATTCTGCGTAGAGGATTTCTTTCATTGAGAACAGTACGAGGACGAGAGCAGTAAAAAATGAAGCATACGTTAAGGCAAGTCCAGAGAAACTTATGCCTGCTGATTCATGGTTGCATCATTCATTATTTATTTTCGGTTTATTAAATTTTTATGACGAAACTTCGTTGATTGTATTCGATATTTTAGTGGAAGGTAGATATTTTATTTTTATAAATGACTTAATGGGGGAAATATAGCCAGAGGCCGAAAAAAAAGGTCACGTTTGTGAATTTTTTTAAGAAAACCTATGGGATATTTTTAAATAAGGGTTTTTATACCTAAAAAAAAAACATTCAAGAGTATTTTTAGTTTTTTTTTATTAAAAAAAAAATTAATATTAAGGTCGATACAGCATTTTTTGTAGAGCGCTCTGAAAAAAAGGTGAAATTCGGTGACCAAGATTGCTCCTCCTAATGTCATCAGAAACAAAAACTGAAATATATTATTAAACTAGATACTTAAAACTCGTACTTGTCATAGCCGTTTTTGTAAATATTTATTTTTCACAAAATGGCGGACTTTCGAACGTAAAAAACGATTTTCGACCAAAATTCGTCATAATTTTGCCTATAAAAAATGAACGAAACTACAAAAAAAAAAAAAAAATCCTATGACAAGTATGAGATTATTATGAATAAAATAAGCCTGCATAAAAATCAAAACGATCGGTTCACTCAGCTTCGAGAAATCTTGGTCACCGACTTTGAAAACATGGTTTCGAGAAAAACGACTGCGCGCTCTAGAAGGCAGTTCACTCTCTAGGCTATTACTTTGTTATTTTTGGAGATATCGACTTGAAATTTTCACCACATATTTTTGAGACTTAAGGCTTTAAGAAAATGCAAAAAAATGTTTGAAAAAAAAAGGTCTGGGTGCGTTTCCCCCCTTAAGGAGAACGTAATTTTAAATGTATGCTTACTACAGGCACTATCCAGTTTTCCTCCTCCATATGATAGCTCTATTTCAAAGATTGTAGCGACGCTTTTTCTAAGACATGGCCTAAGACAATAATCATCAAAAATGGATCTCATTTGAAAAGAAGGCGACAATAAACGAAATTTAAATCTTGTGATTGAGTAAAGAAGAAGCACAACTTATGAAGAGTTAAATACCAGGTATATCATAATATTCATTATCAGATCAAGATACAATTTTTTCAGTAAATAATTTTATCAATTTTTAAATAATGTGAGTTTGAATGGAATTATTAAAAGCACCTCAAGGAAGATATCCACAAATGATGCGAAAAAATAAATAAAAAAAAAAATTGGAAACCATAACGCTGTGGCTTCCGATTATTATATTCAATTTCCTGTAAGCGGAAATGAGTAATTTCTTACCAATAGATGAAGTGTTCTTTATAGTCGCTTGTGTTAACATGGCATGCGGGTGTTATGTTTCCTTAGACTAAAAAAAAAAAAAAAATTAACTACAGACACAGGAAGAAGGATATACTTATTATTTAATAAATATACGATTCGCTCTTTATTTATTAGCTCTGCACTCGTCGGGAATTCTAATAGCATATAAGTGGTAGAAACCTTTTTAGTATGGGTGCAGTTTGCGGTAAAACGGAAGCTCATAGGAAGTTTATAGAGGCATGCATGACACAACAATAAGACTTTTTGAAACTAATTGCTTAGCTCGAGGCCAAGTATGTAATGAAGAAAACAACTAACAACAACAGCTCTGTTTAGAGGAAATCATACAGCAAATTAGACAGACAGACAGACTGTGATCCACTTGTTACTAAATTTTGCTAGATTTTGACAGAGGATTTTAGAAGAGCATGAACACCCTAATAATTTTAATCAATTCAAGGCTAAACCATTTAAAATCTTCACTTGTATTAAATAAGAAATTTAAACATCGAATAACTGTGCAACAAAAACGCTTACACAACAGATTTTTCTCAGTGAAGAAGTTTACAACTCTCTAACAGAGACGCAAAAATGTTTATGTTGTAGAATGAGCACCACTGTTATAGACACTTCCGGTTACAATTTTAAGAATTCAGATTATGTTGGTGAAAAATCTTTCTTTTCAAATTTTGGAATTTAATAGGAGGTCCTAATCGCAGTTACCCAACCTCGCCCATTTTTTTCTTCCGTTATATATGATAGGCAATATTTTAACCCTCTTTTGCATTACAATGCCTTTAGGCCCACTTACGTTGTTATTGAAATCCAGAACTGAAAACCTTTTTTTTAAATTCAGAAATCAAACTGATATATTCAATGCACTTCGGGTAATATTTTTTGTGACGGTCAATTTTTTCTAGCTGTGCGCATTTTGTAATTATTGTCAGCTGTCTTTGTAAACGTGAGTGGTGCGCACGTAAAAATTGTTTTTGTAAACAGGGTTGATTTTGAAGTATTTAGTAACAAAAAAAAAAAAGTCACATAATTATTTCGGAATGTAAGCTATGAAGTTTTGTCTTTAGAAATGCAAACGTTTTAATTAATGCGTTAAAAATAATCGTTTAAAGTTATTGTGCCTAAAGGCATTGGTATGCATTAAGCATTTAAAAACTGTTTTGTAAATTAGTATTTTTTTTTTTTAAATTTTATCTATTAAAAATGGAGAGTTAGAGAGGAATACGATCAAATAATTCATCAAGTATGACAGATAAAGAAATAGAAGAATTTTTGAACATGGTAGACGTTGGAAGCTACAAAATTAGTGAAGAAGAAGTATTAACGGAAGAAGAGTGAAGAAAGTAAGTTGAGAGTGAAGAAGTCATTATAAGTATTTCCAATATGGGCTAAACACTGAACACACCCAGCACACCTGCAGCTAGAGAAAAATATTCTGAATATTCCTCTGCGAATGCCCGGCACTACCAAAAAGGAGAATAGCAACTCTGGGTCAACCCTTCCTAAATGGACTTACCGAAGTCTCATGTCTGGAAATCAAGCATAGCCTAAAGTTCAACATCCGTTCGAACTGGTTTGCTGAGGAGGGAAATCTCGCATAGGTTCAAAAGCGATTATGTGGTATAACAACGGGCCTGTACTGGCCTAAGTGTTAGAGTCGTTTGTAGCCTCAGCCACGTCAACTCAACCTAACCTAACCTAACCTTACCTAACCTAACCTAACCTAACCTAAGCTAACTTAACCTGGGAGTAGAAAAATATACAGATCCACGATCCATGTATGCTAAAAATATGAAATAATATTTTTATGAAGTTTTTTATAAGTTTTTAATAATATATGCATCTTTTTTATATAAACATTAAAAATGTTTATAATAAATCAGGAAAAAATGTCATTCTATGTCAAGGAGTTAAAATAAAAAGTTATTATGTTGCTACAAGTGTTGGTATGAAAACTGCATAACAGTGCCTTATGTCACTCTTTTATTTCTTTACTTTATAGCTACACAGAAAATAAAAGAATTGATTTATTACCTAAACTAGTTTAGCTAATGTGAAAGTTTCTATTTCACCTAATCTTTTCAACAACTTTTCTACTTACACAGTTAATTTAACAATCATGCATTAGGTAATTCACCTAATTAAAATTAGTTAATTCAACTAAAATTTTGCTTATTAAATCATCTAATTCTTCTAGTTATTGTACCTAATGCAAGTTGTCGATTTGTTCGTACACTAGGGAAATAACGCATATTAGCATTATCCACGCCTCAGTATAAATTTTATATAAATATTTACGTGGATAAATCAAATGAATTTGAATTTTTTATTTCTGTGCAACGCAAAACATAAAAGAAGTGAAACATATCATAAAGTGTTAGCCCAAGGAGAGCACAGCGCTCTCCTATAAAAAACATAAATAAAAACAACGCGGGAAAATTTTATTTTTTTCAAGCGAGAATTGAACTCGGACCGCTGGCGTTATAGTCAAACGCTTTACCGCTCTGCTGTTACGCCGTTTGATAACTTGCGAACAAAATGTATATAAAAATATGAGGTCCACAACTCTGAAATTATTTTTCCACTGGGCATCTACAGCAATTTGATTAATTGCTATGTAGAGTAAATTCCTGTATTGAAAATTTAGCTCAATAGATAAGGCGTTGGTTGTTGAAATCTTGAGATCGCAGGTTCGACTCTCAGCGGTGGCAAAGAAATTTTTTCAGTCATTTATACAATGTATATATCTCTCTCATTCTATCTACTTTAAAACAAATCTTTCTTCTCTATCATGTGACGAAATGAAGTAAAGTCACCTAAGGAAAGTTTCACTTCAAAATAGAAATTGCAAAACAAAAAACATATTTTTTGCATATTTTTTGCACGGCATTCCCACTCTTAAGTGGGAATGCTATCTAAATAATTAGATGATTTTTCTACACTTAGTAGGTGGCTTGCCTAATCTGAAGTGGTCATAGTTTAAAAAAAATTAGCTTATTCTTCTAATAAATTATGTGTTTTATCTATTTTATGGTTGAAGGTACACCTAAATATTTAGGTTCTTTATCTACTCTCGCAGTTAAACTACCTAATATAATTGTAATAATTAACATTAAGAAATTGGTAGCGCACCTAATAAAATTCGTTGACTGAAAATCACCGGATTACTTTAGCTGAATTCACTACATTTTTAGGTAAAAGTTCTACTCTTTTTTTTCTGTGTAGACTATACGTTGTATGAATAAACTGATATAAAATTCTTGTCTTGTGACATAAAAATCATCTAAGAACTATTTTTAATTTGCAAAATAAAAATTCTGCATTAGATGGTTAATACATTCTCAAAACACATTTCAAACCGAAAACATAAATGCAAGGGAAACCGATCGCATTTTAAGACTCTGAATTTTATGGGAAGCATATCGCCCCCCAGTTTTTAATTTCAAAGTTATATGAGAATAACCATGTGAACTATAAGCATAATGGTAAAGATATATTGCCATTAACACAACAGGAATAAAATTTTATCATAATTAGTGTTGTCAAATATTCGACAAAATGTAAAAAGCGGTTTCTCGAATACTTAAAAAAAAAATAACCGGCTCAAACCGGTTAACCGGTTTTTAATAAAATAAATTTTTAAATTTAATAAAAAATTGAGAGGAAAATAAAAGGCATCGCAAATATTTTTCTTTTATATATACATATATATTTATATAGTCCATTTAAATAAAGATTTTATAAAGCGTATTTAATAGTACAGTCAGAAAATAATAGCACAGTTTCACGTTTAAAATAATATGTTAGGAATAAAATTCAATTTAAATGCTTTGATGACAATCTATTTCTTTACAAAAAAAAAAAAAAAAATCTATTTCTTTGTTTAGGTTTAATTGAAGTTGAAACAGAAAATAATCTTTCACTTATTGTAGATGTTGGGCAAATAGTTAGTAAATCTGTTTAAGTGTTGCACTTTAGTGGATGTGTTTAATAGACCAAATAGTGTTGCCACTTGATTTGCTGCAGATTTTTCTATAAATAAACTTTTATTTTGTAAATAATTTATCCGCTGGATATTGACAAAAAAAAATGGAAAAGTTAAGAATTTTAAGTATTCGAAAATGTCGAATAACCCGACCGAAAAAACCCGGTTTTTCGAGTTATTCGAAATGCACAATTTAAAAAAAAACCGAAACCGAAAAAAACGAAAAATGAATAAAAAAACCCGGTTTCTCGAATAACCCGAAACCGAGAATGACAATACTAATCATAATCCACCCACGGGTTCAGAAGTTTATCGGACTTGAACAAAAATTGCTGAACATAGAAGATTTATTTTATGTAGATGATCGATTTTAGATTAAAACCTTGGAATTGTCGTTTGTATTTGTATGAAGGTGTCAAACCAATTCACCTAATTTATCAGAAATTTAATTATTTTAGAAAAATTTAATTTGTTTTTTTTTTCTTTTAGTTCGATTTTATTTGATTCAATGAGAGTTTTCCTCTGTATGATTTCAATCATATTAAAAATTTCATTTGTTCCTTATATTCTTATATAAATTCAGCACCATAAAAAAATGCTTTAATTTCAAATTTCTCTTTCGCATCTAAATCAATTTTTCCAGATGGACGCATAGGCCTGTCCATTCTACCGTTGGCTGCATTGCTTACAGGCACACTCTTCACTGTTGGCATCGCTGTACTCTTTGTTGTTGTGGTGGCGGTGCGAAAGCGACGTTGTCAAGGTGGACGCAGCATGTGTGACGACAAGGATAAGCATTTAGGTAGGTGCTAAACAGAGAAAAAAAAATGTTCAACAAAGTACTAAGCTGCACCGAATGATGCATTTTAAGCATGAATCGTATGAAATTCACTTGTGCTACATATTGTGTTTTGTTCTCTCTATTTTTTAAAAGGCATGGATGTTACGGTAACAGCACCCTTGGAAACTGGTGCCGGACATCAGCGACTAGTTGTGGCTTACACGCTGAAGCAGGGCATCGAGAAACAGCCAGATATTCTCAATGCACAAAAAAGTGCGGGTAGCGCGAATTCATCACCATTGGGAAATCGGCCAAGTGCAGTTGGCAGCGTGGGTGTCGGTGGTCTATACATGGGTGCTGGCAGTGGTAGCAACGGTGATGTAGGTGGGAATAAATCAAACTTTGGAACAACAACAGATTACGTAAGTCTAAAAGAAGCTGGAGCTCAAACTTGCTGAAAAAAAAATCACTTATTCTACTTCTCTTCTTCTACTTCTTTTGTTTCTAGGACAACGCAGCAATTGCTGCCAATGATGCGCTGCTACAATCACAGCAACAATTCAGTAATCCATCCAGCCAACAGAATACACTGAAACTCTCGCACGATGCACGCAAAAACTACCAAACGCAACAACCGCTGCTCTACGAAGCGCTGCCCCTAAATCGTCACGATATTCCACGTTACGATCCGCTTGGCATTGCGATGACAAACTATGGCAGCGTTGGCAGCGCAGCTGGCAGCAATAGCACACTCAGCTCTTGTGGTGGCAGTTCTTTACTGGCGAACAGTAACACACAGACCCATAATCTGACCAATGGTCACTATCTTAATCAGCACCAACATCATCCTCACCAACACCATACGCTGCCACATTCCGCAGCCGCCGCCGCTCTTCATCATCACCAGCATCAGCATCAACATCATCAGCTGCATCACGATTTGCAGCAACAGCAACAGGCAGTCAATGCGGCAGATGAGCAGCAGCAACAGCAGCTGACTATCGCTGACTACCTGACCACCAGCAGCCTGATTGATTACAATCTAACGAAAGCAGCGACGGCGACCGGAGCACCGCAGCACATGAGTGGTGGCGGTGGTGCTAGTGGTCACATGACGCTCCCCAAAAGCATGGGCATGGGCTCCATATTAGGCGTTACTAGTGCAGGGTTGGCGTCCAGCCTACAAAACTCAAATGCAACGATCACGAATAAAACAAACCCCAGTCGGAATCACATCATCACTGATACACTGCCGGGTCCGGAGAGCTGCGTCTAAGACGCAGCAATGATTTTCCAGCGCCCAGTACGCAAATACACTCAAACATACATAAACACACACACACACACGGCGTATATAGCAGAAAATTAGTATCGAAATAAGACTGTCCACACACAAGATATTTTGTCATTGAAGAAGCAATGCTGTGCTTTGAGTTGCTTCAGGTTCTTATTGATTCTCACTGGATTTGAAATCAATAAAACTAAATTCCTATATAAACAAAATTTTGAAAATAACAGAAAAAAAATAATAGCAAAATATTTTTAACAAATATAAGCTAAGTAGTTAATTTGTAGTTGTTAGTTAGTTTGTGACATCTAGACAATGGCTGGTCTAGAGTGAGGGTAGATATGTGGCAACTAGATCGGTGAAAGCGCTTTGCGACTTCCAGTTCTAAATAGAAAGCAACTAAGTAGGGAAGGATGCAGTTGGAAGAAAGAGCACAATTCTATATTTTCTTTATATTGCCGAATGGCTATTTTCTACAAAATATTTTTAATATATATACAAATATAAAATATTTTTTTCCATTTCTAAAATGGATAATTTTACAAAAATTTAACTTGTCTTAAGAAAACCATTCGTTGATGAAAATTGGGTCTTAAATGATATTTCGAACTTATTTTTAAAATGTAAACGTACGTCATTTTTAATTTATTAATTTTTTAACATGGCGGCCGTGGCACAGTGGGTAGAGTGCGTAACTCATACGCCAGAGAACCCAGGTTCAATTCCATCTTACACAGAAAGCTTTTTCAATTGAATTAAAATTTTCTGTTCGGCTGTCACCTCTCTGCAGACAATGGCAAACCTCAGAGAGTAAATAATGCCATGTAAAGCTTCTTGAGAACATGCACATCAGCCGTTCGGAGTCTGCATAAGACTAGTAGGTCCAAATTGTGTCAATTGTAGCATTTAATAACACGAACAACACAATTTGATCATAAGAAGTTCAGTCAAAGTCCTTTCACGGGCTGATATGGCGACTTTATTATATTATGTATGTAATTTTTTAACATATTACTTAATTGTTTTATGTAACCTAAACAATTTGATTTAAAGAGGATTTCTTCAACATTAATACATTGAAATAATTTAATCTCCGGTGCTCTTTTCCTCCTCTACTTGCTGCTGTTTGTGTGTATATGAACTTATTTATCGAATGTAGGTAAGCTAGTTGTAATTGTATGTGTTAGCTACGTATTAAGAATAGCTTATTTGTTGTTGTTTGTTTGTCAGTGCAAGAGAAAAATAGTCTAAAAAAAAACATCTGTCAGAACATACGTTAAAAACATTTTATTACTGTTTAATTTTAATTATTACTATTCAATGTAATTTAAATAGTAGAAAGAAAAACAAGTTTTCCATAGCTATAAGCTAAAGTTTTATAATTAACTTATAAGTTCCATGCATGCATAACCCAATTTACACCAACATATCTACAGACAAACTTACATATCTACACATATTTTAAAACATATCAAGAACAAAACAAAATCACTTTAAAACGCCCATTTTTTTTTGGCTCAATTTAAATGTCAAAAAGTATTCTGATTTGGAAGGGGAAATAAAAAATGGAAAGGGGAATATTTTAATTTTTTCAACATTTCACCCCAGTTAGTTGAAATGGGTCGGGTAGCCTCGATAGTCGAGTAGGTATTGTGCTTGACTTCCACCGCAGGAGTCCCGGGTTAACATCTTGACCAGGCCATTGACCAACGCTTTTACATTTTTGTATTTTTTCTCTCATTTATAATCAACTGAAATTCAAAAGTCATCAATATTTACGACTTCAAAGTTGTATATGATTGTAAATAAAGTTTGTGAAGAGTAGTTTTACACATGTCTCACTTGGTTTTCCTCTCTTTTCCACTTATATGTCACATCATTTCGAACCAAGCCAGACTTCACTGAATACGTATAACACCTGAAATCCTTGATTGGAAGCTATAAAAAAGAGGAAATTACAGAACTGCGATCATTTTATTCATTTGATTATAATAGGTTTGTTCATGTAAATTATTTGTTAAAGCTTCCAGGGACAGAGAAGAATTGAAAAAAAAAGAAAAAAAAATTCACAGAGACAAAAAGTAGAAAGAAAAAGTACTTGAACAGAAAACCATGATACAATAACAAGATAGGTCGGATAGAGACTTTGAAAAGTACTTCGTTTTTTTTTTTTTCTTTTGTATATTATTTTGTACAATTTTGACAATACCTAGAATTCCGACAAAAAAACTTCAAACGAAAGCAATTGAACTCACACCCAGAGTTACTGAAAGTAGCACTATTGTAGTATTATTTTTATACAAAACTTATCATGCTCTGTTAATACTTTGTGTCATTTTTATATATCGACTCATAACCGCCAAAATATCTTAAGCGACATAATATCCGATTTATGTTTTTTGATGAAAATCGATAATTTGCGATGGTTTGCATCGTCTGTCAAAATTTCATAGGTGTACGAAATTAGATTATGAATTTAAACCAAAAGCAAAAAATTAAAAAAGCACTAAGCACTAAGCACTAAGCAAAGATAATTACAAAAAACCTTCTCCTGTAAAATTTTCTTTTAAGCGCTTAAGATATTTTGGCGGTTATGAGTCGATATACAAAACACAATTTTGCGGCGTATCCACCTTACTGGTAAAATAAATATGTAAGATAAAGTTAAATGAACTGAAAAACACCGCGTTGCACCTTGCATACAAAATAGAGAACTCCACAAGCCTACTTTAAGTTCAAGTCACTTCAAATACTTGAAATATTGAATGTATCCAGACTTAAAAAACCAAGCTCTAAGTTGCCAAAAAACCAAGTTGCCACCTAAGGTAAAAATTGTTAACCTATTTTCGACTCGTTAATACTGTTCACTTATGAACATAATTCTTAAAAAACTGTTATTATGAGGCAGCCCTATGGTAAAAATTATATAATTTTGAAATTCTGACATCAGATGCGAAATCAGCGACCCGTAAAAAACATATTATTAGGTGGCAACCCTAAAAAATATATTAATAGGTGGCAATCCTATGGTTTAGTATTTGATAATATTTAAATTCTGACAATGGAATCGTATTCAGCAACCAATATTCACCTTGTGTTCGTCCCAGCAACGAATTCGTAAAAAATACAAAAATTACGTGGCAACCGCCAAACCTTCGTTTGTAAAATAAAAAAAAGCTATTGGCTATGGAATCATCAATATTTATCCAAGGAGTCCACAGAATCCTAAAAGTCCTTATACGATTCCCACACAAGCTTATTGAATTATTTGGATACTTGATTTAATTGGATAGTTGCTTTCAATTTGAAGCTTTTTGCCAAACACATCAAGTTTTTCCTTAACTTGGGACTTCGTGTCGTTCGCTTCTAAGCTAGCGTAGTTGCAAGTCGCAAGCTTATTTATGTTCAAGTACAAGTCTTACTTGATTGAAAATTATCAATCATATTTTAAGCAAATACTTGAAATAGATTTCAAGTAGGTTTATGCAGTTCTCTGATACAAAACCAACTGTTAAATATTTTGGGATTTATGAGTCATAGGTTAATGGAATCAAAACAAGTTACTTAACCTAATATGCGCAGTATTGGGCAATGGGGCGTAGTAACTTTCATGGAATTCCCATACTAATTATGTTCTTTTTTGGTGCCATTGGAAGTAAATATAACCAGAAATGACCTGTAAAGAAATGGGCTGGATTGGACCACTTGGCGTGCTTTAAACAGTATAACTGTAACTCCGAAATAAATTTCTCTAGATGCTTAAAAAGTTATTGTCTCAAAATAATAAATATTAGTCAATTCAATGAAAGATAATCACTCCAAGAAACTTTTAACTTTGTATGATGGACAAAAATAGGACCACTCAATTAAAGATAACATATAATTAAATAAAAAAATTCGCTTATTGTTTTTTTATCGAAACAACATTATATTTTTAAAAATGTATACTTTCTCTTACGATGATATGAAAATTGCTCGATAAAAAATAATTAGTAAAACCCATAGTAAATATGCATTATAACACTACTTTAAAAAATATCACACGGAAACCTGATCTGGATTTTGTGAAAGAGCTGACTGTGACATGCATGTCAATTTACAATGAGAAAAAGAACCAGTTTTTAAGTTTTGAGAACCTGTCGTTTATACGACCTTTCTTGTTATTGTACCATTCATAAAACTAGTAGAAACTTGCAAGTTAGCAGGTGATTCCACGACTTGATAATTTTTTTTGTAGAACTTGGCGAAGAACTCGAGGAGGGTGTTTCAATTAATTTGAAAACTTCCATAAACCTTTTTTTAGACAATTTCTTTTCGGTACCTGCAAATTCTTGCAAATTAAAATTTTTTTTTCATAGACTTACACTTACATTTCTCGATGTTCTCTCTCGTGCAAGTTTTTCGAGTACGTGAACTTTTTACTGGTAAGAACTTGTAACAATTTGTAACAATTTTTTGTTATTGAACAGATCCAACATGTGAATTGAAAGGTTTTGTTTTGAAATATTAAAAAAGTTTTTGACATTTTTAAATTGTGCCTTTCTTTATGGTACGTATATACTTTGCATTGTATTGTATACGAGTATACATTCCTACGTCATATAAAGGAGTTTTTAATATTTGAGTGCTATTCTATATATTACGCACACATTTTAGAGGAATAAAATGTCACATAGTTTCTTACCACTTGATTACCTGCCAATATCGACCTGGCTAATCTTACTATATTTTATATACAGTATGTTCAACAAAATCGTGCGTCAAGAAAATCAATTAAAACTGCCAAAATTTTATAAAATCATGTATTTTTTTATAGTATATATCTAAACGAATTGTGCAATTATATAAGTAGAGAGTTCAGTTGTTTTGTATTGGCTAAGTTTTTTCCTTAACCCTTAAATGCACCCTGTATCTTTAAAGATACAACCATTCAAAAAATTCCTACCGCTATATTTTTGGTTTCTTTCAAATTGGTTCTATATTATTTCTATATTATTTCTACATTTGGCACCTCACTGGGTCACTTTAGTTGGTGGTATCTTTAAAGATACAGTGTGCACTCCCTGCAGCTTTTGATAATTTTAATTTTTTAAAATAAATGCATTAATAAAAATTTCATAACACATTCCTTTTATTTTGATATATTTTAATAGGGATTTTATATGTGGGTCTATCTTTATAGATACAACCACTTTTTAAAAAAAAAAAAATTTCAAAACTAAAAACTCAGCTTTTATTGTTACTCAATTTTACATAAAATATATTTTTTCGGTAAAAATCGGGGGCCTTGTACATTTAAGGGTTAAGCCTCTGCTTCATTAAGAACACATTTTCAACAATATTCGTATCTCTGTCCAACGCGTGCAGAAGCGACTCCAATATTTTGGATCGTTATCCTCTTTCAAAATCCAGTTTTAATTGTATAGTCTATACAGAGATTCCCAGACTTCAGCAAACCCGTCTGGTACAATTTTACCATGAAAAGTGTTTTTATGTCGAATTTTAACTCAAATATTTTGGTTAAAGTAAAAGTAAGATATTTATTCAAGCAAAATTAAAACAGAACATGCGGCTATAAATCCTATATAAATCCATTCCGGCTAAAAAACATTTCACTATTTATGAAATTTTCTAGTTAAGTAACTAAATCTTTTCGTCAGTTGAACAATTTACAAAAAATTTACTTTAACAAAAATCAAGGCCTAGATTTCACATTAGGTTCTTAAAGATATTTTTAAAGAACTTTCATACAGGTTTTACATAGAAGGTTTAATTTTTTTGGGAAATTCAAAGCAATAATTCGCTCTGCTCTAACTAGATGTGTCCACAATATTTTTCTCTATTCTCATACAGTTGTATACTTATCATACTAATTGAATGATAAGTTCATATAAGATGGGTCTGGTCACACTGGTTAAAAAAATACTATTTTAAAAAGTAGTAGTAAGTTTACTTGTAGCAGTACTCTTATCGAGAGTAAAAAAAAACAACTGTCTTACTCTCTCTAATAACAATACGGAAAAAAACGATTTTGCAAAAAGTATAAAGATTTAGGCTGAACTAGAAATGATAACTTATAGCTAGTAAAGTTAACTATAATTTAGTACAGCAGGATAACTCCTCCTAAAACAATCAGACTTGAGTTTATCACTTCACTCCTAAAAGCTCGAAAATGTTGTAAAAAGCTGTCTTGTCAAATTATTTCCCTGAATCGGAAAGCCGTTTTCTTTCTTCATAAGGCATTTACCATCATTTTATCACTACTACGCCTTTTTATTGAACAATTTCAATAAACCACACACATTCCAAACAGTTTAAAACAAATTAGCAATGAAAAAGTTTGAATATGTTTTTTATCGCAGCATCAAATCTTTTTCATGAGTATTTCCATTATAAGTTATTCCTAAATTTAGACCAACAATTGAACTCTTAAGCCTACAAGTCCGTTTGGTGAGTGTGGAATCCAACCAACAAGTGAGAGCAATGTCGAACTTTGCCGAAGTATAATAATAATGTCAGGCACATCCAGCCGATAAGAAGCTAAAGCAAGGAGTTGGTTCTGTTAGTCCTGTTGGGTGGCTATGGTTATTGTGGTTAATTTAAGTGGAGTGGATGAAAGGAATAAGAATAACGATTATATGACGACAATAAATGGAAAACTTTTTAATATGCATATAAAATGATTTATGACTCAGCTTGATATCTTTCTGTCTTCAACAGCATTTTTATGTGTATTATGACATCCGGTTTTATGTTCTGGTTATTTGTGTGGATTACTTTCCAGCAACTGTCTTGTCTCAATTTTAATTATAAAATAGCTGATAGTTGATCATTTGATTTATGTATAAAGACCTTTAATTAAGCAGCAGTATCTTTGAATTTCCAAAAAATAAATTCCTGTCTAGACTTAAGCTGTTAAAACTCTATCATGTGGATTTATTTATCAATGGTACAACACAAACATACATACATACATACTAGAGAGCTGCACAAGCCTAAGAAAAATAACTTGGTAGCCAGCTCCCATGCTTTAAGTACTTCCTCTCTTCCGCAGTCGCATTTCAAAACAAGCAGTGTACTAAGAAGTATGATATGGTATGAACCTAAATACATAACAAACAAACAAACAACATAAAATAACAGAACTTCAAAATATATAATTATATAAGAAAACGGAAGTTTATATCCCAACTGAAATATAATATTGAAATATGATATGCATTAGAAAACCCGAAAAAACTGTTATTTTTTTTGCCTATTCTTAGTCGTTTTCGATCAATGGAGTTTTTTCTAATGTTTAAGGTTATCATATCGCCCCACCCCTTTAGGAAAACCATTAAAACTGTTAATTTTTGCCTATCATGCTTCTTTTTGAAGATATGGCGTTTTTTCTTATTTTTTTAGATTCAATTATAAAATAGTATCGACTGACACTCCCTTCTTGCACTCCACTTGCAAAACTAAAAACGATCTCTGCAAATTTTTCGTTGGTGATGGTGAACTCGCTATGATTCTCAGTCGATTTGACTCAATTTTCGTTCTATATTTTGATTTATTTTATGTCAAAAGTCAAGTATTTTTAAACAATGACAAAAAGCTTTCAAAACATGCAATGCTTGTTTTGTTGGCTTCGCTTCATAAAGAACATTTTTGATCGATGCCAAGGCTGCACTGAAATACACTCAGATAGTGACAATAGAAGGTTTTGTGCGGCTCTTTAATACATACATACATATTTTTTATTTATGTAGCAATCATTGTAAAAACTGTTAGATAAAATTGTACGTTAAGCTTAATACAATGCTGAAGAATTGGTGTGGCTAGAGCTAAAGAATCTAGAAACTAACAAAATTAAAAACACTTAAATAATATATAACTGCTAAACTATAATAAATTGTTGGTTTAAATGAAAAAATTTAGTTGAGTTATGTATATAACAATTAATTATAAAATAAGTTCTTAAGATGATAATAAATTGTTAGTAAATTGTAAAAAGTTTTCGACAAAGAGATATTTTGTTTGATAAAAAAAAAATAACAGTGGCTTCAGTTAAAATTTTTACCGAATAATGTAATAGAGGTTATAATCATTCATGCAATGTCTATGTGAAAAATCTTCCATGTTCTAAATTAACCCATTTTACATAAAAGTATCTAACCGATTAAAGTCGAACAATCCATATCATTCACAACTCTGTCAAATGCATATCAAACAGCACTTACATAAACATCATTCACAATAAATAGCATGTTCACAATGACATGTTTTAATGTTGTGTGAGTATGTTTCGACGAAGCTTCCACTAAAGATATAGTTTTTATAAAAAATACTACCATATCTACAAATCATCATTACATTGTTTAAGACATTGCATTGAGAAAAAAACTCTTCTTATTTTTGATCAAAAGTACTTTACGGTTATGTCTATGAAAGTAATTATTCAAAACAAAACGTTGTCAAAAAACTTGGAAATATACCTGTGAGATAAACTTTATATAAATGTCTTGAATTGCTTTGCTATGAAAACGAATATAACGAAATGCTATCTGATAAGAAAAATTACTATAAGAAATTTACGCTAAGAGATATCATTCTCAATGTAATACAATTTAGTAAAAAAGTTAAGTATATTTAAAACAATATAACAAATACTTTATGACATGAACATAAAGAAATGACCTTAGACTAAGTTTTATTTACAACATATGTAAATCAATGTAGTATTGATATCGAATTTCACTGTAAATAGATTAAAATTATTTGTGATAAAAATAAGAAAACTAGAATATTAATCAATAAGCATGTATGATAAAATTATGATATAAAAAGAATTAAAGCATAAATATAATTATAAAACAGAAAAAAAAAATAGTTTCAATTTAAAGGAAATCATATCAAAACTTTGTAAGGAACTCTGAAAGCAAACATTCTTGTTTATAGTGTATGTATTGAGTAATGGTGGATATTTCTTGTTGAAGGTATAAAAGAGACCTCTAGTGATAAATAATTACAGCTTAAGTTAGGTGAAAAATTTGGGAACTGTTAGTCGCTGAGTAAATAATGATAATGACAGTAAAGGTAAATTCTGGTTAAGGTAAAGGTAACTTAAAATTTGGTTAAGTTGCATGAATTTATAACTCCGTGACTATTGGCGTTATGGCAAATTTTATGGAACAACAGTAAAGCCGAGTTTTTCCACCACATGATAAAAAAAAAAATTAATGGCGTCATGAAAACTTTGAAAGAACCGCTGAAAGTAACCTACATAAGTGCACTATCGGGGCATAGATGTAAAACTTAAGTTAATTTAAATGTATTACACAAAAGCAAAAACAAAAATAGAAAATAAAAATAAAAAAACTAGTAAGAAATGATCTTCGATTGGGCCGAAGTTAAAATACCCCCCTCCCCCCACGGGGCTTAACCAAAGTATATTCAAAGTCTAAGCAGTCAATCAAATATTTATTTAACAGAAAATATTCGCTTATGTTTTAGGATAAAGTCACTTTGTACGGGAGGTGAGTGTGGTTTTCACCCGATTTGCAATTTTATAAACAGAGTACATGTTATATATTAAAGTTCATATGCAAAATAACAAGTCTATATTTAAATTTTTGTGGAATTTAAAAGATTTTACCTCTTGAAAATGTCACTTTGTATAGGAGGTAAGCGTGGTTTTCATCTGATTGGGTTGAATTTTATACAATGAGTTTTTATTAAATATCAAAATTCATACGCAAAATTTCAAGATCATATATTAATTTTTGTGGAACTCTAAGAGATTTTACCGTTTTGATAAAGTCACTTTGTATGGAAGGTAGGCGTGGTTTTCATTCGATATGGCTCATTTTCGAACTTGATCTTTATATTTTAGATAAAAGCTTAAATATCGAATTTCTTGACGGTGATCACAGTCAGACAGACAGACAGACATGGCTAAATCGACTTAGGTTGTGATACTGATCAAGATTATATACACTTTTCTATACCTACCATGCCTCCTTATGGGCGTTACAAAGGGAGTGACAATATTAACATACCCCTTTAACGTTTTTTAAACGTTTTTTAAATTAATATTAGAACAAGAATTAGGACATTAGGAATTTCAATATGGATGTCGTCATATTGGAAAAAGGATGAGGGAAATGACTTATTGATGAGGACAGACATACTTAGTCATATATAGGGTAAGATTGAAAAAACGAACAAGACTAGGTTTGGGATTAGAAATTGAACAAGAATTTGGGCACGCTAAGGACAAGATTTAGTACAAAGATTGGAAAAATAAGTGGAACAAGGATAAGAAAAGCAATTCGAACAAGGAATTGGTCAGGAATTTTATCGTAAAATTTACTCATCAGGGGCATTCACGACGAAAAATATACTCGTAAAAACAAATCAAATTTATTTACTTTGTCATGAACTAAGGTCTTATAGTATTTTCATACTTCATTAGAGGTTGTAAATGTCCAAAAAAGAACATGATATGTTAATCCTTTAAGAAAAGAATACCTATATACTTCCGAAATCTATAATTTTTAAGAAGATACCAAAGTTAATACTTGAGCGTAAAGCTCTGTTAAATATTTGTATAAATATTTATGATAAATTGATGAGGACAGACATACTTAGTCATATATAGGGTAAGATTGAAAAAACGAACAAGACTAGGTTTGGGATTAGAAATTGAACAAGAATTTGGGCACGCTAAGGACAAGATTTAGTACAAAGATTGGAAAAATAAGTGGAACAAGGATAAGAAAAGCAATTCGAACAAGGAATTGGTCAGGAATTTTATCGTAAAATTTACTCATCAGGGGCATTCACGACGAAAAATATACTCGTAAAAACAAATCAAATTTATTTACTTTGTCATGAACTAAGGTCTTATAGTATTTTCATACTTCATTAGAGGTTGTAAATGTCCAAAAAAGAACATGATATGTTAATCCTTTAAGAAAAGAATACCTATATACTTCCGAAATCTATAATTTTTAAGAAGATACCAAAGTTAATACTTGAGCGTAAAGCTCTGTTAAATATTTGTATAAATATTTATGATAAATACCCAGCAAGTTTGTTCAAAAAAATTTTTGTTCAAGTTTGATTTCAAATGTGATTCTCAAATCATTTTCAAATTGAGAATTAATGTTTGATATTAACATTTGAGTTCGATTTAAGGTTGATTTAAGAATAAAAGTTTTTCTCGACAGTTTGAAAATCACAACGTTCATCAACGTTTGATATCAATTTGAGAATAAAATTATTTCTCAATTTGAGAATAAAGTCCCTTTTTTTGTGGATAGCATTCTGACAAAGTTTGACAATTGGGAAATGCATTTGATATCAAATCATTCTCAAACCTCAATGTTTGCTGGGTAAAATGACGGCTAGAAGTGTATATACAGTACACTCTCACAAATTAGAACTCTCACAAACTCGAATTTTCCAGAAATTAGAACTTGCCATTTCAGTATATTGAACGCTCTGAAATAAGAACTTGTGGTTTCTAACGTGGTTTTCTAACGTTTCTTTGTTTATTAAATTCATAAGTGATCATTGCCCATTGATTCGTAATGACATTGTTGTTTCTAAATTGAATAAATAAAAAAAAACAAACAATAATTACAGATTATATGTTAACAAGCATTGAGTTATTAAAAAAAATAAATAATAGGGTAGAAAAGATTTTCGAGTTAGAGTTAAGGCCTAACCAAAATAGACGATTTGCTCCGAAACGAGTGAAGACGAAAATGTTTACTTAAATGTATTTCAATGTTGTAACCCAATAAACTTATCGAAACTAAACGAAACAGTTTGACGAGACGTTCTGTTCCGTAGCAACCGAACTTTTAGCGTCTCAACTCGTCAACAACTGTGCAGAGTAGTATTCAGACGATTGGAGGAACTCGTTTCATTTTGGGTTAAATGTCAAAATAGCCGTAACGATTGCAAACGTTCAGCAAGTTGCAATCGTATCGTTTATTTTGATCAGGCCTTTATAATATTTTGTCTATGAATTATATGAATTTGATGTTAAAAACACATTAAATATTAATAAATAAAAATTCTTTTGTGATAACAGAAACTTTTTTAACCACTTTCATTCTTCTCCTTTAAATTTCTGTGAAAAAAAGCGTCCAGAAATTAGAACATTTCAGAAATTAGAACCACCCGTCGAACAAAGTGGTTCTAATATGTGAGAGTCTACTGTACTTGATACATACATTCTTGCCTGAATACCTCTATGAGATAATTTCTGAATATTAAATCCGAAATCTATGAAGCGATTCAAAAATTCTACGCCAAAGCTTTGCTAAAATAGCAGATCTTCTCACCGAAGAGAAATATTATCTAGTTTATGAACCATTGCCATTCGAATTCAATAATAAACTTCCTTCGCAAAAACCTTAAAAAGCTTTTCAATCTTGTTGCCTTACAAATGTCTTTTTGAAATCATAAGCTTTTATAGAACTTCCTAATCGATGAAACATAGAACGTCTGTGGTTTGTGGATGTGAAAGCTAAGGGTAAGGCAGTACAAGTGGTGATGCGATGTACTTAAGCACAGAGCTGAAATCGTTTAATGGTTTGTGTCAGCACTTTTGTTTTTCAAAAGCTACTATTTACCACACACAGAGCTCGCTGTTCCAAACCTCCCCACATCAACCCTTCGTTAATATAAAAAAACTCTGTAACGCAAACAACCCTTACGAACTCGAAAAAAAAAATTTCAATGTCTTGCTAGTGATTCATGAGCGCCCAGTCAATAAAAATGCGAAGTGTGTAAAAGTCTACATTTTCTTAGTAAATTATTTTAAGAACTTAAAAGAACCCATGAAATTCTGAGTGTAAAAACTCCACTATCTCGATTGTTAAAATAGAACAGACGATTGTGTAGCTTATGTACCTGCAACCCGGATGAAAAGCGGAGTGAATCTGAATTTTTTTTCTCTAACAATTTGACACTTATGAAGGGAGCGCGCGATCTTTAGAAGAAAAACAAAGGTTGAAATTAAATTTGTTTTTTTATTAAATTCTTTCCAAAAATTTTGCCTAAAATACCAAGAGAAACAAAAGTTCAGTTTTGCACAGACAAAGAAGGTGCAAGTATTCAAGTTATTGCTAACACCAACTCTTGCTTCTCTATTCCAAGATGCTCTTTTAAGGCATAGCTACGCGTACGGTTGGGAGTCCTATTGTTTGTTCATAGAGAGAAAAAAAAAGCATGCATCTATTATGAATCATTTGAAACCAAAAATATGTATGTGCAAAATCATCAATTGTGCACGCCTTTAAGCTTGTTCATTTCCCCCCATTAGTAATGATTTTTAATGGCATAAACCCTTTTCTTACCACATGCCTGCAATCCTCACAAAATAACAAAAATCCCTTATCCTTTAATGATATTTAACGATAACTTAACCATTTAATGCATTAGCAGCAGCTTAAAAAAGGGTTCGTGACCCACACACTCCCACCCACCCACTACTCAATTCGCATGAAATTGGCCTTTGTGGCGTTATGGCCACAGATTACGTTCCAAGCTTTTTATTTTTCTAATGTTCCGTCTGCCTGCTCGGTGCTCACGCTCACGCTCATTCTGCTGCTTCTGATTTCTTGGTAGTAAAGTGCTACAAACTGAGATGAGCCGCTGGTAAGCCTGTAGAAATATATTTTTATGTGTTAAGAGATATTGTTTACCCCAGAGAATTATTGTTGTTCGATGAGATATTTGCTATTTGCTGTTTGTAATAAAACATTTCTGAAATATTGCTTGAATGAACTTTCAGAATTGGATATTGAGGAGGATGTGGATATATGTACATTTAAAAATAAATTTTCCGGAATTTTAGGTAAGGCATTTCTTTACATGATTTGTTCTTAACTTATAGTGACTATATATAAAGGGTGTTTCATACACATTCATTTTCAGTTATGGCGATTACTTAGCTTTAAAGTTGTCATACTTCTATTTTATTTAATTTTGAAAATATTACATTGACAGTAATTCCCTAGATATTTTGAAGCTTAGTGAGCTTCAATTCAATACTTTAGAATCCCGATCCGAAAATCCGAATTTTCGAATCTATAAAATAAAATAAATAAATAAATAACTGGTCATTTCAGCCCTTGAAAGGAATTTGACCTAGCTTCTTATGATCAATTGTGTTGTGCGTGTTATTAAGTTTGTACACAATTGACCGAGAAATGGACCTACAGGCTTAACGCCGACTCCGAACGGCGATGAACGAAATGTTCTTATTCTCAAGAAGCTTTACATGGCATTTTGATTACTCTCTGAGTTTTGCCATTGTCTGCAGAGAGGTGGCGGCCGTACAGAAAAATAATTTTAATTCAAATAATTTTCTGTCGCTGTGGGTCTCCAGGTTCGTTGACATAGCGGCCACGCACTTTAACCAACTACGCCACGGACGCCACAATTTTCGAATCTACAGATCCTAAAATCGATCGAATTCCAGGATCAATTTCATGGATAAAAACAGAGATCTTTTCACCTAAGGCATGATATAGTACGACGTTTACTATAGTTATTTCTGAAATACATATGCATAAAGACCTATTTTTTTTCATTTTGAGAACACTTGAGTCATGTAGAAAAATAACAAATGTTCTGTGAAATCAGGAAAACAAACAAGCGCCGATGAAATTTTCTTTATCAAGATAATGCGAGCTTGAGGAGTTCTTGAGCACCTAAATGAGTCATCCGCCGTACAGTCCTGATATGACAACCAATGATTTCTTTTCTTTCCCGCACATCAAGAACAACCGAGAACCGGACCTACATGCTTAACGCTGACTCCGAACGGCGATGAACGGAATGTTCTTATTCTCAAGAAGCTTTAACATGGCATTTTGATTACTCTCTGAGGTTTGCCATTGTCTGCAGAGAGGTGGCGGCCGTACAGAAAAATTATTTTAATTCAAATAATTTTCTGTCGCCAATGGCCTAATAGTTAGTATTATTAAGTTCAATAACACTGTTCAACACGAAAAAAATAACAAGGTTCTGACAATGGATTCTGATAGAGGGGACAAAAAAAAAACAATACACCTGCGTTTTGAAAGTTTACGTATGAGTCTTATTTTAAGGGGGATTTAATTCTTTTTAAAAAAAGTGAAAAAAGACCCAAAAATTGAGAAGTAAGGGAGTTAAAATGTTCCACAAAAATATTCCTCGTAGTATTTTACATAAATCCTCACAACACATCCTATACCTAAAATGTAAGGATAACATGATTACCTATGCCGTTCAAAAAGGAAAAAACAACTTTCAAAACGCCGATACACGAATATGGTTTTTTTTTTGTTCCCTCTACCAGAATCCATTGTCGGAACCTTGTTATTTTGGAATAAAATTGTTATTGTTGTTCAGTGTAATTAGCCTTTTTTATAAAAAAAAATGTACGGAAATATTTTTAAAAATTCAAGCTTTCTTTTTTAAAGTAAAATAAAAAAAAAACCGCTTCTGTCGAGGTTATTGAATATTACTTTCTTTCAAGGTTATATTTTAATAGATTTGTATAACTTAAATCGTTATGAGTATCTACTACTTAAAAACAGTTAATATAGTATGTGTTGATTATTCAGTTTTCAAACAGGGATTCAGATTTTCAATACCTATAATCACGGGAATGCGAAAATCGCCGAGTTTTAACTCCCTAGGCTTTACTGAACCCAATCTTACATTATATTCTTTATTTGTATCATAATTTGATGGTCAATATAATAAGATTAGTGGATCAGATGTTGAGCTATAAATATCGTAAGCCAAAAGTTGAGATACTGTTTACAAAAGTATGTATAAACATTGAAAATGTACATTACATGAGGAAAACCATTTTGTTTTTTGTTTTTTTTATTTTGCTTTATATTTGAATAACAGCCCAAGTAACGATAAAAACTAATGCTTTTTTTGAAGAAACTGTGTTTGAAATTCGGAAGCTTTGGTGTATTTTTATGGCATTTCTGCTACATCGTACCTTAATTATCTATTGTTATTTACAAATAAAGTTCTCAAAGCAAATCTATTTTATTTTAAATATTAATAGATGCTTCACCCTTCTTTTAATTATTGATTTAAGTCCAGCATGAACCTAGCCAGCAATGTTCTATTTCCATCTTTCTTTTTCCACTCAAAGGGAGAATATTTCCTTTACCCTCTTGCATATACTACTGCCCACTAGTTCATAATCGTACTTAAGTTACCTCAGTTACGACTTGCTTGGCTATATTGTGCTTGTTCGTTGCCTTTTACCATGCTTTCATTGGCAGTAAACGTTAAGGAAGGACTTTTTCCTTGTATGTTCAGCTGGTTTTCTTTGTTTTGGGTCTTTTTTTTTTTTTTACTTGTTTGCAACGTGAAAAATGATTTTCTCGTACATCATCAAATCTTATTTGGAATTCCAGTTTTTCATGCCTTCAGCTCCTACCAGTCTACTGCTTGTTGTGCGTCCTTATGGACATTGAGAGTGGGAGTTGGGAGACTGGGTTGGTTATTTTTAGTTTGATGAATTGATTGCGTTGGGAATTGTATTAATTACTCAAATCTTTATGATAGCTTTATATTTACTTGTACTGCACTACAAGTTGTACTCGTCATCGTTTAGATCATAAGCTTTTCTTGACTTTGATAAGAGTTTATTTATCATACAAACTTTGTTGGAAGTATTCCTTAAACTAAACTAACTGAGGAGAAAAGTTTAATTTAAGCATGGCCTACAGAACTTATGTAAGAGTTGGCATAATCATGCCGAGATTTTTATAAAGAAATATATTAAATTTGTAGTTTTTAGGAGAAAGTGAGTAATTGACTTAGTTTAAATTTTAGGCACAATATTTGTAGATATGAAAGCTGATAGTAAGTTATTTAGAGAAGGAAGAAAATAAAGTCCTTTCTTAATGAAGAGGATGTTGAAAAATATCTTTATTATGCGATTGGCATAGAACATTTATATATCTGGCAATAATTTTTAATATATTTTTTTAATCTGATAAACACTTAACAAGGTAAAATTTTGATAAATACTGTTGATTTTAAAAATATTTCATTAAAGAAGATGTTGAACACGATCACCAAAATGTACCTTCTGTCCGTACAATCGTCAAAAGTTTTTAAAACTTGGCCAAAGGGTCCTGTTTGTTTTTGATCCAACAAATGCCATCCGTCACGAGACTTCCATTTATTGAATTCATACATATGTTGTGAATCATGTGTCAGAATTTTTCAAATAAACAGTATGCTTCTTAACCGACTTAAAAAAGGAGGAGGGTCTCACGTTCGTTGGTTAATCTGTTTTTTTTTTAATATATATACATCGATAACTCCCAAAGCACTTGCCCGATTTTCCCAGTTTTTTGTCAACATATAGATACCATTAACGCGGAGGTTATTTTTTCACAAAGGGGCGTGTCACTATTAGAAAAACACCGTATTTCAGTTAATATTGACACTAGGGTACTAATATTTACAGTAAAAATATAGGGGTAGGCACAACTATTACAAATTACGGTCTATAAAGTGGGCCTTATTTGGCAAAGGATTGTGGCAATATAAGAAACACACTGTATATCGAATAATGTTGACTCTAGGGTTCTGAAATTTGGTACATAGGAGGCAGAGTTACTACAAATTACGGTCAAAAAAGTGGGCGCTATTCAACAAAGGTGTGTGCCAATATTATAAAAATTCTATATATCAGTTCATATTAACACTAGCGTACTAATATTTTGTATGCAGGTAGGTGAGTAGAATCATTACAAAAGTGGGAGGGATAGTACATAGGGTGTGGCACTTTAACGAAAGTACTATATATCGGTTAATATTGATACTTGTATACTGAAATTTGGCACAGGGGTAGGTATAATCATTATAAAGTACGGTAAATAAAGTGGGCGGGGTTATAGAAAGGGCGTGGCACTTTTATAAAAATTGTAAAGAGACAGACACGGACAGTGGCGTCCGTGGCGTAGTTGGTTAAAGTGCGTGGCCTCTATGTCAACGAACCTGGAGTCCAGGTTCGAACCCCAGCAGCGACAGAAAATTATTTGAATTAAAATAATTTTTCTGTACGACCGCCACCTCTCTGCAGACAATGGCAAACCTCAGAGAGTAATCAAAATGCCATGTAAAGCTTCTTGAGAACGAGAACATTCCGTTCATCGCCGTTCGGAGTCAGCGTTAAGCATGTAGGTCCAGTGATCGGTCAATTGTGTACAAACTTAATAACACGCACAACACAATTGATCATAAGAAGTTAGGTCAAAGTCCTTTCAAGGGCTGAAATGGCCAGATATTTTATTTTTTTTTTTTGTTTTAAAGAGACAGAAATGGAAAATTCCCAACAAACTTTCAGGAATTAATAAAACTAATTTTTTAAGAACAAAGTTTCATGTTTGAATTTTTCCGCAAGAATACTATTTCATAAAATTTTTCATATTCTCTAATAAAAACTTTTTAACAAGAAAAAAACCGACGTCAAAATCACTACAAAGTAAAAAATAATTTTTAATAACTTTTCCCATTAATTTCTTGGTCAAATTTTAAAAGTTATTTATATGTATTATAATATTGGAAATCTTATCATTTTCATTTTTTCCATTTTGTTTTATTATCATCAATATATTAATTGCTTTATGTACATAAAAGCTTTGAAGTCGGCGCTTATCTTACTAAGTCGAAATCTTTTTATTTTAATTTTTTTTAAAATGTTTTATAATCATAAAAATATTACTAACTTTATGAATATAAAAGCTTTTTAGCGATTTTTTTTCTTTCAGTTGGCAATTGTTGAGTACGCTGAATGTAGCCAATGTGTTCCAAGCATTATTTGTGCAGCTGTTACACACTATGTCATATTCAATATGAGCTTTACAAGGTCACCCAAACCAGTATAATGAGAATGTTTATGTGTACAAAGCTTTTAAAATTACTACAGTGTCAGCAAGGCAGAATAGCATCAAATAAAAAAGTTTAAAATAGTGCAAAGATGGTAAATGATCATGATTGTGTGTCAAAAACTAGCGCCGACTCAAAAGCTTTTATGTTCATAAAGCAATTAATATATTGATGATAATAAAACGAAATTGAAAAAATGAAAATGATAAGATTTCCAATATTATAATACATATAAATAGCTTTTAAAATTTGACCAAAAAATTAATGGGAAAAATTATTTAAAATTATTTTTTACTTTGTAGTGATTTTGAAATCCTTTTTTTTAAAAAAAAGTTTTTTTATTTAAAAATATACAATCTTATTGGGACACCCTTTACATCTGAAGTAGAAAAATTAAGTTCAAGGTTGAAATAAAAATAAAAATTTTACATTTCTTCTATAATTCGAAAACTTGGAGAAGAAAACTACCCAGTAGGGGAAGTGTTCATTACAGAACAAGTTACATAATGATAACTTGGTAATGGGAGCCAGTTACCTGCTGGATTACAACACACAGGAAGAAGGTATTATTTAAACATAGGCTTGTCATTGGCGGTAATGTGTTGTGCTGACAGGTACATCATCTTAGGTTATGTATTTCTGTTTTTTTTTTCTTAAGTACATATCTCGAATTTTAAGTACTTTGATTTTTCAAATATATTATTCATATCAAATAAATAACGTGTACTGTTTTTTTGATAATAACGATGTAAACATTTTTTTAAGCCTTTAATCAAGAATTTCAGGTATAACATATGACCTTCTGATTCAGTTAAGGCTGTCTTCATTCGAAATGGGCTGATTGATTAGTGGGAAGAAAGAGGACATCAAGTGAAATATATGTAGGATGTTCTTAACGTGGTGGAAAGTCATAGAAACATGTGAATTTGAATCTGAGGTAAATGTTATGCCAAAAGTTTAAGATAAAAATTTTAATATTAGTTAATCACGTACCTGAGCATGAAAGTTTGAGTTTATTCCCCATTTCGAAATGCTATTTTTCGTAAATTCTTTTTTTAATTCAGAATAAGTTATTCACTTCAACAGAAAATAGCTTTTTACTATAGAGTGTTTTTAATGATTCCAGACTCTATAATTCCAAATCTATGGATTTTAGAACTTTTTAACCATGGAGACTTTTGACCAGAATGGCACTTCATTATTTTAAAATTTACGCATGTAAGTCAAAGTTATATCTAAATACAACTCAAACTTTTTTCAAAACACTCCAAGTTAGCCAATGTGACCATGAATATTTTGTGGTTTTATAAGAGATGTTATTGAAGGTTTTGACACTTCGAACCTTACATTAAAACAAATATAAACAAACTATGATAGGAATTCCCCTTAAAATTTTTGCTTTTTCCTATTCTTCCTTATCTTCTTCACAGTAATTCTGTCTAAAAAATAAAGCACTTGATAATCACAAAAAGTTTTTACAAATCTATGATTTCTGCTACAGTCAATTACAACAATAAAATACTAATTCACTCTGATATGAATGCAGTTCTGAATATTTTAGTATTTCATGTTTGACGCCTTCTGGCATCCGATTCGTTTAACATGCTTACATTTTTATGAAACACTACTCACACACACACACATAGGATCACACAAACATTCATAACTATACTGCAGTCACTAATTCTACGCTTCATTATTTTAAGATTTTAGTCCATAAATCAAAGTCATGTCTAACTGCAACTCAAGGCTTTCCAACATTGCTTTTTCTAGACTGGTTCTGCTGGACGATTTAGTTGAGTTGAGTTTGACAAATGTGTCGTTGATAATGTCCTGTTCTACTTGATAGATTCGAAAATGTTAACATTTTTATGAAGTTCCAAAAAAAAGGTCATCTTCAACATATTAAATGAGCAAGTTTTTGAATTAAGCATGAATAAAACGAAGTAGATTTTGGCATAATTCAGGGCTGCATTATCAAGATAGTCCTGCCAAGCGAGTTTTTGTTTTCCTAATTAGGCTGCTCTTTTTCATTGCTAGGTCACCATAACGGTATTAGTTCGTTAGAAATATTGGAATTAATAATTTAGCCCAAGGCTAGTGATGTTTATCTAACTTTCAGGTGGGCGGTATATCATAATATATATAATTTTTTTTTTGCAATTAAGGCCTAGTGAAAAACATAGTGAAGGTTATTCAAAAATTATTAATAGTAATACGATGTCACATTCTTACTTTGAAATAATCAGTTGCGTTTCATACAAAATAATATGTGACTGGCTTAAGCATAATAAACTCTTTACTTAACAGACAAACTAGGAAAAAAATTTACGATATCTGCTGAACAAGAAGCAATCTCAGATGTATGCATCTGCAAGGCTGCATTAAGCTTATTGGCGCCCCTAGGCTCTCTAGCTAGTTATCTATATCAATCAAAATCATTTTCTGTTTGTTTGACTACAATATAAATCTTAACGGCTCAACGGATTTAACTCAAATTCGGCTCACATATTACTTGAATCCTAACTTAGGTTATGGCATACTAAGTTTTGACCACCCCTCTTCCGTCCCTTTTCAAGTAACGCAAATCTAACTACTAGCGTATTTTTTTCAAGCGAACATGCTCGACTTATTAATTTTGAGGAAATCCTGTTATTTCGATACCAAAAACATTCACATATCTTTAAAATTGCAGAAACTTCTGGTACACCGTCTTTTTCTAATAACATCGTTTCCTTACAATAACAAAAAAAAACTATCAGAAATTCGTATATTTAACTTGCGATGCAAATAACTCCGTTGTTTTTGAATATATTCCATTCAAATTTTTTTCGTTGATAAACTCAATTTAAACACTTAATAAAAAAAATTTAAAGGGTACTGTTATATTAGCGGATATATTTTTTATAATCTATATATATAAAAAGGAGCTTATGTTTGTAAGACCGCAATAGACTCCTAAACTACTCATCCGATTAGCATGAAAATTTTTGTATAGTTTATATAAGTTTTTTGGTACGGTGCGTGTTTGTGGGCTATCAATTTTGATCCACCTTGAACACCAGAGGGCGCTGTAGTACAAATTTTTTACAAAACTGCATAAAACTCACAAACCGCTTATGCGATTAGAATAAAAAGTGGTATACAGTGCGTTTCATATACGTTGAGTGTTCTGCTGCTATCGTTTTTGACCTATCTTGAACATCAGAGGGCGCTATAGAACAAATTTTTTACAAAACCCCCTAGAACTCCCAAACCGCTCATGGTATATAGTAGTTTTCTGGTACGATGAGTTTTTTAACACTATCTTCTTTGAACCACCTTGGACACCAGATGGTGCTGTAGTACAAATTTTTTACAAAATCGCATATTTTTAGTTGTTTTCTTAGGTTACATGTGCAAATATTTACCAAATACAAAATATTTCTTAAATTTAGTAAAACTAAAAAAAATTCCGTTATTTTGATATCAAAAGCATGAACATATCTTGAAAGCTATTAAAAATTTTACAACAACGATATATTTAATGCAACATCGTTGCTCAAAAATGAGAAAAAAACAATCAGAAATTTAATTTTGCGACTAAATTTAAATTTTTTTTTTGTCTTAAAGCTTCATCAAAGTACTATGAAAACCTTATTGCAAAAATACCGTTAGTTGAGTATATATATTTTAAATATTTTTTTCAAAAAAGGTCTGAATTTTTGGAGTTTTCCTCACAAAAAGGCTCAAAATTTGTTTTGTTTAAACTCAAATTCGCAAATTTTCAACTCTATTTAAAAGTTAAAACATTTATAAGCAAAAATTATTTCAATTCTACGCAAAAATTAAAAACCATTTTTGTGATTTAATAAACAAGGTTTTAAAAAACCTTCATGTTTTTAAAGAAATTTTTTTTTCAATATTGTGTTTTTACAATTTTGAAAAAATATACAAGCTAAAAAATTAATTTATTAGAAAAAATTATCTAAGTACCTCTTGCCAATCAAAAGTTATAGCCAATAATGTTTATCCAAAATATATATACAAAAAGCTAAACGCTGTCTGTGGATGGCTGGAAACTTCAAAATTACTTAGCCGATAGAGCTGAAATGTTGGCAGTACATTTTTTTCAAGTACAAGATGGCTTAAATATCTGTCACACCCCCTTTTTCCGCCCACAAATCAATAAAAATGCTATATTTTCTTCGGTTTTCGTCGATTGGGCTACATTTTGGTAATTTAGTCTGTATGCTTACTGTCGGAAACTGTACTAAAACTGGGAACATTACATCTATTAGAAAACTGGGATGAGCATTATATAAGAGGGTGTGGCTCCGCCCATACATTTAAAACTTTTATTATCGAATAGCTTTGAAATTAAAAGTAGCAATACTTACATACAAACTCAAAATTGAGTTACTATTTGGTGATCTCCTGCTACTGGGAACCTGTAACGGGCAGAGGAAAATAACAGTGGTTTCAAACTATGAGTCTAAGATTAGTTTTGAATACACCTATTATGTTCCCATATAGTTGCAGGGTGCAGCAACGCGCACCGGGAAAAGGCTAGTATATTATAATATCTTTTAGAATATTTCAATATCTTTCAAAAAAGGTCCAAAATATTGACTTTTTACTCAAAAAATTACACAAAAGTTGTTTTAGTTGTTAAAATAATAAAAACTCAAAATTTAATTTTCGACTACCTTTTACATAACATAGTTTGTTTTATAGCAAAAATGCTTCCAATTTTACAAAAAAAATCATTAACTGTTCTGTCATCAAAAAACATGACCCTACCTAGTTATGCTCAAAGAATAATTTATGTGAAAAATTATACCAATATCTCTTTCCGATCAAAAGTTATCGCAATAAATATATTTTCTCGGTCCCTGGGATCGTCTTATTTTCAAGCGATAGAAAAAACAAGGACCTCTAATATGAGCTTGAAATTAATTTAATAATCAATTTAGTTCAGCTTATATCCCATTATTTGGATTTTTAATAATATTAAAACGAGGACTAGAGGACCCGAGTAAAACTGGGTATATCAGCTAGTATAATATAAATATAAACTAACTGGCCATTTCAGCTCTTGAAAGGACTTTAACCGAACTTCTTAAGATCAAATTGATTAAATTGTGTTATGCGTGTTATTAAATGTTGGAAATTGAATCAGGGTTCTCTGGCGTATGGGCACTCTACCCAGCTACGGCCGCCGTAACTGTCTATTGCTAGTTACTGTCCCGTGAAATAGTCGATTAAATGCATCATATTTGGCCGACCAACGTGGAATTGATAACATTTTTACACTTTTAGCAGCACTAGTTAAGTATTCCATCGATGTGTAGATGCTAAGCAAAAATTTAAAGTCCAGGTACTTTGTGCTACTGTGGTACTGTGTGCTAAAAAGTCTGCTAATAAATCTTGGAAATACAGTCTTCGATAAATATGATGTTCTTCTACTACCTGCATTACCTTAGCTCTCCAAATGTTTAATGCAAGAAAAGGGTCTTATTCTGCTTGGAGTTTGATGCATCCCGAGGATCTACTATTTGCAATCTATGCAGTCATTTATCCGTTCCCTCGTAATCAATGAATTTAAACAGTACTAATGTTGGGACGAGCTTTTGTGCTGCTCAACCCGAACAACAGAATTTTTTCAATCGCGGGATCCACTTGTAAATTATTAAGATGGACCGCCAAAAAATATACATGAAATGGAAAACACGTTGCCTTTGTTTTCAGAAAATATCAACCACTACCTCTTCGGATGTATTTTCCAATTTTTCAATTCGCGAGTAAAAAGATCTGGACATACATATCTGAATTGTCTACCTCTTAAAACTTTTGAGCTGCTTAAGTCGCAGGATTCAATATTAAATTGAATACCCTAAATTGCAATATATACTCAAGACTCATAATCGCACTTTCACAGGAGCTGGATCTTTTGGTGAAGTAAAATCGTTGGCTCTAGAAGATTCTAATTAGCTTTCTTCAATTTTGTTCTTCTAATGATTTAACGCTAAGCATGGATAAAGCATTTGATGCTACGTTCATTGCTGATAAGGAAACGTTGAAATCTTATTGGATATCTTAAATTTTTTATTTAAACAACTGATGATCTGCAACGTTTTGAATTAAAACAAAGTGACAGATTTTCAGGAATGCAAATATCGAATTTTTCAAAGTACAATCTAACCCTTTAATATTCAGTTTTCATTTGAAGATTTGAACAATTTGTTGATTGGGTGGTGCCCCCTAAAGCTGGCGCCCTTAGGCTCAAGCCTTTTGTGCCTTATGGTAAATCCGCGGCTGTTCATCTGAAGATATGAACAGTTAACCATAGTCATACATTCGAATAGTTTTCAAGATTTACGACTGTCGTTTACTTTTATCATCAGCTTGATTTATTTATACGTCTTTTTTGTCGATTTGTCAATCTTTATGAAGTTCTCTCCTTGGGTGTAGCTCATGCTATTGTATTTTTTGCTTTACTCCCGCAAGGTGCTCTTTTTTCTATAGTTGTTGTTGTTGTTGTTGATGATGTTGTTGTTGTTGTTGTTGTTATTCTGGTTTAACCCCTTTTTTCATGCATTGATGTGGGTTGCGTTGTAGCATCAAATATCTAACCGAAATTATCTTACATGGATTTGGCCACTTAATTTGATTCTGTTAACAATCTCATTCCGCTTCCAGTGTGCTCCTTGGAAAAATCCTCCAGTCTACCCGCCGGTCTACCGGCATACACATAATGACCTCTGTGTCAGTGACAAGCAGTAAATCTTCGCTTTGCCAAAAACGCTTTCAGCAAGGATGATGGCACCACAAACGAGTGACTGGTTACGGCCGACCTAAGGCGGCATCTTGTTGTTCTTCGTCCTTAGACTGAGGCTGCTTGTGTTCGCTGAGTTGTTTACACAACTTATCGTATTTCAGTGTTTGTTTTGAAGATATATATATATATAGACAAGAAATGGCAGGACGAAAGACGTATGTTGAGTTGTTGATAGCAATGACCCCGTAGAACCGGGGTAAAAATTAAGCAAATATTTATACTGGTTCAGAACGCTTTTTCTTTGGTTATTTATTATAATTTTTTTTTCCTTTTTTCCTCTGTGTAAATGAAGTAAAATGTGACGTTTTGTTGGGGTCAACCAAATGAGAACTTGTTATAGCAATAAAATAAAATGAAAATTTCAGAACATTATTTAGAGATATTTAATGTTAAAGCAAGTACTTTAGTGCTTAAAGTACAAGAGAGGATTTATGTGGGGTGTTGGAAAAAACAAAAATAACTGCTGAGCTGACAAAATTAATTGTCCTCAAGCAAGAAAAATAAGAACTGTGAAGCATCTCTACAAGTTAACCCTTTGACGACCGCTCCTGAACCGCTGGAAAATTCATTAATCTGACAACGGATTCGCGTTAAGCGACTCCATATTACTAAACAAGAGTGTCGTAAAAATCAATTTTTTTACCTGCAAAAGTGTGAAAAATCATGGGACCTACATATGTGTCCCAATGGTCGTCAACGGTAAGAATGTATACCACTATTTTCTCTCGATGACAGTATGCGAACGAAAAATTTGAGGTTGAATTTTGATTTGCTTCATGAGAACTCGTTGTTTTTAATCTTTTATGAAAGTTAACCAAGGAAAGTTTAAAAAATAACCTTTGCAATGTTGGTACTTTGACCTCTATGTACTATGATGACTATGACTATTGGTTTAGGAGATATTCCCAAAATATTTAAAAAGATTATTAAAAAACCCCAAAATTTCTATTATGACATCTGGCCTTCTATGTATTGTACGGCGTAATGCTTGACATCCAATGAAAGGTTGAAAAATAACCTTTCCAATGGTGGTACTTTGACCTCTTTACGACTATTCAAAATATCACAGAATAGGTTAAATTTTCCACAAAATCAGATCTTTCATTTGATGCAAAACAAAACTCCGTAACGAAAAAATTGTTGGGATTTTTTAACGAATTTTTGACCTATTTTGGAAATATCTTTTGGACCAATAGCCGTAGAGTGGCCAAAGTACCACCATTAGAAAGAAAATTATTCTTTTGATTTTGTGTTTTTATTTCAGTATTACTACGAACACGATCGCAAATCAAAGACCAAATTCTATTTGCGTCTTTTCTGCGATCGCTTTGATTTGAGTGTGCACAATCAGTGGCGGATCTAGGATTCACCAGAGGGGTGAAGGACTGAGCTAACAGTTTTATAGTCCAAGGGGAGGCTGAAACGGCTTTTAGCACTTTTTTCAATTTTTTTTCCCACACAAAAAATTCTTCAAGGGGATGGCGGCTAAAGCCTTTTCGACCCGTATGTGAATCCGCCGCTGTGCACTATGGTTACAACAAAATTTCTACTATTCTATTTTTCTATTCTTCCCTGTCTGATAATTCTGCAAAAGTGAAACGGGACGTAAGGATGTATTTTCTGTTCAAAACAACGCAAAGACCATCAAAGGAATACTATTTGTGCTTTTTGCAAGAAACCATTTTGCTTCGCCAATGATCGAAATAACTTCAAATTTCATCATAAGAAAACGAAAATTCAGTGCATTGATCAAAAATGCAAACAAATTTATTTTTATTTCGAATAAATCAACTATTCAACAAAATTAAATATGCCTGAGATTTTTACCGTTGACGACCATTGGGACATATAGGTCCCATCAGATTTGGTGGTCGCGTGGATAGCCCAAGTGGACTATCTTTTTTTGCTACTTTTTGTTATAAAGTGGAAGATTGCCCGCAACTTCTCCAAAAATTTTTTTCCTATAGCTCCTCCTACCACCAAAATATTGCAGCAAGAAGAAGGGGGAGAAAAAGTCAAGATTTTTCTACTTTGGGGTTGGCTGGTAGGCAAAGGGATGAATCTGCCCTTGAAAATTAAGTACTTTCTGGAAGCCACATTCGTTCCCTGTTGAATGATACCTTGTAAAGAAAAATCGTTTGCATAGTTTTTCCAGGAAAAACTCCAAAGTAAAAGGGTCACCGGTGTCCCAATGGAAAATTTACTCTACAATTTTTAAAAGTGGTAAGGAAGCTCCTATTGTTTTGCTTGCATCACTAAAGTATACTCGTAAAAGTCAAGATATTTTCATTAATTTTTCAAAACAATTTGCATTAAAAAGTTGATTAAATCATTTATACCGAAGTTTTTCTCTAATATCTTCCATTCTGCACATCCATCCAATTCTGCACAACGGTCTTGCTTGATTTTAGCATTAAAAAAACAATCCTTTATGTTACGAGCAACCTGAGCATCATTTCTTAATACTCATACCCATAAATTTTGACGATTTTCTTCAGGAACAGCATTTCATAAATGTTGTTCCTTGCAAAAAATTAAGTTTCATGTAAAATTTCAAAGTCAATTTTAGCCCAATTACATAATTTTTTACCCTTTACACACAACTTTTAAGTGTCAAACCACGCTTTAAGCACGAACATAACCTCAACCAAAGGACGCGGTAACCAAGCGAAGAACATTGAGGGTTGCCTCAAGTGCCACACATGCAGCATTGAAAACAACAACAATAAACTTAAGTTATTAAACCATTATAACCACCAAAAAACCACAAACCAAAAAAAAAAACTAAAAAGTTTATAAAGCATAAACGAACGCACGCCCTCTGGACCAAAAGCTGAAAATCTTTAAAATGACATTGAAAAACAATTTCGCTGCACAAACAATAAACTTGACTAAAATCAGACGCTCACTGCAATCAGCCAGTCGAGTAGTGGAGGAACAGTAGAGATCTTCATGCACTCCTGTGCAACGAGGGTGAAATTCTTATTATGCCAACTACACCATGTCGAGCCTTATACTCCTTAAACAGCAAAAACAACAACAATGACGAAAAATGTCCCAAAAAGTGTGTCGTCGTCGTCGTCTTTATCGTCTTTACAGTTGGCTTTGATGCATTGAAAGTGTATTTCGCCCGTAGACAACTTTAATGGGAAAGTTTTAAAGGATTTCCAATGCTGCCAGCAAAAGGAGAAGAACGTGAAAGATTTATTTACTGCCTCAGTGTTTGCTATAGTACATATTTGCAAACATATGATCTACTTGCAAAGAAAACTGACCAACTGAAAAAACAAAGTTCATGAGCTAAAGTAAAACAAGTCTTTATTGTTATGAATGCCTTTGTGCTTCCTTTTAAATTTAGTCTTTAAAAGGACCAAGGGGATATTTTTTGCCGAAATATTAGATATTCAGTATTGCTAGAAATTTTTTTAATGAATCTCTACATAATACCATAGCTGTTAACTTGCGATTACGATTAGTAATCAATTAGATTATTTTTTGAAAAGAATTGTAATGATTATATAATCCTTAAGCAAGAATTTTATGATTAGTAATTGATTACGATTACAAATAATCAAAAAATTATAACGTTTACTTGAGATTACGCAAAATAATCAAAAATAATCAAAAGTAATCAAAAAAATAATTCGATTACTTTTAAAGATTATCTTTGATTCTTTTTTGATTATTTTAAGAATTTCAGTCTAAAGAACGGAATATTTTGTGAAAGTGATGATGAAATTGATACAACTGGTTCTTCACAGGACACCGTTAAACCCGATGAGTGATCCCAACAGACCAACTCTTCTGCTACTTGCATGACAATTCAAATGCTGAAATGATTTGGCAAAAGTATGGCTTGTTGAAGGAACCATTTCTTTCATTCAATACTCCCTTAATGCGCTCAGCGCCATTTGAGAGACTATTTTTTTTTTGCCGGCATAGTAAACACTCCAAGACGGCAATCATTGTCTGATTTTTCTTTTGAAAAATTAGTTCTTATGAATGCAAATAGTAATTTAGAGTAAAACGGTTTTATTTTTGTTTCGTTTATGTTGTACTATAATACATTATTGTTTTTGTTCTTGTTTTTTGTCAATCTTTGTTTTATAATGAAATACATAACTTTGTTTTTTGAATAAAATTTAACAAAATTGTCTGTACCTAAGAGTGAAATTCTCAAAATAATCAAAAAAGAATCAAAATAAATCTCGAAAAGTAATCGGATTATTTTTTTGATTACTTTTGATTCTTTTTGATTATTTTGCGTAATCTCAAGTAATCGTTATTATATTTTGATTATTTGTAATCGTAATCACATGATTCCGATTACAAATAGAAAAGAATCGTACACGCAAAGAAATTTTTCGTTTACCACAACTGAAAAATTCACCAACTATACTTCGTTTGCGAGCTGTATTTGCGAGCTGTATTTGTATTAAGCAAACTACCAATTTCCTTATATAGTCACAATTTGTCCAAAAAGTAACTCTGAACTATAAGCGTTTTGTTTATACAACGAAGGGAAAAATAAACAAAATTTTCAGTTGGGAAAAACGAAGTTTTCAAATGCTGCAATTTAAAAATCCCTCGCGTTTATGACAAACGAAATTCATTTCCTGCAACTATTTGAAAATTTAGTTTATTTTTCGTTCAACGTTTATGACAACTGTTGAAACGTTTGCAATAAACGATTTCAAGCACGACAAACGAAGTTCGTTTGCGGCAAACTGGCGATAAACGTTTTTTTTCTTTGCGTGTACTTAATCAATTATTTTACCTTTTTGAAAAAAAGAATCGAATAAGTAATGATTACGACGAGTAATCATTACTTAACAGCTATGCATTATACTGCAACAAAAAGTAAAAAAAAAAACTGAATTCAATATCAGTGATTATGGTTTGCATAAAAAACCATTGCATACATTGAGGATGAAAATTTGTATAAATTAATATTTAAACACAAACGAGCCGAAAAGCAATAAAAATTATTAATTGACAGGTGCTTAATATTCATCCAAATTAGTAAACACGCTTTTACTCAGTCATTACATTTGTAACCTTTTCTCAACAAACCCTTTTTTCAGCAGAAACTTTACTGAAAAATGACTATTCAATAAATTGCGCAGCGGTTTTCTCTAATTCAAGATCAATATTTAAAGCACATTCATTGCTGCCACCTTTTTTGAAGCAACCTGATTTTGTATTTGATGTGATTTTTTTTCAAATAATTTAGTATTTTCCAATGACTTTTCAATATATAACTGTCACTTATGTCCTGTTTGTCAAGGAGCATTTTTTTCTACTCTCTCTAGCAGTCCTTGTTGTAGTGTTTGTTGTTGTTGGTGCTGTTCCTGTTTTCACATGTGCTGCGTGCTCATGTAAAATGCAAAGAAGTTGATGTTAGTAACGCCTGATGGTGTCGCACACACACATCCAGTTGCAAAGCAAAATGAACGGCTGCTTCTCTTGTTGATGAGTTGATGGAAATTCGCAACTCGTACTTTTGTATTCTGCACATCATTCTGCACAAACGTCCTGGCAACCGCCACATCAGCAGTAGCAGCGAAAACAGCTACCAAGACGATGTGAGCATCAGACTCAAGAGATGCTTGAACAAACGCACACATAGACAGACGCGCACACAGCACATAGTACAAGCACATAAATACCTTCTTCTTCCCCATGGTTAATGAGATGCAGCACACTGAGAAACAAACAAAAGCATTCGCTAGCTCAGCTCAAAACAGCTGCTTACCAAAAATCTAGCCCAACACCAAAGTAATGCGAAAAAGCAATCTCTGCATACAGCTCCACATAGCTAAGCGCCACCAAAGAAGCAAAGAAGCCACCATGTTGCCCTACCTGCTGTCATCGACCACCCTGCTCGATCCACCTTTATCTGGCATTAAGAAGGGAAGCGTGTAAAAATCAAAATACGTGCTCAAGTGATGCCACCATGCATGGATGCCAAAAATCAAGAGTCTTGGTCGCGCGTTGCCCCCTCCTCTCAACGTGTCTCGTTAACACCCTTCTGTACTCACTCTCCCACTCACACAGACCCAGTACTTGTCAAGTTGTCAGTCAACATAAGGGCTCGGTGCCGTTCCAGCTGGCATATCTAGAACGCCAATGCTGCAGCAAAGATGCATTTCCATATTCAAAGACTCATTCTTGTCTCTTTTATTTTAGATAAATTTTTTATATTTTTTTTTTCTTTCTGAAATCCATAAGATTCGTTAACACTTCAGGCCAAAAGCATAAGAAGACATGCGACAAAGTGTGCTGCTACTCTTGTAGCCGTCAGCATTCCGTGCTGGCTGTTTGTGGGTTGGCTAGAGTGTTCAAGGAATAAAAGCTTTATGATATGATGAGGTGGGTTATGGTTGAATATCGTTGGCATTGCTAGATATAATGAGATAGTCACACATCGCATACATGGCAGGGAATGGTATGAGTAGAATCTATGAGTTTGCGAATACATGCCACGGCACTTCTTCTACTACTGTGCTGCTTAGTACCTAATGCAATGAAGTGATTCAACCTTCGATTGAGGAGAGCAATTCTTAAGCTCTGATTTGTGGCACAAATTGATGGACATCATTTTTCAATAACTGTTTGTGTGGAAGACTGCCAATAAGGACACTTTATCGATGATAGTTAAATATTTAAGTGACAACCAGGCTCCTGTTCGAGTTTTTGTTCAGACAATGCCTCAAGTTGGTTTATCACATTTCTGACTTTTTTTTTCTTTTCTTTTTTTTTTTTTTTGCATTCAGAAACTTGAATGCTTTTCCGACATTGTGTTTATGGCACATTTTTAAAATATTTATTTGATTTAAATGTTGAAACAATTACAGGCGAATTAAATTAAGTGGAATCAGTGTTAAAATTATTTTTTCCAGTGTGAGGGTATTCGCCGCTGGAATAATAGATTGCACATGACTATCTCCCCACACAAAAGAAGAAGGACGAAACTTCAGATCAGCGGGTTATATTTTTGAAGATATGCAACAATTATTTTAATGAACGTTAAGACGCACTGTTTGTTAATATTTTTTTTTTTTTTTTTTGAATATAATGACATTTTATAAATTCCTGCTACTTATGTTATTAAATTTTTTGTAACATTAGTGTCTGTATTCATAAAAAATTAAGAACCTCTTACAAAGCCTTCATAAGAAACAAATCGAAAAAAAAATTAAAAACATTATTTATAATCGTTCAATAGCATTAAAAATCTCTTTAAATGCTTCATAAATGCGAGGATTTTAAAAATGGTTGAAACCTTATTAACCCTCGACAAAGCATTTTACATTTTTTTTTTAATCTGAGCACAAATATTGTCAAAAATAAATAAAATTATTTCAAAATATATCAAAAACAAACAAAATGTCAAAAAATGTTTATTTATAAATGAGAGGAGTTTTTCAAAATAGCTTAAAGGCATGGTAGAATTATAAGGTAGGGCCGACTCGGAGAAGAATGAAGTGGAAAGCAGCGAAAAAGGGGGCTAGTTGTCAAAATCAGCTGTTCATCTCGAGTTTCTTTATGTTCATGTTTCGCAGTGGATTTTAGGTTAAACTTTTTACCTTTTTTCAAATTTAATACTTCCGCGGCATTTTATAGATTTATTTACAATATTTTCACTCAAATTAACACAAACTTAACACACGTGCCCGCACTATTTACAAATTGAAAACATGATATTTCTTTTTTCATTTGACATTTCCACCAACTTCGTCATTTTGACAACTACCCAACCTTTTCACTATCCACTATTCGTTGACGCGTGAGGGCACTGAGCGACCCGGCCCTACCTTATAATTCTACCATGCTTAAAGGTGCTATAAACCTCTCATAAAGCATTTTTAAAATTATTTGCTCTCAATTGAGCATAAATATTGACAAAAATAATTAAAATTATTTATATTGAAAACAAATTTTTTCATTTCATTTCATTTCAATTATTTATCTACTGGGCTTAGCCCTTACAGATAATACATCCTTATATAACTATTGACTTAGCATAAAATTATAAATATTTCTCTTAAAACTATCTCTTGCCATGCAGAAGTCTATATAATCTGGAGCTATATTGCAATAAGATAAGCATTTAGAAATTGACTCATTATTGCCATAGTTAGTTCAGCATAGAATGGAATTAGTTCAAGTAGTTCGGGCGAATCTATCTTGTTATCCACAATGTCTTTGATAAACATAACAATCTGTGCTTTTCTTCTCTGAGATCAGTTTTGAATATTTAACAATTGGCATCGCACTTCGTACGTTGGCATATTTTCGAAATTACATAAATGGCGTAGAGCAAATCTAGTAAACCTCTTTTGGATTCTTTCAATGCGAATGCTATCACGGTCGTATATCGGATCCCATATTATATTCAAGTATTCCAAAAGAGATCTTACCAGACTAATAAATAACGTTTTTAACGTAAAAGCGTCTAAAAATTCTTTGGAATTGCGTTTTAAGAAACCGAATAATGAGTTCGCTTTAGATATAGTGTATTCTCTATGTGTATTAAGAGAAAATTTCATATCAAAATAGATGCCTAAATCTTTAATAACTTCAACTCGGGAAAATACATTATTCCGAAGCATCATAATCATAGATAATTTTAGAACTTTTTCGAGAATACGTCAACACATTGCATTTTTTAAAATTAAGCTGAAGTCCGTTAATGCTGCACCAATGAATAACGGCGTCAATATCTGATTGAAGCATAGCACAGTCGGATAAACTTGTAACAGGCATGAACAACTTTAAGTCATCCGCATATAATAGACTATTACAAAATTTTAAATTTAGTGATATATCATTTATAAAAATAATAAATAACAGAGGTCCTAAATAACTTCCTTGTGGCACTCCTGAAACCACATCGATAGCTTTAGAATAATAATTGTCTATTCTAACGATTCGTCGATCTCTAACTTTTCGAGTTTCATTAACAAGACCTTGTGAATTATGCGGTCAAAAGCTTTAGTGAAGTCAGTATATAGAACGTCCACTTGTAAGCCTTTTTCTAAAGTTTCAATGCATAAATTTGAAAAAATGCCTAAGTTAGTGCAAGCCGACCTGCCAGCAAAGAAGACGTGTTGATTGGTCGATATGTAATGTTTTATCTCAAAGAATAAGCGCTTGTTAACAACCATATCTAAGACTTTCGGTATAATCGAGAGTTTCACGATTGGTCTATAATTTTCAACAAAGTTTTTCGTCCTGATTTAAAGATTGGACTAATAAGGGCTATTTTCCATTCATCTACGAAAGTACCAGTTGAGAGGGACCTGCTAAAAATATGTGTTAAAGCTGTAAATGTGCACAATTTTTCAAAAATAGTGGTGGAAGCAGATCAAATCCTGCTCCTTTACTAGAGTCTCATTCGAAAAGAGATTGCAAAATTTCTTCCTTCGTAAGCTGTATTTCTCCGAGGTTGACAACTTGATTTACATAAGACAAATCACAATCGAGATTCACTGGATCAGAATTTTTAAAAACTGATCCGAAAAATGCTGTAAATAACTCACAAATTTCTTGTGTACTGTTTGCATACACCCCTTCCAGTTCCATTGATGGAAGGCTGCTGCTTATTCGTTTAGAATTGTAGTATATCCAAAATGATTTCGGATTTGTCTTAATATTGATTTCAATATTATTTAAGTATTTCTTGTAAAGAAAATTGGACAGAAAATCAAATTCTTTCCTACGCTGAACGAATAGTGCTCTATCTTCGGGTAGATTAGTTGATTTGAATTTTTTGTGTGACTTTTTCCTCAAATTTTTTAATTTCAATAAGCTTCGATTATACCAAAGCAAGTGAGATCTATTTTTTACGATTTTTATAGGCACATATAAACAAAGCCCTTCATCAAGTACCAGTTTAAATTGTTGATACATGATGTTGATATTAGGAGAATCTAAAACCATATCCGAGTTAAAAGAATTAAAAAAGCTATTCAATCGCACATAATTCGCTCTACTAAAGTTATATTGTAATTCAGATACTTGCTGCGGAGATCTGTTAAATTCATAAAAAGAAAAGTTTAAGATAAAAGCTTTGTGGTGTATGGATTCACTTGTTAGTGGAAAATCGCTTCTATTTATTGATTATTTCAAATCGCTATTAATGAAAATAATTTTTTGAGCTCTAGGCCAAGCATGTTGACAACAAGACAATATGAAGAACAAAGAAGGCAACAACCAACAACAACAAAGGCTCTGTATAGAGCAAATCACACAGCTTGACTATACAGACTGTTTCATTGCCCGCTACACCAACTCATCAGTAGCCTTTGTATGAATTTACACTGTGATCCACTCAAGCTACTTAGGTTCTACATATACTGCCAATATGCCGAGAAAGTTACCCGGAATTTATTTTTGGCAGAGAACGCTTGAATTTTTGTAACTGAGTTCTTATCTACTTTTTGATGCAACCTAGATCATATTGTATCATTCTTTTAAGCATAGCCTTAATTCATGTGCATCTTCGAAATTCGATCACAGCGGTTTACTTCTTTGTTCTTCATGTTGTCTTGTTGTCAACATGCTTGGCCTTGAGCTCGAAAAATTTGTTTTCAATATAAATAATGAAAAGGCCGTATATAAATATTAAGATTAAATTAAAATTATTCAAAATATTTCAAACAATTGCAAAATATGTCAAAAAAATTCGAAATATATAAAAAAATCTCCCAAAAAAAAAAAAAAAAAAAATAAAAACAAGGTAATTCGTCAAAAATTTCAAAATATTTAAAAAAAAAGACAATAAAATCATAATTTTTTTCAGTGTAGAGGTTAGCTTTAAACATTTTTGACGTTTGAATATGAAATTTTTAATTAAAAACATAGCAAACTCAATACATTTCTAGATCTTTCGAATTGGCGAAGCAGTCCCAGGCGACAATGTTTATTAAAAATTATTACATGTCGGGACATTCTGCCCAACAAATATTTTACCAAGAAATGTTACCTTATAGTTCTAAAAGAAAATTTCTCAGTCAACTAGTACTGGAATTCTACAGTGGATTTAAACAGATCTTGTTTTGACGACGCCTCTTCAGCCCCTTTAAAAGAAACGCAAATTTATCTACTAGCGCACATTTTTTAGAGAAAATGTTCGTCTTCTTCTTTTTAAAAAAATTCTTTTGGAACCAAAAACATTCACATTCCAAAAAAATTCGTTTCCTTAGAAATTGGTATGTTTTAGTTTCAACACGTAACTCCGTTGTTTTTTAATATATATCAATCCATTTTTATTTCGTTTATAAATTAATTCAAGCAGTTAATAAAAAGTATTTAAAGGGTACCGTTAGCCAAGCGTGTATTTTTTAATCTCTTTATAAAAAATAATTTTTTTACTAAAAAAATGGCAGAAAAGCTGTTTTGTTGTTTAAATAATAAAAACTCAAAATTTAATTTTTGACTACCTTTAACATGATATAGCTCTTAATAGCAAAAGTGGTTTCAGTTTTACGAAAACTTTTATCAACTGTTTCTGTCATCAAAAAACAAGACCTACCCCCAGTGATTTTTTAAAGAAATTAATTTCTTCAAAAGTTTTTTTTATTCTTTTTATAGAATAGTTAAGCTCCGAGAATTGGGACTTATATCAAATGATTTCTGCAGAAGCTGCAAATGCGAGGAGGAGTAAGAAAATGTCCAGCACTTCCTCTGCGAATGTCCGGCGCTAAGTAAAAGGAGATTGGAAACTCTGGGCCATCCTTTCTTAAATGGACTTACCGAAGTCTCATGCCTGGAAATCGGGCATATAATGAAATTCATAATCCGATCAAAATGGTTTGTAGAGGAGGGATATCTCTCATAGGTCAAAAGAGATTATGTGGTATCACAACGGGCCTGCACTGGCCTAAGTGTACGAGTCGTCTGTCGGCTCAGCCATAAGAACCTAACCTAACCTAAGCTCCGAGAATAATTTATGCGAAAAAATAATACCAATATCCCTTTCCGATTAGAAGTTATCGCCATAAATCTAATTTTGCGGCCCCTCGGTATCTCTTTATTTTCAACCGATAAAAGAAAAAATGGTCCTTTAATATGAGCTTTTAAGTTATTTAATAATAAATTTAGTGAAGCTTTTTTCATTATTTGGATTTTTAAAAATACAAGAACTAAACATCAAAATTTGACATTTTTTCAACCGAGTATAACCGGGTGCATCAGTTATTGCTTAATAAAATGGCGTACTCAGATGTTTTTCTTTCACTTCTGAATTTTATATAAAATCAGTTTGACTATTTCCGGAATGACTTAAATATCAGTATAAAAAATAATTATATTATCTGTGCTAAAAAACTTCAATAATTGAAACGATATAAAACGATGAGGGTGACAAAGATGACGCACTATTTTTTTATTATGCTCAAATTTTTTTGTTTTGCGTTTTCAATTAAATTCCTAACTTTATTTTAAATTAATTCTTTTATGAGCTTACAACGACGTCTCTGACTAAGATGGTGTACTCAAGAATGAAAGAAAAAGAGATTACGCTTTGCGCAGGTCCGTTACTTTTGCTAGTAGAGTTTGACAATCAGCTGTTCTGTTGAGTACGTCACAATATTTTATTACTTTCAGAAACATATTGCAATCGGTTGTGATTTGTTTAAAAAGGTGTTCTTTGGTTAATTTTACAAGTTTAACAATTAAAATTTAAATATGAAGTGTGCTGGTTTATCATTGCCCAGTGCCAGCATGATGGAATATATGACCCAACTTGAGACGATTTTTGAAGGACTTAATAGGGAAGCCCGTTTAATAACTCAAAATTTAATAAAAAAAATCATAGATCAATCATCTTTTGTTAAATGTGATGTTAAAATCGAAAGGAGTACAAATTTACCTTCTTCTTGGTTCAATAAATTGCTTTACACTTTTTTTCTTTTAATTATACAAACTAAATTATTTGAAATGTTTATATTTCTGTATAGAAATTATATGCAAAATGGCAGCTTGGCCAAACAGCGTTGATATTGTGATGTCATGCGCAGCTGTATGCGCAGAACGAACATTTCTTGTACCCCAATCGGCACAATCTTTGTATTCTATTATTCTTGGGTGTATTCAGTTTATTAATCATGTTCTCATTTGTCGTTATGACACTTAAAAATTTTTCATGCACTCTTTTCAAAACCCAAATAAAATAAACCAGGTTTCAAAAAGGTTTTTCTAGTAAAGTGCAACGAACATTTTGTTTTTTCTTTATCAGAAGTTCTTCAAACTTCAAAGGCATTCAAAATATTACTCTTCTAATGGCTCGACAAATCTATTTCACACCCACTCTGAATTCCACTGTTATTCCACAGTATACACTCTACAATATAAGAAAATAAAAATAATATTCTACATTATCACAGTTAAGTGAAGTCAATTGAAGTCAATTAAATCTATATGTTGTTCCCTCTGATTTTAAATTTTTTAGTAGCAGATACTAAGCATGTCGAAAAATTCAACGTTCATATCTCTGTATAAGTGTACAAATATGTGTATTAGTGTGTGTGTATGTTGTTATGTGTGCAAGTGTGGATGTGAGTGTTGTTCATTGTTATTGTTGAATGTGCCTAGCCGGCATTGTTACGGCTAGATCAGATTGCTTTGTCAGTGTTTTATTAAGTTCTGCCTGTTTAATGCAAGATTTGCGCAATTGAAGCATAAAACATAGAACACAAAAAAAAAACACGTGTGTTTGTTTTGTGTGTGTGTCATCGATGAATAGATAAAGCAATGGCTTGGGCTTTATACTGATGTGGTACGTTATGTGGTCTATAAAAGTCATATGAAGTATGGCTGACTTCATAAACGCAAGTTGCAATGCAACACTGCAAAGTCAAATGTTCATAAACATCCACACTTTATTTTTGACAATGTAGTGTGTTCACTAATGCATCGCAACCCTTTGCGATGCGCATCAGATGTGATTTCGGCGCATCATTTCATTTTATGATGCAACATGGATGTCTCACAAACAAAACAAGTATATTTATACATTATTAAATTGATTAAATTAGAAATTTATAAAATATTTGATTTTATTAATGCATGAATTATTTACCATTCTATTTAAAGTAATAATAAATGGACACACGAAAGGAAGCTCTTGCTAATAAGCAAAAGATTGCGCTTTGAAAGTGACTTTACCGCCAACAAAAAGAAAAGGAACACAATCTGGGAAAACATTTTGCTGGAGATAAAAGAAATTGATGGCACGTTTCCTTTCACAAGGGACTTCCTTTCACTTTCATAAGTAGATGATTTTTGAATATAATGGTCACTTACAAACGCATCAAAGATGTACTTTCTGCCAGTTGCACAAAATTTAAAAGCTAAAATATAAAAAGCATGGAATATATATTCCATTTTATTTATTTATTTTATTTATACAAACAGTTGGCGCTAAAGTACAAACATTGCATGGTGGTGTTCACAAACGCCTTCAAATGCACTGCATCATTTGACAAAGTAGTGATGTAAGGCAACATTGCTTTGCATTAGTTGCGCAATGCTTTGCAATGTTGCATTGCAACTTGCGTTTATGAAGTCAGCCTATGCTTTAGCAAATGTGTAGAATAAGACTGTATAAAGTTATGGTTCAAAATGAAAATGATTTGAAATGAAAACTAAATATTGGTTAGATATTCCTAAGACAAGCAAAAAGAAAATCTCGAATTCTGAATCAAAATAAGAAAAAAATATTTTATTGTAAATAATCTAAGAATCATCTTTTCAATAGACATTTTACAATTTTTGTCTTGATTAACCCTAGAACTGTATCGCTATTTTTTTTACCTATTCCTGTATCGCGGGGTGAAAAAACACCCCAACTTTCAAGGGCCCGTATCTCGGACACAGTGTGACTTTGATGGTTTCATGGGGACTCATTTTTTTCGTCTTTTGACCTAGAATCACGTGAACTAAATTGTTTGGCCAAAAGATTGGAGGGTCCGGGAATATTGACCAAGAAAGGCGAAAACATGAAAAACTAGGAAAAATTTTATTTTTCGTTAAAATTACGATATCTCAGTGAGTTTTTGACTAAATCTAGTAATTCCAACGGGGTTCTTAAAGGGAGATACTATGTTTAAGGGATATTATAGTGATTTTAGCCAATGTTCCAAAAATGCTATTTATTTTGAAAAATCAAAGTGCGCAAATTGCAAGAAATTGAAAAAACGATTTTTGCCGCACAGATCGTTACAATGAATAAGAATTTCGTTAAAGTTGGAAAAAAAATCTTTATTTGAAATTAAAAAGGACAATTATTGAGAAGAATATTAAATTTGTTTATCTCTCATTCTTGCTCACCACACTCCTGACAGATAATAGCTCTATGGTCTGGACACACGAAGGCCTGACACTTGGAGTATTTGGCTCCATATTTTCTGTCGATGATTCGGGGACAATGAACACATCTTCCCTCATTCAAAGTAAACTTGTATCACTGAAAACTTTAATTACATACTGCGTCTAATCTAATGAACGAGTATGAATTGTAATATTTTTTATATCTGTTTTAATACTTGTTAGCAGGTACCGTTTTTTTTAAAGAGAGTGCACATTTTTGCTTGTTGTTGGTAAGTACATACACTCAATGAGCATTTATTCCAAGTAGTTGTTGTTGTTATTTTTTTAACCAATATTCAGAGCAGAGCATTTTTTGTTATTAAAAAAAGTACGACTAATCAAGTTGAAGCGAGCGTATATATGTAAATATATGTGAAGTGGGGCCACTATACACTCATTACTTGTCCAAAAAGTAAAACAACACGAAAATAAAAAAACTTTAAGATGACGAAAAATATACACAAACTGTATCGTGGGGTGAAAAAGCACCCCAGACGCACTTCTTATGTTCACTGCGTGAGCAAGCACGTGGTACGGATGCCGCGAGCATGCTTTCTCTACTCTCAGGCGTTGAAACAGAATTTTGGTTACTGTCCAGGGGTGTTAATTCTTTAAATTTAAAGTCTTCCGGAAGTTTTTTTTTTAAATAACACTTTTTAACCCTTCGTCGGTCAGATGTTCCTATAACCTTTGGGCGGTCGGATGTCAGATGGCCACAACCCTATACATTAACATGTACTTATATGTTTATTGGTGTCAAATTCAAAGTGATTACAAATCATGTATGTTTATAGCTTCGGTTTCTTTCTTTTCGCAGGCTTTCGCATGTATTAAATTACGTGATAATATAAGAATATTGAATGAATTGTTGCCAAAAGTAAAAAGAAACTCGTTTTATATTAATAAATTTTATGTTTTATTTCGAGTTATAAATTGTTTCGTCATTTCCTTTTGGTTTTAACGAGGAATTTTACATATATGTCAGTGACATTCTTACCACTCTTTACCTTACTATTCCTCCAATTTTTCTTTAAGGTAATACTATCTTAAATAATATCTGAGTCGGCCATGGAATAGTGCGTAAACCACTCGGTGCAAATTATCGTGCCGCTAGGTCCGAGGTTCTTCAAAGTCTTTTCAAGGTGGGAAATGTCCAGTTTATTTAATTATTTATTTAATACTATCTATATAAAGCTAGCCTTAGCTTAGTTGAAAATTGACCGTCAATTAATATGATTTACTCATAAGCTTAATAATTAATAGATTTTATAAAGTAAAGACTCTGTGAAATTATTCGTAACTTTCATTCCAATACAAATAATAATAAAAATACTTAATAATATAAGCAAATTAAGAAAATTAAATAGTAATGAAACTTATGTTAATGTAGATATATGAAGATATCGGCTTTTCCAAGCTAATGCTTGGCGTATTTGACACGCCTCTTTTAGTTTGATTGATATTATGCCGACTGGTTCCTATTGGGAATATATGATATATGAAAATATGAAAATAAAGTTTTCCATAGTCACTTCAGTCACTCCAAACGATTACGATTAATTGAATAGAACTATGACGTTCGTCGCCCAATGCGTAAGTGTGTATGGCCCTTTTTTATGTACAACGAGGTCCGTGGTTCAAATCCTTCATCTGACATCGTACATTGTCTATAGATAATTAAATGTTTCCTCGCCTATCTCCTCACTGCAGGCATAAGAAAACCTCATAGAGTGCATAAATGCCATATAAAACTTCTGGAGAACATGAATATTAGCCATTTCTTATAACGGAATTACAATGCGGCAGTGGCAGTGTCAGTGGCAGTGACAGTGATCAGCTGTTATTTTAGGAATAATGTTGTTGAATGGTAGCAATTACATTACAGCGGCGGCAGTAAGCAATACTGCCGAGGTTAGCCCTACTTCTAAATTCACTGCCACTGCCACAGTGCTACCAAGCAAACGATCGATAAAATTCAGGGAGGCAACATTCGAGTAATAAAAAGACAAAGAAAAATTAAAATTACACTGCTGCTGTCGTTGTTACTGCCACTCCTGCATTGTAATTTGCAGGCAGTAAAATACGAAACAGCTGATCACTGTCACTACCACTGACACTGCTTCTGACGCTGCCACTACCGCATTGTAATTCCGCTATTAGGATATGGTTTGTCAAAACTCTCAGCAGTCTGAGAACAAAATGAACATAAAATAATAAGGAACATTTTCACTGTTAACTCCGAGTTTAAAAAGTTTTGTTTTGAGTGATATCACTACGTACACTAAAATATTCAATGATAAAAATAACGAAATTTAAAAAGTGCTTTCATATTTACAACCCTACTAAGTTAGGATGAGTCTGATAGATATAATTTTTTGATAAGAATATTACTTCCTTCTGTAACTCAATCGTTAATCGGCTGGGGTTTTAAATAAGTAAAAACGTTTTAATGAAATAAAGTTTACATACAATTTTAAATACAGGAGTTAGTTGCTCTAGTTTATCTACCACTTAAATCGCATTTGACAATTGTTTGGTAATAAATATTCAACATAATTGATGCAACTCGTTTAATGAGAACATACAGTTTAATTGTCACTCCCAAAACTTTATTTTATCGAAATGAAATCCTACTGATATTTACTTTGTTTCATTTGAAGCATTATTACAGCCTACCTGTACAATTAAATGCTATCTAGACAATATCTCAAGCTTGTTCTCTTTGAAGCCAAACATTGAGCTACACTCTAAAAAAGTTTTGTTGTTAGACAACAACTTTTGAGACTGCGATGGGAAAATTCTAAGAAAACATTCATTCAATTAATTTCCAAGTCATTCCAAAAGTTTCAGTTGAAGTCTACATTCTCAAAGAACAAATAGCAAAACAAAGATGTCTGTTTGACAAAGTTACTTAAAACAAAGTAAAGCCGTCTATTTGAAAAAAAGCATTTATTACGCAAGGGACTCCGATCAGCTGTTTTGTGTACCATTACTTCTATTGAAAAAAAAACAAGCAATCTGTCCAAATAGATATGTATTGGACTTAACTGAAGTACTCATCTTCAAAGCACCGATATTCAAATTCAAATATAATTTTGCACAAAATTTGCTTCTCTAAGTGCACATTTAAAGCCACGCCATGAAAGTTTATGCACTTCAAGAGGAATTTTCGTTACTCGTGGTGCTGGAGTGTCACTAAGCCGCAGCGTGTCACTAAATTACAAAACCGCATTTTGTGGTGCACTCCAAATAACAACAACGCTAGGAATCAGAAATAAAAACAGAAATACCAACAAAATTACACGGCCGTCACCATCGAACATTCAAATGCAGCTAAAGTAACAGAGGCAAAATGCTGCAGCAAAGGACATCCAAAGGATGCTCCATAGTATTGTACCACGTTGCATATGTGTTTAATTTTACTTAAAATGTGACAACAAACCAAATTGAAAAAAGAAAAAAAAATACCGCCAAATTAAAACCATTTATTTTCGAAGTGAGCCTCGCAACGCGTAATTTTCGAAATTTGTTTAGGAACAATAACAACAACAACAGTTGAAATAAAGTACCCGTTCAAGGTATTCACACACAAGGTCTGGTTTACATGATCTTCCTTTTAAGTGCACGTTCGCTATACCGTGTTGTGGCTCTTGCTGTTATTGTTGTTGTTGTTGTTGCTGTTGTAGATGCTGTTTTTGTCGTCGTTTTTGGCAATAATTATTCTGGCACGTCCTTGGTACTTGTTTGTCTGTTAAAATGAAGTCTTAAATAGAGTTCTTTTTAACGTCTTTCCTTTCCGCGGGCTCATTCCATGACGATGTTGGCGCCAACAAGATAAAGACGTCGAACAAGGACTATTTATGTTTCATTTGGCATAATAATGCGTATGGAGTGCTTAACGTGCCATTTTAAACCCCTTCATTTCACTTCCAAATCTTGGATCATTTTGGGTGCCTTTAAAAGAAGCTTTTTCTTAATTGCGGAAGTGAAAATGGAGACTCGGAAGCACTTTTTACACAAGTGATGCTAAGCTTAACGGTAACCGAATTCGTTGATATTTTCTGGCTTAAAAGCTTAAGCTAATATCAGCCATTCGTAAGCTCCTGGGTTCGATTCAGGACAAAGTCTTGCAATGTGATTTTTTCTATCTTGAAGTCTGCCAGAGAAATTAGAACAAAAAACATCCTTTGACTTCAGATAACTATTGAGTGGATGTAGTGAAGTTTCAACAGAGAACAAAAAAAGGTATTGTGTCAATTAAGGATATCAAACAATACTGGCTATTCTACTAATTATAATTTTCTTTTCTTGCTTACCTTAAAAAAAAAACTTATGGTTGGAAAAATAAAGAAATTCTTCTTTCGTCTTGCTTTGCAATTTTATTAATTGCTTTGTTTTTTTTTTTTTTTTTTTTCTTAAACCAATTTCTAGAAACCGGGTTTTATTTACAAAGGAAAGTCATCAAGGAGCAACAATTTTGTGTGCCCTGAAAAATCATTAAAAAGACTTACGCGTTAATATCTAACGCCACCCTTTCTCCCTCACACACACAAGTTTAAAAGCACACATAAGTACATCGCTTCAGCTTTCATTAGACAACAGCTTAAAATATGTTTTTCTCGAGGAAGGAAGGAAGACAGGAAGGAACAAAAACATCCTTCTTATCACTTGTTTCTATGGAATTGCAAAAAAGCAACAAATGAAAATGACAAATAAAAGCGAGAATATTTTAACATTTTCACACACACTCCCACAAATATCCACATACACCCACACACACCCCACACACACACTCCATTACAATCACGCATATGTTGTGTTGTTGCATCGGCTTGCTTCTGTACAAGATAATAACATGTTGTTATTGTTTTAGAAGCACTTGCGAATTAAATCGTTAAATTTGAAATAAAATAACTTAAAGGAAACATTCTCTTAATTCTTCTCAAAATAGATACAAACACAAGTAAGTATCGTGGATTTATTTCGTTTCGCTACGACGTTTATCTTCTAGGATAACAACCTTTAAGCGTGACTGCATAAACACAAACATATGTTTGAAGGAATGAATGTATGACAAGCATATATGTTTGAAACATACATTCATATATTCACACACACAGTTTTGTTACTCATTAAGGTTTATGTATTAATTAAAACATAGGCAAATGCGTAAAATATACCCCGACCATTAAACTTTTCGCGTCACGGATGTTGAAGAACAAATGAATGAGTTTCTTTGACTTATGAGCAAATATTATCATTGCTTAAAAGTGGATAGAATTTTCGTCTAAATTGTTCAAAGCGTACAATTTTCAATAAAAAACAGATAGTTTTCCTCTAATAAGACCGATTCCTGAAACCAAGTCTCTTCCATTAAATTAGTTTAAAGTAGTACAGCTTTAGGATACACTCTGTTTCGCAATTATACATCCACTCTGAAAATCTACTTTTCTACCTCTGTCAAGGCAATTTTGAAAAAAAATTGATTGTATAAAAGTTCCATACAGAGAAGTTCTGAGCAGTAAATAAATTTAGAAAGTGCCTGGCATGGCTAATTAAAGCTCATTCTTGACTCAGCGGGTATGTTAAAATGTAAAAATATCGCATTTGGAGCTCTAAAAATTCTCAAGTAAATGAAATAACACCTACAAAAAGTCACTGTGTGGTGCGCGTTATGGGCTGTATGCACCATTAGACCGCCTACATTTATTTTTCGAAAACCATGAAGGTGAGTCAGTTACCGCCAATATGGAGCGCTATGGTCGTAAGATGACAAACGAAAATATTTACTTGAACGATATGTTTTTCCAACAAGACGGCGTCACAACACTACCGATTTTAGCCTTATTGTGCAAGAAGGCGGCCCACAGTACTTTGAGCCCATACAAAAGTGAGGAAAAAATACAAGGAGTCGTTCGATTGTTATGAAATTTTGCATGTTTATGACTTTTTGGTTGCTGATTTCAAATATTGAATCAGAGTTTACGTATATCAAGTATTTGCACCAAAAATTAGATTTTAATAAAAAAAAAAAACGAAATTTTCTTGTATTAAATTTAATATTAAAGTTATTAGAACTGGTAAAAAAACAAAAAAAAATAATTTTAAACGATTAAGGCTTTAACTTTTTAATACTGAAAACCATTCGGCAATATCTTTTTTTTAAAAAAGATAGGCATATAGTATCCTATGCACTTTTTCGACAAAGATGCTACTATACATGTAAAACAATATGTTTTGCAAAAAAAAAAAATATTCGTATTGGTATTTTTTTTAATCAAGTTAATATGAGTAAATAAAACTAAATAAGAAAAATTCTTAAGGGGACTAATTTTAAAAAAACAGTTTTTTCGGGAATTTTTTTTCATATCGTTTTCAAATTTTGCACATAATTTATTAACATTTAAAGAGTACAAAGAATTTTTCAGAATTTTGGACGTTGTTTGATTTTTTTTAAAATAATGCCAAAAAATTGACGGTGAGCAGGATATCACCAGTCTGGAACATCTGAGGAAAAAATAAAATAAAAAACAAATTAATCCTTGTTTAAGTGGCCACCGCCTGAACTAGGATAATTTTTATCAGCCGAAAAAAAAACAAAATGGCGGGCATTTGAAAAAAAAATCGATTTTCGAGATTACAAAATCGGTCCATTTCAGTTGGTGTTAATTTATTTTAGCTTATCATGTGCTAAAAAGAGTATTTTAAGGAAACAACCTTAATTTTAATTTTTTTTTTTTTTTTTTGTCAAAAATAACATCAAAATTTTATTTTATGTGTAAAGAAACATTTTTTTTTTTAAATTCTTTAAAAATTATAAACCAACTCCGGCAGAGTGTAAGAAATATGGCAACAAAATAAGGAATAATTTTTGAGAAAACATCAATATTAGACCTTTTTTCAAAACACGATTTCTCAAAGAATCGGAAGAAGTCGGATAAAGTGAAAACAGTTTCTGAAAGAATAAAAACAAAAAAACAAAAAATTTATATATAAAAATGAAAAAAAAAAATATTTTTTAAATTTTTTGATAAATTTAAGTAATTTTTTCAAAATAATTTCCGAATTTTTGGACAAAATATAAAAACCAAAATACGTTCATAGATTTTTGAAAATTAAAAAAAAACCCACTCGAATTGTTTAAAAAATGTGCTCACAACATTTTTTTTCTTTGAATGATGTACAAAATTTAAAAGTCCACCAATATGAAAACCCAAAAAAACCTTTCACTTTAAAAGGCGGTAAATTACTTAAAACTTCATGTATTGAAAAAAAATTTTGGATTCATCATAATGAAAGTATTTCCTATCATTTGATATATGTTTTGTTAGGTTTTGTAACCTAAAATTTTTTGATTTATTCCTACTGGTCAAAGTACTGTGCGGCCTCTCTAGTCGCGTAGGTGGCATGGTTGATTGCTACCACAGGGGTCCCCACTCAAAACTCTGCCAGGCCATGGTAGGGGATAATAGGGCAATGGGAGTCTGAGGTAATGACAGTCACCTACATATACACAAAACTGTACTCTCGAGTGTCGCGTATACTACTTCTCCGCCCCACTCTGTGCCCCCCCCAAGACATTGTGTTAAACAACTCGCGCATATGAGCCTCTCGCGCTGCAGAGAAATAAAGGTACTTTGTTTTTGTGACTCGCTGATGTAATTTTTCGTCGAAGTGAAATAAACGGTAAGTATGTATTTTTTTTTACAATATACGATCAAAACTTTTACACGTATTTAGTTAGATGTTCAAAATATTGATGTGTAAATTAGATTGTGTCAGTATTTTATGTGTTTTTCATTTCAATTTTTTTCTTGTTAGTGCAGTTGTGGGAAATGAGAGTCAGATGACTCTAGGAAGGTAAAGGCCAGGGAAATAAAACTAAAGCTCAGAAGAAGAACCCTGAAAAGGCAAAGCTGCAGATACTTCAAGAATCAAACGACGACGGAGAAGATGCGAAGAACAGATGCCTAATATGCAACGATTTTGGAAGACACAATGAGTTGTGATACAGATGTATTTCGTGTGGATCATGGCTCACGCTGACTGCACAGGGTGACCACCATTGTCCTCACGTCGGTGCAATAAGAGTCAAATCTGTTTTTTTTTTAACTGTTATAACTTTCAAAGTATATTTATAAGTAAACTTGATTTTTAGGCGATTGCAACAAATATTTGATTTTGAATTCATATTTTATTTCATTTCTCGCTTAAGTGACTCCGATTACCCTCTTTTACCTTACTACGCTTTAACCTTTCTTCATTTCTTTACTCATTTCTAATCAATCGAAATTGAAAAATCTTGAATATTTACAACTTGAAGTTGTAGTTGGTGGTAGTGAACGAAGTATAACTAGAAGTGACTGAGGCTTAGGCATAACACTTGACTTCCCTCCATGCTTACAACATATTGTAGTGAACATCATCAAGTGAACATATGTTTCACTGGATACCCCATTACGAACGAAAGCAGACTTGATTAATAGGTATAACACCTGAAAATCTTAACTTTAAGCTAAAACAAATAAGCCGGTTCGTAGGTTTAAAGCAATGGGGCCCAAGCAATTTTAAGCGCGGTCCGATCCTTAAACAAACTAAAAAACAAACACAAAATGTTGATCATCGTTGTTTTTGAAAAAAAAATCAAACAAAGCAAAAAACAGTTACAATGCAATAAAATCACATGTAATAAAGTACACTACCAATGCACTGCGACAAGACTTAATTTCTTTTATAATAACAATGCTTGCATGAAAAATTACTCGCCACACAAGTAACGGCACAATCAGCATCGACATCATCGACATCATCGAGTCTGCGATTTTTATTTTGGCTTTGCATGCCAAATTGCATTGTTGCATTGTTTTTGTAAAGTTCGCTGGAAAATGTGCTGAATACTGAACGAGTGCGGTTTGTGTTCTTGTTTTTTGCAGGCATTCTTTGGTTTTGGCTCATCGCAAAGTCAATATCAAGATAAAACAAAATTTGTATGAAGGGCCACGCGGGTCATACGGGCCACCACGTGGGCATGTTTGGTTTAGAGAATGAAATTTTTTAAATATAACAAGAGTACAAAATAGATTTCCAGAAATTTTAGCATGTATAACATTTATTACGATATGGACTTAGGGGCTATTTTTTCAAAGGAGATCAGTTTGTTTTCTACGATTCAGATAAAATAATTAACTTTTTGGTACATTCATTATAAATTAAGGAGGAAGACCGTCCAGACAACAGTTTTTCAATTATGTTTAATAAAAAAACTGAGAGTATATTGAATGAAATTACATAGTGACATTGATTTTCAAGTGTATACACACGGTTTTTTTTTATAAGAAATTGGGGCGCTACAGTTGCCCAAACTTGATTTATGGAATGTCCAACCCCTTGTAGTTAACTGATATCAACCAATCAAAATTTTTTCATTAAAATGAATTATTTCGCTTTGTAAACACCTATTTTAAACAAAAAAAAAAAAAAAAAAAAAATAAAAAATTTAAATTTGAACACAAAAAGAAAACATTACACCTTTTTTATAAACAAGTTTAAAATAATATAAAAAAAATACTATTTCTAGTAATAATTAATACAAAACGAAAGGCCAATACCAACAAGAATATTTGTTTAAAATTTCAAGTTGATATATTAATTAAATTTTAAGAAATATTCGACAACGCGGAAAAATATGTTTGAAAAATATGACTCTCATCACTTCACTGACTTCCTAGGGACTTTTTAGACTTTCTATTGAGCTTAAAACATTGCAAATATATTCTTTAGGTTATACATGAATTTTTGGAAAACAATGCAAGTTCTGGATGGTCTACCCCCCTTAATTTGTTTTTTTTATATTTAATTAGTTTATTTTCGAAGCTTAGAGCGTTCCAGAAAGGCATAAAGTTTCTAAAACTCTTTGTTAAATTTTGAGAAAAGTCACCAATTGGCTTGTTTTTGAAAATTCTTCATTCCGAATACTTTTGGAATACGTAAAATTATTCTTTCATTATTCGTTTAATACAACTTAATTTCTACAACAAACTTTGACAGCTAGACATTTGCCTTTTCCATTACTCCATCGCTTCGTCGTGAGCTGCTCCTTACTTCGCCTCATTCTCTGAATTTAATCCGACACTTTTGAAGTGTCATTATATTGCATATTGTGTGAATTAATTGTATTTTTAAGTCTGAATTAAATTGAATTAAACAAGAATTCTACAGCGAAGATTTTTTTTTTTCGTTTAGTTCAACTTGAGTTTTTTTCCACTTTTGAAGCAGCGGGGTTTTGTATCTATTCAACTAGATACTCGTAAAACGCTGATGTGTATATGTTTGTGTATATGTATGTGCGTATTATTATTTATCATTTGTCTCTTTCAAAAGTATCTTTATACCTCGTACGATTTTTCGTTATCTGTCGGTCTCTACTTCTGTTTAGTTGCGTATATTTCTGAGGAAATTATTTCTTAATCTTTTGAATGATTTTCTTCTTATTGTGAATATGTATGAATTATTTTATACATATTCACTAGATTTAATGATTTTCAAATAAATTCATTTGGACTTTTTTAATATATTTTAATAAGATTGCAAGATATACAGAACTGGTGGTATTCAAAATATCAAGAACATACCCTCTGATAAAAATTGGAAGACATCCAAATGAAAGTGATTTGGTAACATTCCTCACCATATCTTTTGGAAACTTATGGTAAGTTTTAAATTGATATTACCACTATATCAGAATATATTACCACTATATATTGTCAGAATAAAATATCTGACAAATAGCCCCCACGGCCTGATGACAGACCATTACTCTTTTCATGAAATTTTCGATGACTTCTTCACAGAGATGTGGCTGTATCTCACCGATGACGCGTCGGATCTCGGATTTGAGCTCAGGAATTGTTTCTGGTTTATTCGCATAAACCTGTGATTTCAGAAAACCCCAAAGAAAAAAATCGCACGGCGTTATATCGCATGATCTTGGTGGCCAGTTGACATCAGAATTTATTGATATAATTTGTTCTGGAAACCGTTCCTGCAATAAATCGATTGTAACACGCGCGGTGTGGCAGGTAGCGCCGTCTTGCTGAAACCACATGTCGTCCAGATCCATGCCATCCAGTTGAGGCCTAAGAACTGATAACCAGAACGAATGACGTTCACAGTGACTACAATTTCGGCCTCATCTTCAAAAAAGTAAAGCCCAATCACGCCGCCTGATCAAAATCCGCACCAGACAGTTGCTGTTTGTGGATGCATTTGTTTCTCATGAATTGCATGAGAATTTTCTGAGCCCCAAATTCGACAATTTTGTTTATTCACGAAGTCATTCAGATGGAAATGCGCTTCATCGGAGAAGATGATTTTTTTGAAAAATTTGGCATTGACTTCACTTTGCTCCATTACCCATTCAACGAATTGCCGGTGCTTACCATGATCTGCTAGCTTGAGCTCTTGAGTAAGCAGAATTTTGTGCGCATGAAGTGCTTCGTGAAATTTGAAGTTGTTCAGCACGATGCGGAATTGATGTTGTCGGATTTTCGGCGACACTCTCGCTTACAGCAGCAATATTTTTAAGAGACCGACCGGTAAGTTGACGCACAGTAGTCTTACTGTCAATAACCGTCCAAGTTTCTTCAAATTTTTTGACCACTCTTCGAATGGTTGACACATAAGGTGCACTTTCTCTACTGAAAATTATTCGAAGTTTGCGAGCGGTCTCAGCATAACTTTCCAAATTTTTGTAATAACTTTTCGCAATTATAACGAGTTGTTCTTTCGTAAAGCGCTCCATTTTTAATAATCGGAATAAACATATGTTCCAACTGCCAAGTTTCAGAGTTGCCACTTCCACAAAAAAAAAAAATAACACTAAATTTAAAAAGTGCACGCTTACTGAGACACCCTTTATTTTTGTTTTTTTTTTTTGTTTCGGTATACTTATATTGATAGTACTTATGTGTTTTATATTTCTTTCTTGTTTTGGTTTTTTTTTCACTAACATGCATAAAAAATAAAAAGGTACGTTAGATTTAATGTTGACTATGTATTTACTGAAGTATTTGAAAGTATTTACTAGATACTTTTAAATAGTATTTGCATGTATTTGAAAATTCAGCTCTGCAAATACTCAAGTATTGGTATTTGTATTTACTTTTTGAAATACCAAGTATTTGTGTATTTTTTTTTCAAATACCAATACCAAGTATTTGTATTTGGTATTTATTTTTCAATGACTTAGGTATTTCTATTTGGATTTGTATTTGTATTTGAAAATCACAGGTCTGATCTTAATATAGCCGAGTATACTTCAATAAGGCTTTGGAGATATTTTGATCGAAGATAATTACAGACTGGTTTTCAATCGAAGAAGATTTTATAGAGCGCTTTCGGTGTCTTCAGACTTCGCTTTCGCTATGTCAAATTTGGAAAAACATTTAAAGCAGTCTTATCAAAACACAAACACGGACATGTCGGACCCATATAAGCAAAAGAAGAGTTTGTGTACAGAGATAGCTTTGAAGAATTAAGCAATGGTTTTATAGGTTTAACCTTACTTTTGAGTAAAATACTAATTGACAAATTAATCATCAACCGCAAATACATTGAAAACAGGCGAAAGAAATATCGAGAAACGATGTCGAACAAAATTAAAGCGGACTTCTCGAAAATTATAAGTAAATATATGGAAATAAGTAGTAGTGACTAGAAATTAGAACTAAAAAGTGTTATTTTTTTCACATTCCAGTTAGAAAATCAGCGTGCTCTTACTGTTCATTGGGATAGAAAGCTTCTGCCTAAAATGATTGGTCAAAAGAGAGCGGAAAAAGAAGAACGACTTCCAGTAATTATTACTTTGGCTGGTATTGAAAAACTATACGGTATTCCTTCGACACCAAATAGCAAAGGCGAAACAACTGCCAATGCAGTCTTTCAGACTCTTGCCGAATGGAAAGCTCTTGTTAAAGTCGTGGCGATGTCATTTGATACAACTGCTTCCAATACTGGTCGACTCAAGCCTGCAAATTTCTTCAAGATCGCATTCGTCGTGATTTGCTACGACTAGCATGTAGACACCATATTCATGAGGTATATTTACGAAAAGCATTCGAAATTAAATTTGGCAAAACGACAGCACCAGGCGTTCAACTATTTGAAGCTTATCGGAAAACGCGGATTGATAACAAAGTCAATGTTGTAGGTTTCGAATCCGGTGTCAGTGACAAATTCGTTCGGCAAAAAATATCAGCGAAAGTTGCTCGAAATGTGATCTGTTTCTGCAAAGAAAAACTCGAAAATGCTCAACCTCGTGCCGATTATAAGCAGTTGCTAAATTTTACCTTGATTTTTCTGGGCGAAAAAATCGAAACTTTCAATTTCCCTCTACCAGGAGCAACATGCGCGTTGGATGTCCAAAGGCATCTACATTTTGGAAATATTTATTTTTCGTAAGCAACACGCTTTAGATTCGGAAACTGTCAATAAAATTCGTGACTTGAGCATTTTCATTGTGACACTGTACGTCAAAACTTTATCAACTGCAGAAAGGCTATTTCTGCTCCAAGAAAGAACCTAGAATTAATTAAGGATGTAATAAAATTTGAAAAAAATCGATTAAGAGATATCAAATGGAATTATGGAGCGAATGGCAAATAATTTATTGTACCTGTCTGAAGAAACGGTCACTTTTGCCTTTTTTGACGATAAAGTATCATTTGCAATAAAACAAGAAATGATAAAAAATCTCAGCCGACCGTCTAAAGAAAACGAACTCAAGATAACAATTCAGAAAGACGACAACATCAGAAACTTTTCTTCAAAACAATTAAGTGACTTTGTTACGCAGAAAACATTGAAGTTCTTTGATAGCTTCCACATTCCAACAGATTTCCTTCAACGAAATCCATCGGAGTGGTCAGCAAAAAAAAGCATTTAAGACAGGTAAAGCCATATGCCACGGGCTACATGTTGTAAACGACACAGCTGAATGAGCTATAAAATTGATAACTGAATTCAACTCCATTTTGACGACAGATGAAAAACAAAAACAATTCCTCATTTAAACAGTTCTTCTTTATAAAATGAATCATACAACTTACCGGAAGTCTGATCTTCTGAATGAGTACGATAATTATGAAAGCGACAATTATGAAAGTTAATATACCATATATTTTATATTATATCTTATATATTATATCAAAAATAAGAATCAACGAAATAAATTTTTACTCTACAATTTTGTCAAAATAAGGTAATTTTAAAGGTTATATGTTGAACATAAAAGGCTTGAATATCTCTATACCTAAAAAATAAATTACTTAAAAAAATTCTCCATACTGGTCTCCTATGTAATCATAAAAGTGGCTGGGGAGCTCCTTTCTATTTATCGGATTCTTCTCAAAAAAATTTTGAGTTGATTTTGATTGCATTGACAACTTTTAAGAGGGTAAGACTTAAGAAAATCGAAAAAAAAATGGTGCCAGTCTACTGAACATACAAGAACTATGTTATGAAATGTACATGTATCCGACAAAAATCGGTTTTTAGACCCTAAATCCAACAACATCCAAAAGCATCAAATTTCTGTATTTTTGTAGCACCGTGTATTGTATCACTTTCACTAAATACCTACGCTCTACAAAAAATTTTTTTTAATAAAACAGAGTGTTCTTATGGCTTATGAATGGGTCAACAACTCCTTTGAAGAATTTATATTTTGGAAAAAATTTTAAGAGAGCAACATGTCTTCACTTTGAGAGCCTCAATATTAAAACTGTTCATCCTGTCCTGTTGCCCTCATTTTTTTACACCCAGAGAAAATTAAAACAGAGCGATATTAATTCCTAATCTATTGTTGAGCACAATTTACTTTTTCCATTTGAAGTTATGTTGCAATTAAAACGGAAATGTGTAATTAACATATATTCTCTCACACACACACACACACACACACACAATTTGCGCATACACCGCCCAAACACACACACTGACTGACTGACTGACTGACTAACTGTACCCACATTAAATCACGAAAAAGGAAATGACATAAAAATCTTTGCCATTATTCAAGATTTTGAGCTGTTCTAGTTGTTGTTGTTGTTGGCTCGGTTGATGTTCATATCCATCTCATGAAGCCACTTGTATTCCATTTCATCTCGTCTCAACTCGTGGCAACTATTATTCTTACTTTTTTATTTTTTTACATATATTCTATGCGCTTGTATTGTTCAGTCGTTAATATCAACTTTTATTTAGTCGCTCTCATGTGGGTTGGGTCGTTGTATTGGTGAATATAAGTAAGCAAGTGTGCATGTTTTGACCGGCTTAAGTGTTGCGCAATGAAATTCCTTTTAATTAATGCACGCATCATTAATGTATCAGAAAATATTTACTTGGAAATGTTAATTAAATGCTTTGAATATCAGAAAACTTGTAACATAGTCACGTTATACTCACCAAAAGCACCGAATCACTAAACGCAGCAAATCATAAATCAAACGAAAGTAAAAATACTTAGAAAAGCATTAAACGCCCCAGTTAATCATTCATGAAATGTTGTTTCCTACCAACCGATTTCTGTGGCAAATTCCCTTGCTATTGGACTGATATTCAAACATACTTTCATTTATAATAGAATTTTTGGAAAAACACTTTTCAAAGAAAACAGTTTTTGATTGGAAAATGTAATCCTTTTACACAGAACAACAATATACCGACATTTTCCATGTACGGGCTATACCATGACAGACAACAAAAATAAATTGAATGCTTCCTCCAAAATTTAAAGTCACAAAAAGCAGAAGAAGAAGCGGATGAAGAAAATCCTTTGATATGAAGGCAGAAACACAACACAACACAATCTTCAATGGAACATTTCAATATCTTTTTATGGATTTCTTGAATGTAATCAGGAAATCATTTCAGAACTAAAATAGCTGCAGGCAACAAGAGAAATACACATAAGAATTACTTAAAAATAAAAAACGAAGAAGGGACAGAAACCACACACACACACACGGCAATTGTGGAACTGCCGCACACACGTCCTTGAGGTAGGCGCATAAAAAAAGATTGCTAGACAAACGAAGAGAGAGAAACCAAGGACTTTCTTAACTTTTTGAATTTAATGCAAAATAATTTTGCAACATTTTGAATACTAAAAGCAGCAAAAACAATAAAAACAAACCATATGTTGTTGTTTTCCTTCTTTTGTTGGTTTGTTGTTATTGCGAAAAGTCGTAGGTGCTGTGGTTGTAGATTCAAAAGTGGAAATGCGACAAAGCGAGCAGAAGGTTTGCCAAAAAATGCGTTTGGGTTAAAGTTGTTTTTTCATTCCCTTCCGTTTGCCGATGAATTTAATACCAAATTCACAATGCGTGCAGAGCATATAAAACAGCCGTTTTTGCGGGTATTTGTCTGGAATAGGTTGGAAAACATCACAATCTATTATGATGCAAGTAAAAGTAAAGTCGAAGAACGTCTTGAAAGCCGCAAATTTACCACTTTAGTGTTTCCGCTCTTTGCAGCTTTTCCCCGAGTTACTATTTTTCTTTCTTACCAACAGATTCTTTTCCATAAAAGATTGCTTAAGTGTGAGTGTGTATGTGTTTGAGTGAGTGTGTATGTGTTTGAGTGAGTGTGTAATTTTCCTTTTGCATTGGGTAAAGGGTATAGCATGAATGCGTGCCTAGCATTTGAATATGCGTCATGTTTTACGGTATCGCATATTAGTGAGTGTGTGTGTGAGTGGCGTCAGGGCTCCCCTGTTGCTTGTTCGAAAACTGTTAAAGTCTTTAAGCTGATATTGTTGAATTTTAATATTCGGTAATTTTGTTTATTGTTTCTTTAATTTGACCCAAACGACATTTTAAGTGCCCTGATAATTTAAGTGAATTTAAATCGTTAAAATATTGCATAAATTGATTTGAACTCTGACGAGAATCGTTCGCTGAATATTTGACCTAACCGCAGACATTGATGAAATACACCCTGACTTTGCTCACTTTGTTTGCGGCCTGCTCAATAAGCGTTCCCTTGTAATTGATGACCCCCATATTGAACGCACTCATTCTCTTACTTGCTCTGTGTGTAACACTCGACGCACGTAAGTGTCAAATGTTACAGGCGTGTGCAGAGCATTGGCACGATAACGACCTTTGATAGTCTTAGTTCCCACATAATTCCGATTGAGTGGTCATGCTAGCCCATCGGCGGGTTTTCAAAGTGAACCTTTATAACTGCTTCTGTTGCATTTCTGCCAGTGGGCATTATTCAAATTCGTCATAATTGAATAAGAAAAGTACAAGTATAACAATCTATTGGAATGCTTCAGTTTCATGAAGACGAGATATTGCTCAATGTATTTCACCAATAAAAGTAGGAAGGTTGACGGGTATTGAACAAAAGTTTTTCGTTACATGCATGCATCGACACTATTTAAGATTTCATCAGGAAGGCAGTAACACTTATTGTACCAATAAATAAAAAAAATAAAAATAAATAACTGGCCATTTCAGCCCTTGAAAAGACTTTGGCCTAGCTTCTTATGATCAATTGTGTTGTGCGTGTTATTATGTTTGTAGACAATTGGCCGAGAACCAGACCTACAGGCTTAACGCCGACTTCGAACGGCGATGAATGGAATTGTTCTTGTTCTCAAGAAGCTTTACATGGCATTTTGATTACTCTCTGAGGTTTGCCATTGTCCGCACAGAGTGGCGGCCGTACAGAAAAATCATTTTAATTCAATTCGCTGCTGGGATTCGAACCCGGGTCTTCAGGTTCGTTGACATAAAGGCCACGCACTTTAACCAACTACGCCACGGACGCCACGCCATTGTACCAATAACACTCAAAAAAGTTAATACTTTGGAACTGGAACCTGTCATTAATTTGCCGCACAATAGTCCGTACATGAATAAAAATATATATTTTGATTATGATCGATTTTTGTAATGTTGTGAAATAGATTTTTTATAATGTTTGATAACATACCTTTTTTAAGCATATACTTTTATGTCAATTTTTGACATTTCTTATTTACTGCTCTGCAAAATAATGAAAGCCTGAGAGTACAAAATATTTACGTCAATTCGAACTGAAATCATAAAAATTGGTTGTTGCATCATTTCAGCTTTTGTGTGAACTTTATAGAAATCAGTGTAAGAGTTTCAAGCAAGGAAATTCATTGCCTTTAAGCTTTTTTGAGGTTTTTATGTAAGCTAATTATGTTATTATGTAAGGGGCGGGAGGGCTGAAACGGCGTTTAGGGCTAATTTAACTTTGGGGGGGATTTGCTAAAGCCATTTCAGCCTGTATGTAGACCGCCACTGGATTAGATCATATGATATCACACCTCAATTTTTTCCTCTGGAGCTATTCAAAGGCCAAAGTTTACACGTATAAACCGGCTACTAAAGCAGAATTTGAAGCCAACATTAACCGCGCCACTCTAAATCAAACATGCCCACGTAGTGGCCCGTATGGCCCGCGTGGCCCTTCATAAAAATTTTTTTCTATCTTTGCGATGAGCCAAAATCAAAGAACGCCTGCAAAAAACAACAACAACAACTGCACTCGTTCAGTGTTCAGCACATTTCCAGCGAACTTTAAAAAAACAAATACATGCAAAGCCAAAATAAAAAAAAACGCACACTTGATGATGTCGATGCTGAAGCTGATTGTCCCGTTACTTACGTGTCGAGCTATTTTTCATGACATGTGATTTTATTGCATTGTAATTGCTTTTTATTTCTTTGATTTTTTGCCAAACGCAACATTTTGTGTTTTTTTTTTCGTTTTTTGTAGGCATTGGCCCACGCTTAAAATTTCTTGGGCCCCACTGCTCTAAATGCTCAAACGCGGCATTGAAGCGGCCGTTACTGAACACCCGAAAGCGTGATTCGATCGTTTGATGCCAATTTGACTAGCCGGGAGGTTCAAATCGGAACTTGCGAAGAATATTTTTCATATTTTTTTTTTTTTTTTGGGAAACCTCGACGAGGCTTACAGGTAACCATCTAAAGCTTCTTGAACACATGTGCGATTTGGAGATACCATTGAACTGTATTAGGTGCAGATCTTGATAATTTGTATGCAAACATATATAACATGTACAATACAATTTGATCATAAAAGCGAAGTCAATTTGTTTCTTGTTTACCCTTTAAAAAAAAAAAAAAATATATTAAAATGTTTATTTCTGGGTGTGATAATATAGATAACCCGATGCAATATAATTTTAAGTTTAAGATATCCTTCAAATTAGTACCTCTTAATCAACCACCATTAATATAAGTAGCTTATATCCAACAATTCACGGTTTGGTATGTCGAACATGTTGAACGCTTGTGTTCGAACGAAATTAATCCAGGTTTAAATGCAGAATTTTTGTATGTTTTTATAAGCATCATTTAGCCATGTTCTTCTGTCTCTCGGTATCTACCTTGCCCGGAAAACAGTCGTAATTAAGAAGATGTCGTTATAAAATTTGATATTTAAGCTAATTTATAAAGAAGAACGACATGAGCCTAATCGGATTAGAACTAAGCTTATCTCCCATAAAAAGTGACTTTATCAAAATGGTTAAGTCTCCAAAAATATTATCTATAATAACCCTGTACAACAAAATTGAAATTTTTGAAAACCCAAGGGGTTTCTCAACGGTTTCTAACGGTAAACGGCCCATCCGGCCCCTTCTTATGGGGGCTCCCATACAAATGATTTTTGTACATTTTTTATATGAAATTTTGCATTTTAGTTTTCACTTGATTGGAAATAAAGAATAATATTTAAATAAGTTAAAGCGTAAGTACCTTGGCCTGATGGGATGGGTTCCAAGGCAAAAAATGTTTCTTTTGAAAAAGTAATGGGGGTCGGTCTTACATATTAATCCTCTCCGGTGCCTTCTTATGAAGGAAATATTAATTTCATTGTAGCACGAAAACCTAGGGTGACCCGAAAATTCTGACTTCAGATTCGGATTCAGCGGACCCGAAACCTTTAGAAACCATCAAGAAACCCCTTAGGATTTTTTGAGTGTTGTATCGTGAAATTAACGTATTAACGAACTTCGTGCAGAAGTTTTGATTATGAATCAACTTTTAGTTTTAAATTTGTCAAAATCAAATAATAACTCCGCCTAGTTCTCAAATAAACTGACGTCATAAATAAGGGAAAACTTTCATAAAATCCACTAATATTAGATATTTTATATATAAGATGTAATCTACATATATATTAATAAAAATCATTTTCTGTTTGTTTGACTACAATACAAATCTTAACGGCTGAACGGCTTTAACTCAAATTCGGCTCACACATTACTTGAATCCTAACTTGGGTTATGGCATACAAAGTTTTGACCACGCCTCTTCCACCCCTTTACAAGTAACGCAAATCTAACTACTAGCGTATTTTTTCAAGCGAAAATGCTCGACTTATTAATTTTAAGAAAATCCTGTTATTTTGACACCAAAAACATTCACATATCTTTAAAATTGCACAAACTTCTGGTACAACGTCTTTTTCTAATAACATCGTTTCCTTAGAATAACAAAAAAACTATCAGCAATTCGTATATTTTACTTGCGATGCAAATAACTCCGTTGTTTTTGAATATATTTCATTCAAATTTTTTTCGTTGACAAACACAATTCAAGCAATTAATAAACACAATTTAAAAGGTACCGTTATCTGGGCGGATATATTTTTAATATTTCATTCAAAAAAGGTCAAAAATATTGACTTTTTACTCAAAAAATGACACAACAGTTATTTTTGTTGTTAAAATAATAAAAACTCAAAATTGAATTTTTGACTACCTTTTACATGACATAGCGTTTAACAGCAAAAATGCTTCCAATTTTACAAAAAAATTAATTAACTATTTTTGTCATCAAAAAACATGACCATACCCCCATTGATTTTTTAAAGAAATTAATTTTTTTTAAAAGTTGTTTTTATTCTTTTTATATAATAGTTAAGCTCAAAGAATAATTTATGTGAAAAATTATACCAATATCTCTTTCCGATCAAAAGTTATAGCAATAAAAATATTTTCTCGGCCCCTCTGCATCTCAATACAAAAAACATGATCCTTTCATATGAGCAATCGTAATAAATTTTGAGATTTCTCTTCATCACCTTTTATGGATGGAAAGTTTAATTTTTGCATATTTCCATTACTCCGTTGTTTTTGAATATATTTCATTCAATTCTATTTCTTTGATAAATTCCATTAAAGATCTTATTATAAACCAATTGAAGGATACCGTTAGCTTAGCGTATATATTTTTAATCTTTTTTTAAAAAAGTTCCAAAATATTTAAATTTTACTAAAAAAAAAGGCCAAACCCTGTTTTTGTTGTTAAAATATAAAAACACAAAATTGCATTTTTGACTACCCTTAACATGACATGGCGTTTAATAGCAAACGTGTTAGACTAGGACCAAATGGAGTTCACCCGAGTAAAACTGGGTATATATCAGCTAGTATAGTATAAAAAAAAAATTGAGTAAAAACCACGGCTTTCTCCATATAAACTGACGTTATCAAAATAATAAAACCTTCATTACTTTGGATATTATAGTATATGTATATTAGCACGAGTGTGGAGAAATTTCTACTTCGGCTTATCCGAAGCTAACAAATTCCTTACTACGGAGTGGTGGTGCCAGCGGCGTTCCTAGGCATGGTGACACCCGGGGCGGATACTCATGGTGTCACCCCTAAAAAAAATTTCTAAACGCTTAAAGAAACCAATTCTATGAGATTAAGTGTTTTTATTGTTATCTTTATGTTTTACGAAAAAAAAAACAAACACCATATGACAAACAATAAGAATTTGTAAAAAACAGAATAATAATATTACATTTTCAGGTGTCTACATATTAAGATATGTAGGCATAAGGTAAAAAAGAAAACTTATTAACTTCTTAGTCTTAAAAACTGACGGAACAAAAACATTACATTTTCAGGTACATATTTGTATGTATATGTAGGTATAAGGTTAAACAAAGAAATCTTATTAATGGCGTCTTAAAAACTAACTTTTCTTACTTTAAGAGCTCCAAAATTTGAAATAACCTTATCGAAATCAATATTGAGTCAATTGCAAAAAAAACGTACACAAAGAGGTTTTCATGTTTTGTTTTTAATGATTTTTAAATTTTCCCGTTGAGTAGTCAAATTAAGTGAAAGTTAATGGAGAATTCGAAGTTGTTTTTTGGCCCTGCAAAAAATCATTTTTTCTATGGTTTTTATACGAATTTTATACGAATTTTGTATTGAACGTCACACAGCAGATATACGGGAAAAATCACTAAAAATTTTAAAAATGTTGTAAATTAAAGCTTACTGTGATGTTTATATAATCAGTTAAATAAAAGTTATATAATCAGTTAAATTAGATTTTGCAAAAATCGCCATTTCAGTTACAGAAATAATAATTTTTTACAAAAAATACCTACATATTTTACAATTTTAACGGGAAAAAATTAAAATTTTTCTCCAAAAAGACATCAACATAGAAGTTATTTTCAAAGTAGTAGACTTGCAGCAATAAAAAATAAAAAACTGTTTAATAATAAGCAATTTCAGAAAAAACAACAGAGTGACGTTCAATACATTTTGTGACGTTCAATACATTTTGTTTCGCTTAACCAAATAATTTAAATCAAATTAGGAGTTTAACAAAAAACAGGTTTATTCTTTTACAAAAAAAAAAGTAAATATAAAGTATATAATTCAGCTATACATAAAATTTTCATCCAATTTTTTTTCTTTATTTTTTACAAAAAATTAAAAAATTCAAGAGCTAGTTGAATTTGTATTGAAAATTTATTAAGACTTCACGTTTTACAATATAACTTCTAAACCCGTTAAAACCACATCTTCCTTTTTAATCATTGGAAAGATATAACCTAACGTAAAAACGTAAAAAAATTAAAATTGTAAACAAAAAAAAAATTATAGCTCGTGTTGCTGGCATGGTATTGAACTTAAACAAATTAAGAATGAGTCAACTTATTGCAATATTTTCAAACATTTTGTACTTTCCTCAAAATAGATGAAATAACTTTTCCAATGATACTATATTATCGGTTATAGCGGTCTTAAGTTGATTGAGCTATGTTGTCTCAAAATAGACCCTATTTGGCCGCGAACAATTATTCTAAAAATTTATAACTTCAAATTTGGTTTTAAATCAATAAACCAATGCAATCAAAATAGTTAAGAGAAATCGGAGATGGACAGTGCAACTGATCACTTCAATGTGAAATGGGCGATATCAGTTAGTAAACACAAAAATGAGATCAAAGTGATACATAGGTACCATTATTTTTGCTTTCGTTTATATTCTTCATTTCGTTCCTTATCTAGCTTTATTTTTTCCCGATATCTTCGAGATCTTTCAGCAGGCGTTAACTTTGCTATTTTAATCTCAGAGGAGGATTTTGTATGCAATTGACCCTATTACTTGCAAGCTCGTTTTCAATGGATAAAATAGCAAGATTGGAAAGCCTTGCCTGTCCCATGGAAGACCTTAAATAAGTCTTAATTAATTTTAGCTTTGTTTTAAATTTAGCTTTTTAGCACAAATTGTTGAGATAATTTCAATGCGACAAAATGGGACACAAATTTTTTAACGTAATGTATTTGTACCTTTTTCTTTCTGTTTGAGAAATAAAAAAAAAACGAAATGGTGTCACCCCTAAAATGGTGGTACCCTGGGCGGACCGCCCCCCCCGCCCCTCCCTAGGAACGCCACTGGGTGGTGCAGCTCGAAACACTTTCGGTTCGGTATAACAACGAGGTTTTAAGGTCTCAAGTTTTACTTTTAGTGTTCGCCTTTAGATATTTACTCCCTCTACCTGGCTTTTGCGAACCTTTTCAAAAGAAGAAAATATCATTTCAAATATATTACATTCGGAAAACTCGGTATTCTTAAATCAAGTAAAAAGATTTAGGGGTGGAGTTTGGAACAGAGTAAAGAAAAACACTCCCTACTTCTCTGACAGGAAACGATTTTTAGCAATTGTTATCTCTTAAAATTCTAGAATGCATGCAAAGACTTTTTAAGAATGAAAAACATTTAAAAAAAAAACAGCAAATTAAGTTCATCAAGTAATTTCCATGTTTCAACATGGTGGGTTTAATTGCGTTTTATCTTGATCGGTCTGCAATCATCATCTTTTAAAGAGTTAGAAGTGACAATGATTCCTTGCAGTTCTGGAAGTCGATCGTCAAAACTATTTATTTTTATAAGAATTTGACTGTAATACAACCATATATGAGAAAAAAAACTATCAAGAAATGATCTTCGACTGGGCCGAAGTTAAAATACCCCCACGTCCGAACCAAAGTATATTCAAAGTCTTAAGCAGTCAATAAAATGTTTATTTGTAAAAACATTTTCGTCACAAATTTAACAGAAACTAGAAAGAAATGATCTTCGACTGGGCCGAAGTTAAAATACACCCATGCCCGAACCAAAGTATATTCAAATTCTTAAACAATCAATAAAATGGTTATCTGTAAAACGTTTTCGTTATAGTTTTAACAGCAAATATTCGCTTTTGTTTTTTGATAAAGTCACTTTGTATGGGAGGTAGGGCGTGGTTTTCACTCAATTTGGTTGAATTTCATACACAGAGTACATGTTATATAAAAATTCATATGTAAAATGTCAACTCCATATATTAATTTTTATGGATTTTAGAGAGATTTTACCTCTTTGTTAAAGTTACTTTGTATCGGAAGTAGGCGTGGTTTTCATCTGATTTGGCTCATTTTCGAACTTGACCTTTATTTTTTAGATAAAAGCTTAAATATTGAATTTCGTGATGATATCTTTAAAATTACGGCTGTAATCGTGATCACAGACAGACGGACAGACAGACGGACTTGGCTAGATCAACTCGGGTGGTGATGCTAATCTAGAATATATATACTTTTCTATATCTACCACGCCTCCTTATGGGCGTTACAAACGAAGTGCAAAAATTAATATACCCCTTATACGTTTTTTAAATGTGGGGGTATAAAAATAAAAATAAAAACGAAGATATGGCCAAAATTAAAATAATTTTCAAAATCAAAACGAAATAAGAACAACAAGAAGAAATGGTACGAAAAATGTATACTATAAAACTAGTTTGCAAAAAAAAAGAACATATAGAACCGATAAACACTGCTTGGTCGACAGTTCACAACAGATTGGAACATTCTACCGTTTGACCACAACAACTGCAACGATGAGAGTGACAGCAAATGTGACTTAAATGACAAAATAATGAAATATTAACAGAGAAAATGAACGCAATGAAACATTGGAAAAAAATAAGTAAATACTCCACGTAAATGGTGATGCTGGTACATTAAGCTGGAAAAATAGCGGTACGTTTGGTGACATGACATACGGAGGGAGGCTGCAACATGCGACCCCGATCGCAGCTTAAACCAAGTCACTGCGACCGCTAGCCAAGTCATTTTTCAATTAAGTGAATTAAATTTGTTGGATCGGAAGAATTGGACGCTTTGTACAGAATGTGTAGAAAAGAGACAGAATGTATTGGCGAGTGTGAATGTAAGATATGTTCTGTGATCATCAAATATGTTGAGGGTTGGACAGTACAAATGCGACTGTTTATTGCTATGTTCCATTGCTGCGTTGCTGATGGTGTTGGTGTGACATGCGCACAAAAGGCAGCAACGAAAACTTATTTCAAAAAATTAATGACTTTGGGCGAGTGATCAGAATGACGATCAGTTTAAGAAACGAGCTCGATCAGTGAACTTTGCAAAGAATTTAAAGTGAAACAAGCTTACAATTAATTAAACTATAGCTTAAAGATACAAAAACTATTTCATATTTATTTGTGAAAATATCTGACGCCCATCACTAAAGAAAACTATTTATTTTGTAATATTTTATTTATAATATTCAGTGTTTCTTAATTAATAAAAAAGAAAAAAAAAAAAGCAGACACACGATGTTGGTGTGTATCTTTGAAGTAGTTGATTTTATTAATCTATAAAAACATTGCCTCCATTTAGCGTGGGGGTTAAGACCTTAAAATGAGCGATCAAACCTTATCGCCCTCAATGACGATTTGTCGTTCATTGCAGCCGGTCTTCAGAAACTTTAAACTCGCTGTAGATACGATTTGAAACTGACTCTGGGCAGCAGCATCCAGTACCACACTAGCGGCTGTTGCTGTCGTGTACTTACTTGTAGCAACAAGTAAACGTCGCGTAGCTATGGTTTTATATTGCAGTGTTCAGCGTGACTCAATTTTTGATACAATTCACGTTTTATATTTAAAATTTTGATAATATTGAAAAAAATAAAAACATTGATTAAATATAGTGCTCGAAGTATAGCTATGGATTACCCACAAGTTGATGTTTTTGAAATACAAAACATGAACTCAGAACTGATAAGAAAACAGTTTTTGAACTTCGCGAATAATTTCATAGATTCGTGATATTAAGACACAAAAATAAATGCAGCTTTCTTCAACTGCTGGCAACAAGCAATACCGTCACTTTTGTGCAGTCTTGAAATTCATTGTGAGATAAAGATTTGTGTTTGTTTAAATATTATCTTTGGATTAGCAACTGTTTTTGATCTGGTATGTATACGACAACCTTGAAGCAATTCTATGCACTTGTAAAATTTTCTGGTTATGTAAGCATTTATATTGAAATCTTGAACAAAATTACTGTCGGTACATATTAACTTATCAGAATATCATGGTACCCTTCCTAACAGTGGCGTTCCTAGGTGGGGGCGGGGGGGGCGGTCCGCCCCGGGTACCACCATTTTAGGGGTGACACCATTTCGATATTTTTTTAATTTCTCAAACAGAAAGAAAAAGGTACAAATACATTACGTTAAAAAATGTGTGTCCCATTTTGTCGCATTGAAATTATTTCTAACAATTTGTGTATCAGTAGCTTCATGCGAAAGGAGTTTTACAAAGCTAAAATTAATTAAGACTTATTTAAGGTCTTCCATGGGACAGGCAAGGCTTTCCGATATTGCTATTTTATCCATTGAAAACGAGATTGCAAGTAATATTGATTTCGATGAGGTTATTTCAAATTTTGCAGCTCTTAAAATAAGAAAAGTTAGTTTTTAAGACAACGCCATTAATAAAATTTCTTTGTGTAACCTTATACCTACACACACTGCTCCTGAAGCAACTTCAAGTTGACATAAAATGGCAACGTAAACTGAATGTCTCCAAGTGTTTGTAATGTTTTTCTGATGAAGTATCACTTTGAATTAAAATCCTAGCTGATTTCGTTTTGAAAATATCTCAATTTTTGCATTTTAACGTGATGGAACCATCTTGTACATTAGACAGCGCAATATATTCAAGTATAAAACTGTTTATATATGTATGTATGTATGTATGTATGTATCCTACGTGTGTATGTATGTGTGTGTGTGTGTCTGTGTGCGTGTAAAATATTGAGAATTGGGATATTGTTTCCACACTATCTACTGAGATAAATATCGCGGCACGTTTTTTTTAAGTCGTATCACCTGTAGACCTATTCCACTATCCCGTCCCGTCCATAAATTACGTAATCACTTTTATACTTAAATTGGGTCAAATTGAACAGCCTCTAAGAAATGTACATCTATCATTTATTACAAATGTTGCGAAGTAACTGTCACTGCAGTATTTTTTAAGCGACTTGAGTATGATGAATCTTCGATAAGATTAATTTTAAATCTCTCCCAAAACTTGTTAAATTCCCTGTGAATCGACTCTCCAGCCTGCTCCGACTACAATCCTAAGCCATCTCAGTCTAGTTTTATAATAGCATCCTTCAAATGATCTAATATAACATGTATTTTTATCGTCTGCGAGACACCAGTACTCTCAATGGCTTTGCGGAAAGTTATCAAATTTTTATCTAAATCGGTTAAATCGGTTTTTTTAGTTGTTAAACAAGAATTTACAATTTGATTCATTGTCTGAAAAGCACACTCAAAGGGCTTCAAGGCATAAGGTCCAACCGTTTCATAAATATCGGGGTCATTACGTTTTGCAGATTCCTTTAAAAGTTGTCTGCATGCATTGCCTTCAAATATCTCTCCTTGATCATTTTTAGCCATTAGTTTCAACTTTGTGGCCCAAATCAATGTTTTTTTCCCGCCCAACAAGAGGTACCATACCACTTCAAAACAAATGATTGACAAAGCCCTGCAAAAGATGAAGTACGGGAAGTTGTGGTCGGAGCAGGCTGGAGAGTCGATTCAAGGGGAATTTAACATACATATATAAACAGTTTTATACTTGAATATATTGCGCTGTCTAATGTACAAGGTGGTTCAATCACGTTAAAATGCAAAAATTGAGATATTTTCAAAACGAAATCAGCTAGGATTTTAATTCAAAGTGATATTTCATCAGAAAAACATTACAAACACTTGGAGACATTCAGTTTACGTTGCCATTTTATGTCAACTTGAAGTTGCTTCAGGAGCAGTGTGTACATATGGACATTTCCGTGGCTACGCACGTGACAATAGTACGATTTTAATGAGTGGAAAAACGAGGAAAACTTCAACTTAAAATTTTCTTATTTTGATTTTTCAATAGCTTACTGAGCGCACTATGCAAGCTGTAAAAACTAAGAGTTATTAAAAGTTCGGCTCTAGGATAGAAGCCACCAAAAATGATACGTTACGTGACAAAATATAGAAGTGGTTTTCAACTACATCTATAAAAATACAAAAATCTGCGAATTATGACCGAATACTTTGATGAAAACCTTTTTAATTTAGTATGTAAAAATAATTCTTAAACGCATAATTATGTCGTGAAAAGATCTTCATTACTTTTTGATATATAAGCCATAATATGATATGTTACGTGACATGCGTGATATGACATATTCTTCCCTAATAATATTCATGAGAAATTGTAGATATATTTTTTTTTATTAAATATATGTATACTAGCTTTTTCGCCGTGCGCGCATACAAACTAAATTACCAAAATGTAGCCAAATCGACGAAAACCGTCGGAAATATATCATTTTTATTGATATGTGGGCGGTAAAATGGGGTGTGACAGAAATTTTAACCATCTCGTACTTGAAAAAAATGTACTGCCAAAATTTCAGCTCTATCGGCTCAGCCATGCCACGTTGTCAATGCCGGTGCCAGTTTTCCAGTAGAAATCCCTAACCAATAAGTAACTCCATACTTCCAAGGCTATTAGATATCGATAATTTAAATTGCATGGGTGGAGCCATACTCCCTTTTCCAAAGCCTGTCCCAGTTTTTCAGTAGAAGGATATCACCAAGTTGCAACTCCATACTGAGTAACATTGTTGTGTAAGTTTTAAATCCAAAGATATTCTATATCAAAAATTTAGCTTGCTTGATCGGAACCACACCCTCTTTTCGAAAGTTCGTTTCAGTTTTCTAGTACATAGAAGGACATCGCCCAATAGTAATTCCATTCTGAGTTTTATTGTTATGCGACATTTTTTTCCAAAGCTATTCGATATCATATTTTTGAATTATATGGGCGGTGCAACTCCCCTTTGTCCAATGCTTGCTCAATTTTGCTAGTCGAAGGACGCGACTAAATAGTACGCTCTTACCAAGTTTCATTGATGTGTGACTTATACACAGAAAAAAAAGAGTAGAATTTTTACCTAAAAATGTAGTCAATTCAGCTAAAGTAATCCGGTGATTTTCAGTCAACGAATTTGATTAGGTGCGCTACCAATTTCTAAATGTTAATTATATGCAATTATATTGGGTAGTTTAACTGCGAGAGTAGCTAAAAAAACCTAAATATTTAGGTGTACCTTCAACCATAAAATAGATAAGACACATAATTTATTAGAAGAATTAGCTAATTTTTTTTAAACTATGACCACTTCAGATTAGGCAAGCCACCTACTAAGTGTAGAAAAATCAACTAATTATTTAGATAGCATTCCCACTTAAGAGTGGGAATGCCGTGCAAAAAATATGCAAAAAATATGTTTTTTGTTTTGCAATTTCTATTTTGAAGTGAAACTTTCCTTAGGTGACTTTACTTCATTTCGTCACATGATAGAGAAGAAAGATTTGTTTTCTAGTAGATAGAATGAGAGAGATATATATATTGTATAAATGACTGAAAAATTTCTTTGCCACCGCTGAGATTCGAACCTGTGATCTCAAGATTTCAACAACCAACGCCTTATCTATTGAGCTAAATTTCCAATACAAAAATTTACGCTACATACCAATTAATCAAATTGCTGTAGATGCCCATAATTTCAGAGTTGTGGACCTCATATTTTTATATACATTTTGTTCACAATTTATCAAACAGCGTAACAGCACAGCGGTAAAGCGTTTGACTATAACGCCAGCGGCCCGAGTTCAAATCTCGCAATGAGGGTTTACTTTTTGTAAAATTTTCTCACTTTGTTTTTATTTATGTTTTTTATAGGAGAGCGCTGTGCTCTCCTTGGGCTGCACAGAAATAAAAAATTCAAATACGGGAAAAAAACAAGTTGTAAGGAAAGCATTTGATTTATCCACGTAAATATTTATACTGAGGCGTGGATAATGCTAATATGCGTTATTTCCCTAGTGTACGAACAAATCGACAACTTGCATTAGGTAAAATAACTAGAAGAATTAGATGATTTAATAAGCAAAATTTTAGTTGAATTAACTAATTTGAATTAGGTGAATTACCTAATGCATGACTGTTAAATTAACTGTGTAAGTAGAAAAGTTGTTGAAAAGATTAGGTGAAATAGAAACTTTCACATTAGCTAAACTAGTTTAGGTAATAAATCAATTCTTTTATTTTCTGTGTAGCTTGAAAGTTATACCGAAAAATTTTTCTGCTGAAAAAGTGCCACGCCCCTCTCCCAACGCCCATTAAATTTTACCTGTGGAACGGCTCTTGTAAATTGAGGTAGAACACCTCAAAAAAAAGTAGTTTTTGTTAACATTTTATCCTGGTGGATAAAACCTTTGGACCTTTCGGTGGAAATACCAATATTTTACTTTGCAATGACGTTACGTGACATACTTTCAAACTAAAAATAATAATTTGTTTGGTAATTTTGCCCCAGTTTAATTTTATTTTTCAATTCTATGCATTAAACTTGCTTTAAATTCTACTTTTTAATCACTAACATCTGGCACCTCAGAAGTAATGACAACAAATGATGTTTTTGAACTACGCACGTGACATTAGAATATCGATGAAAGCAAATTACAAAATTACCGTTAACTGATCCTTGTTTGCTCTTATTGCATTTTTTTTTAGTTAATTGTTATTGTCATAGACACATTTTGCGGTAGGAGTGTAATCGGAACATCTCTTTTAAAGAAGTAAATATTAAAGAAAAAAATTTATTAAAAGTTACCAAGAATGAAAAATATATTAATTCAAATTTGCAGTCAGTTTTCTTATATCGCTAACTGAGTTAAGATATTAATTCTTTTAAATTAATAAAATTTGAATATTTTCACTTAGTTCTTATCATATAAGAACGTATTTTCTTAGCATTATATTTTTTGGTCTCGGTGGACCTTTTTGCGATAATGCCCATATACAAATATGTACCTGAAAATGTAATGTTTTTGTTCCATCAGTTTTTAAGACTGCGAAGTTAATAAGTTTTTTTTTTACCTTATGCCTACATATCTAAATATGTAGACACCCGAAAATGTAATATTTTTGTTCTGTTTATTACAAATTCTTATTGTTTGTCATAGTTATTTGTTTTTTTTTTTCGGAAAACATGAAGATAGTAATAAAAACACTAAATCTCATCGAATTGGTTTCTTTTTGCATTTAAAAATTTTTTATAGGGGTGACACCATGAGTATCCGCCCCGGGTGTCACCAACCCTAGGAACGCCACTGCTTCCTAATGATATATTATCCCTTCATACAAATAGTAAATATTTCATTCCAAATGTTCGTTTGAAGTAATTAATCAATAAAAATCAAAAGTTACAATAAAGAATGACCTTATGATCAAATTTTTATGTCGACGAAAGTGAAGAATTTTATGAAATTATTGAGTATATTCTCATATTAAAGAATGAGTGGTGATACTCAACTTAACTCTCTAATCCGCATTACTACCCTGAGGCAGCCATCGTCTTGATCAATATTATTTAGACATTTTAATACTCTTTTGTTTTAAAATTCTTTGACAAACTGAAGTTTCCATGTTAAATTTGAATATAAAAAAAAAAGAAAAAATTGAGTTTTTGTTTTGTAAAAAAGGTACCGCGTAGTGTCCATAGTGCACATAAGTGTTTTTGGTAATAAAGGGACAGAAAAATATTGGATTATTTTTTATTACAGAAAAATTTTCATCTTACTTCCCTACTGTCAAATGCAATGACAAACAGGCATCAGATTCGTGTTGCAGATGTCAACATTTACCAGGAATATATATTTTGGTCCTTTTTTCCCAGTATTTTAAGTAAAAGCTCAACATTATAAAATAACGCACGAGCGTTATTGAGTTTATATTATTATGGTTATTAATTTCGTTTTCCTTATGCTTGAACAATAAAAATTCTTTGCTTATTTCTACAAATAAGCTTTAATAAGGAAGTTACTAACAGGATGTTATATATAAAGTTGAATATCAATATTTTGTATATCTGCTCATGCTTTAGTTTTTACTAATTTCAATCAAGTAGATAACTTTTGTAATGCCTTTGGTCGACTACAGAGCCATTGACAACACTATAAATTCGAAAGATTCTTAGAAATAAGAAAATGTTAACTTTAAAATTGCAATTTAGGATTGTTTTCTTAAAGCTTCTTTATTTCAAAGAACTTTTACTGTTTCCTGCTTTCCTCACTCTTGGAAACGAGCTACTGTCATTTCAATTGCAAAAGTCACTAATGCATCCGCTATGAAAGACTTTAGACCTATCAGCATTCTACCCAGTGGGCAATAATACTACACAGAAAAAAAAGAGTAGAACTTGTACCTAAAAATGTAGTCAATTCAGCTAAAGTAATCCGGTGATTTTCAGTCAACGAATTTGATTAGGTGCGCTACCAATTTCTAAATGTTAATTATATGCAATTATATTGGGTAGTTTAACTGCGAGAGTAGCTAAAAAAACCTAAATATTTAGGTGTACCTTCAACCATAAAATAGATAAGACACATAATTTATTAGAAGAATTAGCTAATTTTTTTTAAACTATGACCACTTCAGATTAGGCAAGCCACCTACTAAGTGTAGAAAAATCTTCTAATTATTTAGATAGAATTCCCACTTAAGAGTGGGAATGCCGTGCAAAAAATATGCAAAAAATTTGTTTTTTGTTTTGCAATTTCTATTTTGAAGTGAAACTTTCCCTCCTTAGTTGACTTTACTTCATTTCGTCACATGATTGAGAAGAAAGATTTGTTTTATAGTAGATAGAATGAGAGAGATATATACTTTGTATAAATGACTGAAAAATTTCTTTGCCACCGCTGAGATTCGAACCTCTGATCTCAAGATTTCAACTACCAACGCCTTAACCATTGAGCTAAATTTCCAATTGAGGAATTTACGCTACATGCCAATTAATCAAATTGCTGTAGATGCCCATAATTTAAGAGTTGTGGACCTCATATTTTTATATACATTTTGTTCACAAATTATCAAACAGCGTAACAGCACAGCGGTAAAGCGTTTGACTTGAACGCAAGCGGCCCGAGTTCAAATCTCGCAATGAGGCTTTACTTTTTGTAAAATTTTCTCACTTTGTTTTTATTTATGTTTTTTATAGGAGAGCGCTGTGCTCTTTACTTTTGCGTTTTGCAAAATTTTAGTTGAATTAACTAATTTGAATTAGGTGAATTACCTAATGCATGATTGTTAAATTAACTGTGTAAGTAGAAAAGTTGTTGAAAAGATTAGGTGAAATAGAAACTTTCACATTAGCTAAACTAGTTTAGGTAATAAATCAATTCTTTTATTTTCTGTGTAGGCCTTAACAAAAGAAGGAAATCTAAGACTACTACTATTGGCATCTTTATACCTCCTAATATCGCTGTACCAATGAGCACTTCTAGAAGCCCTTCCTATGGATGGGGCTCAAAAATTTTTTATTTCTGTGCAACGCAAAACATAAAAGAAGTGAAACATATCATAAAGTGTTAGCCCAAGGAGAACACAGCGCTCTCCTATAAAAAACATAAATAAAAACAAAGCGAGAAAATTTTATTTTTTGTCACATGCGAGCATTGAACTCGGACCGCTGGCGTTATAGTCAAACGTTTTACCGCTCTGCTATTTCACCGTTTGATAACTTGTGAACAAAATGTATATAAAAATATGAGGTCCACAACTCTGAAATTATTTTTCCGCTGGGCATCTACAGCAATTTGATTAATTGGTATGACGAGTACATTCCTGTATGGAGAATTTAGCTCTATAGATAAGGCGTTCCTTTTGAAATCTTGTGGTCGCAGGTTCGACGCTCAGCGGTGACAAAGAAGTTTTTTCAGTCATGTATATACACTATATATATATATATTTCTCTCATTCTCTCTGCTATCAAACATATCTTTCTTCTCTATCGTGTGACGAAATGAAGTAAAGTGACCTAAGAAAGTTTCACTTCAAAATAGAAATTGCAAAACAAAAACCAGTTTACTGCATATTTTTTGCACGGCAGTTAACTTGAGAGTGCTTTTATAAGCCCTCATAAAGAAGGTCTTTTAACATGCATTCTCAAAAAAGAGCTTCTGGCAAGCCTCTTTAGAGTCGCGAGAGAGGAAGGCTTAGAAAATTTTCTCGTTTCATATAAAAAAGTTAATGAGCTTGGATATGAGTGCGGAAGGTCTTCAAAATCCATATGAAGGCCTGCAAGTATCGCTTCGAAGCCCTGCTTTTGCCCACTGGGTAAGTACTTTCTCAAAAATCTCTGAATCACTGATGTCCGGGTATGGGCACCACTACATTTAAATCTTCTGTGTTGTTTCTGTACTTGTCTTTTGTCTTTGATTTGTTGTTGCGTTTTGTGTTGCTACATAAGCCCTTGCTCTCAACTCTTATTCTCAGCGCTCCCAGAGCGCTCTCTGCCCATACCTGCTGATGTCCAAACAAATAAATGAATACTTAGAAGTGCAAAAACTATTATCACCATATCAATCGGGTTTTCGATCAGCACACAGCTGTGCAACAGCCATGCTTAAGATACTTGACGATATTTGCATTCAATATCCCAGAAGGAAAGTGTGGAATGTATGACTTTAAGAATGCATGAATTCTTCGGCGAAAAAAGAGAGAAAAAAAGATACATAACCGAGTAAAGAATGCAAACGTTTTTCTTATTTTGAACGAATGATAAAAAACATTGACTTCTTCATACATTCTTTATTAATGTAAGAAAAAGTACATAATTTTTTCACAAAAATTTCGTTCATGTTAAAATCATGTAATATTTCACACATTCTTTAGGAATGCAAAAAGGATGCATGATTTTCCTATGACATCGCCGTGTAAAAAATCACGCATTCTCCATAGGGGAATCATCCCATAGGGACGATACATTCTAAAACACATTCCTACACTTCTTCGTCTTTTTGACTTCTCTAAAGCCTTTGACTGCGTTAATCATGCTCTGTTAGTTAAAAAACTCAAGCAACTCTTTGGTTTTAGCGTAAGTGCTGCTTCGTTAATTGCTAACTATCTTGATGGTAGGATGCAAAGAGTAAAAATTGGCAATACCTTCTCTGAATATTTATTAATTAAAGCTGGAGTGCCCCAAGTATCTATCCTTGGGCCTCTTCTTTTTAGTTTATTTATTAAGGGTTAGGTTACAAATTTTTAAAAAAAAAATTTTTTTTCGGGATTTTTTTTTCATAGAAGGAAAAAAGATATCGTTTTAATTTTGCACATATATTAACTAACATTTAAAGAATACAAAGAATTTTTTTCAGAATTTTTGAAGGGGTTTTTGACGTTATTTGATTTTTTTTAAAAAAATGCCAAAAAATTGACGGTGTGCAGGATATCACCAGTCTGGAACATCTGAGGAAAAAATAAAAAAAAACCAAATTAATCCCTGTTTAACCTATATGCCCCCTTAATGACGTTTTTTCTGTGTGCAATGATATGACGATGCATGCTTATGCAGATGACATTCAGTTATATTTTTCTACCCGAATCAGTCTAACTGAAGACTTGTCTTGTAGAACTAATGAAGACCTAAGTGCAATATCTAAGTGGACATATGAAAATTATCTCTGCCTAAATGTTAACAAATCGTTTATTCTTCCAATATCTAAGGATAAACTTGATTTTGTCCAAATTCCGGTAAATTAACTTAACGGGAAACAACTTTAAAAATTTAGGTTTTTTTGTAAATTCTAAACTTACATGTACTGACCATGTTAATAATATTATTAAACATGTCTTATAGATACACTCCCACTCTGACTAAAGAAAGACTAATTATCCAACTCATTATTCCCCTGATAACTTATTCTGAGCTTGTCTACTGCAACCTTGACTCTCACTCTGAGCACAAAATCCGTGTTGATTATAATGATGCGGTGAGATATATATTTCACTTGAGATGTTTTTAACATGGGTCCGAAAGGAGCAAAGAAATTTTGGGTTGTAACTTAATATCCTACGTTAATGCCAGAAACTGCATATTTCTGCACAAGCCAATAATTAACAAGACCCCATCATACCTTTATAAAAAAAACTACGCTTCAGTGTCTCGAATAGAACTTTAAACCTAATTTTGCCGATATATTTCTGCTTACACTCTATTTTCAATACAAACAACTTTAAGGCTTCTGTTATGTCCTTCTTTTCTTAGTACTAAATATCTTCTCTTTTCTATTACTTATTTTCATTTTATCTTCATGCGTTTTTCCCCTTAGTAATATTAAATTGCTTACTTTAGATTTATTGTAATTTTTCTAATCTGGGAATATAAATATAATATGAAAACATATTTTCATATATCTACGATATATTGGTCTTATGGCAACACTGCAGCAGAAATTAACTGTGTGCAACCATGGTATAATAATAGCATTGACAACTGCTTATTTTTTCTTCTGCAAGAAAACATCTCCTGTCAAAACCAGCTGTTTGTGAAAATACATCTGCAGCTGCTGAGGTTGTTATTTTTTTTCACTTCAACGTTTTCAACATTGTATGTTTTTTCAATGGTGAATTGTGAGCACTCTCTTTTTGAGTATATTTTTTGACAGGATATGTTTTCCCTAGCAACTGTCAATGCTACCTTGTATTAATACCATGGTGTGCCAGTATCCACTCAAGATGGCAGCGCGGTGAGTTTTACTTTCTTCTTTCTCACCTTTCTCTTACAAAGAGATTACGCTATTGTTTGCTGTTATTTTGTGCTGCCTATACAATGGCTTATACAATGCTTATGCAATGGATTAAAATCCATGAATTCTTAAATAATTAAATAAAAAGATTTACCGAAAACGTAGTACCCAGTAGCAAAGTCGCTTATTATAGCAATTCAATAGTGAAAGAATTATTAAAATCGGTTCAGTATTTACCCCCTTGATTGAACGATGAAAATTCGAGAGACCCCTTTTATATAATAGTTTAGATTCAATATTTTTTTTATATAATAGCTTTTAGCAATAAGCCTTATACTATGTTCAGACTGGGAGCTTAATGCGCATTAAAAAAATGCCAAAAAATTGACGGTGTGCAGGATATCACCAGTCTGGAACATCTGAGGAAAAAATAAAAAAAAAACCAAATTAATCCCTGTTTAACCTATATGCCCCCTTAATGACGTTTTTTCTGTGTGCAATGATATGACGATGCATGCTTATGCAGATGACATTCAGTTATATTTTTCTACCCGAATCAGTCTAACTGAGGACTTGTCTTGTAGAACTAATGAAGACCTAAGTGCAATATCTAAGTGGACATATGAAAATTATCTCTGCCTAAATGTTAACAAATCGTTTATTCTTCCAATATCTAAGGATAAACTTGATTTTGTCCAAATTCCGGTAAATTAACTTAACGGGAAACAACTTTAAAAATTTAGGTTTTTTTGTAAATTCTAAACTTACATGTACTGACCATGTTAATAATATTATTAAACATGTCTTATAGATACACTCCCACTCTGACTAAAGAAAGACTAATTATCCAACTCATTATTCCCCTGATAACTTATTCTGAGCTTGTCTACTGCAACCTTGACTCTCACTCTGAGCACAAAATCCGTGTTGATTATAATGATGCGGTGAGATATATATTTCACTTGAGATGTTTTTAACATGGGTCCGAAAGGAGCAAAGAAATTTTGGGTTGTAACTTAATATCCTACGTTAATGCCAGAAACTGCATATTTCTGCACAAGCCAATAATTAACAAGACCCCATCATACCTTTATAAAAAAAACTACGCTTCAGTGTCTCGAATAGAACTTTAAACCTAATTTTGCCGATATATTTCTGCTTACACTCTATTTTCAATACAAACAACTTTAAGGCTTCTGTTATGTCCTTCTTTTCTTAGTACTAAATATCTTCTCTTTTCTATTACTTATTTTCATTTTATCTTCATGCGTTTTTCCCCTTAGTAATATTAAATTGCTTACTTTAGATTTATTGTAATTTTTCTAATCTGGGAATATAAATATAATATGAAAACATATTTTCATATATCTACGATATATTGGTCTTATGGCAACACTGCAGCAGAAATTAACTGTGTGCAACCATGGTATAATAATAGCATTGACAACTGCTTATTTTTTCTTCTGCAAGAAAACATCTCCTGTCAAAACCAGCTGTTTGTGAAAATACATCTGCAGCTGCTGAGGTTGTTATTTTTTTTCACTTCAACGTTTTCAACATTGTATGTTTTTTCAATGGTGAATTGTGAGCACTCTCTTTTTGAGTATATTTTTTGACAGGATATGTTTTCCCTAGCAACTGTCAATGCTACCTTGTATTAATACCATGGTGTGCCAGTATCCACTCAAGATGGCAGCGCGGTGAGTTTTACTTTCTTCTTTCTCACCTTTCTCTTACAAAGAGATTACGCTATTGTTTGCTGTTATTTTGTGCTGCCTATACAATGGCTTATACAATGCTTATGCAATGGATTAAAATCCATGAATTCTTAAATAATTAAATAAAAAGATTTACCGAAAACGTAGTACCCAGTAGCAAAGTCGCTTATTATAGCAATTCAATAGTGAAAGAATTATTAAAATCGGTTCAGTATTTACCCCCTTGATTGAACGATGAAAATTCGAGAGACCCCTTTTATATAATAGTTTAGATTCAATATTTTTTTTATATAATAGCTTTTAGCAATAAGCCTTATACTATGTTCAGACTGGGAGCTTAATGCGCATTAAAAGCTTAATCCGCATTTATTTCTTTAATGCTTCTTTAAATGCGAATTAACCATATAAAATTCTGTCAAGTAAATTCACATAAATGCCACTTCAAATGAGCATTTAGCAGTTTGCGACCCTGTTTCGAAGTTCGAATACATTTTACTCGTTGGTTTTGACAGTACTCGTTATTAAATTCAATCAGCTGTTCGCCATTCTGTTGATAAATTTGTGGGAACGCAAAAGAAATAACGAATATTAACATTATCAACATTAATGTATAAATATTTACGTGGATAAATCAAATATTTTCCTTACAACTCGTTTTTTTCCGTATTTAAATTTTATCTTTACCACATAGTGAAGCTTCTGACTTATTCCAAACAGCTGAAATAGCCGACAAGCAGCAACAACATCGCACTCTGCTCCTGCAGTTTATCAATGAAGTTTTTAGAAATAAGATTCTTGCTTGTCGCTGAATACTCCCGGTTTTTTATAGTTTTCGTTTGGTTTTTGTAATGAAAAGTATATAGCCTAGATATTTACCCAAGTGCAATGCTTCGTGAGTGCGATGGGTGAGATTTTGTGGGGAACCGAGATCCGCACAGATTCCATGTCAATATCACATCCGCAAATCAATATCCGCACAGATTCCATATCACAGATTGGATCAAGCAAATTCTTCTCTTTGTAAGAAAAAGAAAAATCAAAGCTTTCTTGTATTGAGAAAATTGTATATTTGTATGAAGAAATTTTTCTCAATTCCAGGAAAATAAATTTCTGAAAACAAGCAAATTTAAGCCTTGAATTAGACTTGAATCTAAAAAAAATATTCTTGAGTTTTAAGGCAATATTTCTTGAATTAAACATTTATTTTCTTAATATTATGTGTTTTCAATTTCCTCAATTCTAGCAAAATAATGCTTGAATTGAAAAATTTACATTTGAGTGTAAACGGATAGCCTATTTGTTTGATTCAAGCATATTCTCTTCATAATTACAAAATTATGAGAATCTCGGTCAAGCACTGAAATGGCCAATTCATTTTTTTTTTTACTTTTTGAAACATTGTTTGTTGATTTTGTTGTAACTCTTTGGCATTTTATTTTAATTTCATGCGTAACAATAATTTAGAACATTATTCTTTCTGCCTCAATATTTTACTAGAATTAAAATTCTGTGAATAATCATGGCGTACTTTTTGCGATTTGATGAATTTTCTTATATTTCCATTGATGAAGTCATCATAATGAAATGTAGTCCCCTAAAGATATAACAGTTATTCTCCTCTAAAGACTGTACGCTACAAAAACTGGCTCACACCGCCAACTTAAAGCATTTCTAACAAATAGCAGCCATCAGGTAAGGCGCGTCGTTATATTTTCATTAATGTTCACATATGAACTTAAGGACAACACTCATTTTCAAGCAATAGAATTTCTCTAAAGCTCAAAAGTATGCAATGCAATTTGAAGAAAAAACAATAAAAAAAAAAACTAAATCAGTGTTGGTGTGCATGTAAAACAATTCAATTTTCCTTAAAAGAATGTGAGTAGATGTATGTAAAATATTTATTGTTGTTATATTTATTTTCCTCCTATTTTACTTTTTATTCTTGCTGATAACATGTTTTCAACACAAACAACAGCGACAACAACAACAGCGTCACCTTAACCAAAGTGCCTTAAAGTATGCCGTCTCATACTATTTGTGGCAACCATAAATTAGCCGTGCAATTTCTTTGCTATTGCAAGGAACCTGCATTGAAACAACAAAAATAATAAATAAAGTAAAAAATAAAACACGCCTAACATGACTGGCAGCCATTATAAGTAATTTAAATATTTTTCCATTATAAAAAGTGAACGAAATTTAAGAGAGAGAGAGTGAGAGAGAGAGAGGGAGTAAGAGGCGGAGGAACGAAAAATATGAAAAAATTTCAAATCGATTCTAAAGTAATTTCCTACTTATTCCCGAGAAAAAAAAAATGAGTTTGCATAGGGTTTGGTATAAATATGTGCACGTATGTATATAACACAAGATTGTTAGTGAAGTAAAAACAAAATGTGTGTGCCTTCTATGAAAGCTTTTATTAAAATATAACACGATACGACAGTATTATTTTTTTTAAATAATATAGGAGCAGATAAATTTCGGTAGGAATTTAAAAAGTAGGTACATTTTAAAGGAAGATAAGCAGAAATATTAGAAAACATTTTAAAGATCGTTTTAATAAAATTAATTGTAAAAATAGGAAAATTGAGTTTAATGGAAAGAGGCTAAAGCATGTAAATATGTTTCATAAAAATATTTTTTTAATTTTATGACGTTTTATTACTAACTACAGAGAATGACATTCTATAAACATTTTCATTGAGTCTGTTTTTTTTTTTTCATTTATCTCTTGGGCCTCAGATAATTAGATAAGATACAAGTTTACATTTTCTACACTGATGAGTGGGCTCATGAGTGGGAGACTTTCATTGAAATTACAATGTAATATTTATGTAGTGTTTTTGTTTTTTTTTTTTTTTTTTTGTTGCAAAAGTAACTCAATATTCTTCTATGCGTGTAATTAAAAAAAAAGAAACGTATTTCCACAGGTAAAAGAGTTCCTCGATAATGGCTTAACTCAATTAATACGAAATGTTTGCGTTAAATCAATTTAAAATGCTGATTATCGTGAGTTTATTACGAAGCATTCATGGGGTGTATCTGATATTGTTAAATTATTTTTTGTTTTTTGTTTTTTGTTTTCAATCAAAAATATACCTTCTCATAATAACTAATTCCACGGTAGGGTACCTTTTTCAGCTTTCAACCAAGGAATTCCATTCCTCCACCTCTTCAATAAAGCCGTCCTTGGTTAAACAATAAAGTGGGAAAAAACAAGGGATGTATCTATGTTTAGAAATTTGTAAATGCGGCAGAAAATTGTAAAAATATTTCAAGTCGTCATGTCTGAAGCAAGTCATATCAAGTTTTACTTCTCTTTCCTTGTAAAAGGTGGTTATATAACGGTGGTTTTACTCCTATGCTCCAGTTTGAGCTCGTGAAACTTCTGTAAAGGATAACCTATACGAATAATCCAGAAACTAACAGATACTTAAAGCGTATCTAGTCCGAGATATTCGTGAGATGCAGCCCGAAAATTTCATCAATGCTTGGTTTTTTTCATAAAACCATAATATACCAAAAGAAATTGGCTTTTCTTAATTTTATTTCATTCTTACAAAGATACTTGTATTCGGACCACTTCAATGTGTCTTAAATTGTGATTTGTTTTTTATTTGTAATGATAAGAAAACGAAAACAACAAGAGCAGAGGTCATATCCTTTTTCGAGATTCAAGCCCAGGTCACCTGAGTGTCTGACAAGTAAGCCACTAAGTGCAATACCGATGCAACGAGAATTGTAAATTAGGATAAAATCTTTCTTTTTGATGTGTAAACGTCTTTTAAATAGATATTGGGGTTATGTTTGCAAATGATGCATGTGATGCATGTCATACATGTGATGCAATTGATCGGTATGAACAAAATTAAGAATGTGAGAAAGGGCACATTCACAATTTCAACTGAAATTGTTTTAAATACGTTTTATCGTTGAATGTACTTCCTTTCAGTACCTACCCCATCTTTGGTGGGAAATTTTTAAAAATGTTGCTCATCAAAGGACTCCATTTTGGTACACACTGGTATCTGAACTATGAAATTCCTCACATAAAAAGACTAGAATTGGGGTGACCCCCAATCATCTTACATGAAGTAAGTCATCTTACCGAAAGTAGCTGTAAAGGGGGACCCAGAAGCAAAAAACAAAAGGTTATGTTTGTGAATTTTTTTAGGGAACCTAAGGAATATTTTTAAATCAGGGTTTTTATACCTTAGAATATACGTATTCAAGAGTATGTATAGTTTTTTTTATTAAAAAAAAATTAGTATTAAGGTAGATACAGTATTTTTTATAGAGCGCTGTGAAAGAAAGGTGAAAAGCGGTGACCAAGGTTGCCCCTCCTAAATTCATCTGAAACAAAACAAAACGAAAAATATTATTAAACCACATTTTTTTTTTTTTTTTTTTTTTGGATTCGCCCGGAGGTAAGAAATCTTCATAGATACGTATGACCCGCGCCATACGCATGCACGATTTACATTCTAAGAAGTTCCCGGATCAGCCGGACTGATAGAATGCACCTACGTGCTAAAACTTACCACCTGTTGGCAAATAATAGCCTCCACTAAGCACAATTGCTTGGCCTTTCAGCGGAAATTAAAATTAAATAAAATTTGAGAATTTTTTGTGCTTATGTAAACTTCATAAACATCATCGAATAAAAGCACATTCTTCATAATACGAAGCAATACAAGACAACATCCAAAGTTATTTATTAGACCATAACCGCATTTATAATTGTTGTCGTTCGGCTTGGGGCCACTGTCCAACCCAAGATCCTACGTGGAAAAGAGATGCAACTCTCAAACACCAAACCAATACCAAACATAGCACAGATATACAAGTATATATTGTGCAGGCACAATATATTTATATATTCGGGTCACTAAAATAAGGGAACACCGAGCTAAAGTTATTATTTGGATATGCATTTGGGCCAACGCAGGTAAAAACTTGTATGGAAAAGAGATAAACTCTGACACACCAAGCCAAGAGACACGGTATACATGGTCAAATAAGGAAGAACTAAAGATCTAAAATAATTTCATGAAAAAATAAAGCAACGAAACTGAATAAAACGAAAACTTAAAGTATCTATCATATTCGATGATGCTTATTTGTTAAATCGTAAAATCTACACAATTATCGCGAGTTATATTTGTTATCACAAGGAATGCGTTAAGTATTCAAATGTAATATCATTTTGCGTTTTAAGACATCCACCGAGTCAGAAAAATTTATCAAGTTCAAGTTGCCATTAAAATCACTACACATACATCGCAAAGGGTCGTGAAGGGCATAATTAGAAGTGCAGTGACTCAACTTAAAAAGCTGGAAATGTCTGGCTCCGCTCCTGGGGATGTTGAAGTTTAATGAAGAAAGGAGGTATTGTGAGTCTATATCACCACTGAGTAATTTGTATAAAAAAGAGACATTGAGCATAATTCTTCTGCTTCTTAAGGAAGGCAGGGAAATAATTTTGAGGCGTGTTTCATAAGGGGGAAGAATAATATTGGGGTTCCAACGATAATGTAAAGCAAAAAGTAAGAATTGTTTTTGAACCGATTCTAATGATACTTAAAACTAGTACTTGTCATAGCCAATTTTGAAAATATTGACTTTTCACAAAATGGCGGACTTCCGTACGTAAAGTAACGATTTTCGAGCAAAAATTCGTATTATTTTGCCTATAATTAATGAACGAAGCTAATGAACTATTGAACAAAAAAAACCCTGTGACAAGTACGAGATTATTATAAATAAAATAAGCCTGCAAAAAATCAAAACGATCGGTTCACTGAGTTTCGAGAAATCTTGGTCACCGACTTTGAAAACATGGTTTCGAGAAAAATGCGTTTGAAAATAAGCGCCAGTATGGCGCGCTCTCGAAAGCGGTTTACTCACTACGCTATAACTTTGTTATTTTTTGAAATATCGACTTAAAATTTTAACCACATATTCACACAAGACTTGCTCGTGTGTACACACCAAAAAATTTGTATGGAATTTTTACACCGATCGGTGTTCCAGGGAGTCCTACACCGTTCGGTGTTAAAAAACACCGTGTCAAAGTGCTATAATTTTATATCCAAAAGGGCATATTTTTTTCACATCGGTGTAAAATAGTAAATATCAGATAGGATGTTTATTGTGTACCCCTGTTAGGTGTTTATTTAGAAAGAGCAAAATGATGATTTTTTAACACCGAACGGTTTAAATCGGTGATGTAATTGCTTTTTACAATAAAAAAGACAAAAAGTTTTAATTCAATCAAATTTTTCATTCAATTTTTATCTAAGAACAATATTTTCGAGTATATAAATATTATACTCGCATAAATTATTAAAAGCAATACTTAACATATTTTTTAATTTGTACATTTGTATCACATCGGTATTACATGTACTATTTTTTAATTATTTGGTACAAAGAAGAGACATTTCAAATTTTATTTGGACTTGCTTTCAAATTCCTCTCAAAAACTTTCACAAAAACTCCACAGGATTTTCACAAAAAATGCAAAAATTATTCATTTTTTAGTTTAAATATTTTTTCTTTAATTAAAATTTTCACTTTCAGTCACAGTATCTTCAAGTTTTAATTTGTTTGTCAATGATAATATGATTTCAATGTTGCTCTTCTTCTTTGCCTTTCTTATTTTACACCGATCGGATAAGTTCAACATTTCACACCGGATAAGCGGTGTAAATTAAAACCGTTCGGTGTAAAAAATTTAAATATCCGCTCACCGGTGTGAATTTATCTTGGAAATTTTTTAGTGTGTATATATGAGCAGACTACTTAAAAACTGATACGAGAAAAAAAAATTTTTTTTCTTTTTTTTTGTGTGTATATATGAGCACTCTACTTCAAAACTGATACGAAAAAATTTTTTAAAAATTTCATGCTCGATGGTGTCAAAAAAACAACTGCGATTGACATTAACTTTTCTTTCAAATTTTTCCAGAATACTTTTTAAACTAAATTTTCAATCAAAATCGATTTTTAAAAATATAGTTCAGAAAAATTTATGAAAAGATAAATGGATTAAAAATATTTTTGTAGAGCACAATTTTTCAATCAGATCGGTACTTTAGGAGGAATGAGCCAATATATAAATAATAAGACCCTTTTATAAACTTAACATACATATCATTGAAAATAAATTAAATCTTAAAATTCATACAGTTTATTTAGACACTACAAGACAAAATATGACTGAATTTCTTCAAATATGTTTTCTTTAAATTCATACAAATATATATTAAACGTATAACTATTTTTTTATACCTTTATATTATCATACAACTAAGTTTTAGGAAATACTTTCAATAAAAAACATTTCCAAATTAAAAACAAAATTCTAGAACAACTTTAAGTCAACTACAGCTTTGCATGGTTCCAGAGATTATAAGAGTTTTTGAGTGACACGTGTTTTAGAATCAATTTCTACTCAATATATTGAATGCAAATATCAGGGATAGTTCATTTAAAAGCTTAATTGTGGTTTTTTACAAGTCTTATAGAATGACTTCTCCAAAAATTCGAGCCATGGTGGCAGCTAGTTCTTTTTAAAAATAGTTTCAGGGCGGTTTCGGTTTCAATTTGCTGCTGTGTCGGATCTTATTGATACCGACATAAAAACTACCTTTCTCTTAAAAGTTAAAAATCTCTTTTGCGTTACTAATTTCTACTGTTTATTTACAGTTTCCATCACAATCTACTTTGATTGTGAACCATGTATTAAGCACAATTTGTTTATCCTTGTTGGGCTTACCCATCACCCATTATCCACTAACCATCACACATCACACACAGCATACAAACACACTTCCAAACACACCTACACACTCCCACACCCACACCCACACTTTTTATTGAACATCTCAGGTGTACGTTTGTTAGCTATACAACGTATGACAAAGTAGTTTAATGTAATTGCTAGCCTGAGGCGCGAAATTTGGTTACGTGGCGCATAAAATTAAATTTCAAAATGGAATCGAATTTTCCAAAGGAACCAGAGACCAAGTCAAGAGATTGAATGCAAAGAATGTCGCTGTGCTGTGTGGAAAAATAATTTGAAAATGATATAAAAAAAGAAAGGAAACAAAAAATAGCACAAAAAATAAACGAAAACCAAATTAATACGTATGAGTGCTGCTGCGTATGAGTGTCAGGCGTTGAGTTGAGCCAAGTCGAGTCGAGTTGATGAAAGTGGCGCTTTGAGTTTGTTGTAAATTTCCAATTACAGGCGAGATATTGTCAAAGGATTCATGGCAGCATATTAAATTGCTGCGGTGTGAAAATTTTATTAAATCAAATGAAACTGATGCGCATGCCATAAATAAATAAAAAAAAAGGAAAATGTAAACAAGGACACGAAAAATAAGTCACACGATTAGAGTTCGTCTTAGTGCAAAGGATATTGTTTTCAACTGCTAGTCGAATGCTAGCAATTTGAGCTGTCAATTTCAATAATTTATGCATGCATTTTGTCATTAGCAAGAGTGCTGTTCGCTTTTCTATTTTTATTGCTTTTTACTTAGTTTTTAATTTTAATTTTCCATGCGAGAACTTTTCATTTATAAGTATTTGTGCAACTTTTTAGCTTTTCTTGACTGCCTTTTTATTGCAGTAGTAGTTGTTGTTGTTTTTGTAGTTGTTGTACCTTGAATGCTCACTGCTGCATTGACATGCTTGTGTCAATATTGACGCTTTTCCCATGAGTACATTGCATGTGTGTGTGTGTGTGCGTATATGCTTGTTTGCCAACAGCCAAGTGTGTGAAATCATCACCTTCCTTCCTGATGACGTTGAGGAAATATAATCTATTTTTGTTGCATTTACTTGCTCGTATTTGCATCGCTTTGCACGGCTTTGCCTGTTCCTTGCACACTGTCATAGGATCTTGTTTATATTTCATTCTAGCTTCGTCTCGATTCTACTGCTTTTCACCTGTATGCAAATAGTTGATAAATAGTAAATTTTTTTCTTCTGAACGATGTTTGTCAGACAAAGTAGTGTTGCCAGACTGCAAAATTTGTATATTATTCAACTCAAAAAGTGGTGGTGAAAATGTTTGCCATTTGTTTTTTTCAGCTCCTGACAATTTAGAGAGGAAAAAAAAACCACAAAGTCTTGTTTTCTTCATAAGCTGGATACAATGCTTTTATATATAATTAAATCCGGCTTCAGTGAATCTCAAAGTTAGTTTCGTTTCCGCTTCGTACAATTTTTATAGTTTGAGTTTGCTATTGATCTCTATTCTTGAGTTACGCTTAGACTTGCTTTGGCGAAAGTTGTTGCACTTCCGCTAAAGATACTCTAAATTGAATTGTTTGGCAGCTCTGCTGCAAGTTTTTCAAAGAACGACACATTTCAACATCCAAATAATGCAAGAGCGTATCAAAGTATTGTCAACGCAAGAATGCAGCCAGTGTGCGTTGGCAAGTTAGACGAAACTGTAATGAATGAAAAAAAAAGAAGAAGAACTACATCATTTACGCGTGCGGAAGTGGAAGTGACTTTCGTAGTTGAACATAGGTTGAAAGTTATCAAAGTTAGAGTTTCCCATTGTTGCAGTTTCTAAAGAATGTTTACACACACACACATACATATGAACTCACATATCCTTGATCCTTGTTATGTGCTAGGCAACAATTACTTATGCTTAAAGCTTAAAAAAACAAAAAAATTAACTCTGCACAAAAAAAAAGTTCTTATTTTATTGTATCTCTTTTTAAATCATCACACCTAAAAAAGTCCTTCAGGTGAACCAACATAAGCTGGAATTGCTAAAAATCCTTGCCTAGAATACTTAAATTAACTTAGGCTCGAATAAATTTTAAATAAACATATCGCATTCATACGTTTACTTGTTAAAATGTAAAAATCTCCAGTGTAACAATAAAAATATAGAATTTTTAATATCTATGTGTGTTTACTTATTCATTTCGATGAGGTTTTTCTCTTCCTCTCTCTTTCTCTTTTTATCTCATTTTCCGATTTTATATGAAAATCTGTGCTTTTACTGTATTTATGGTTATTTCAAATTGTATTGTTGTTATTGTTCTAGTTTAATAAATTATTTATAACTTTAACACTAGTTCATAACTAGATATTTGCATAACATTCAAAAATAAACATTTCTGCTATAAAAATATACAGCAATTTGCTGGACTTTTGGTAGCATTAAATCTCTTAATTTGAGCTTTAATATAAAGTGCTATTTAATAGAAGAAAGCTCAGTTAAAGTTGTATAAAATCCTTGTTGGTTTTATTACTGTTTTATGTATGAATGAAATACACTAAATAACAACAGTAACAAAATCAAAAAAAAAAAAAACCAAAAAAAAAAAAAAAGAAAAACATGTGAAACAAACCCGCGAACATTTCCACAGATTTCATTAAATTCAATTAATTTACAAATGGAACACAAATGTTTGAAAAATTCCACAACAACAAATTGTTTTTTAAATTAATTTGACCCTCAAGAGTAACTTTTGACCGCTGATTAGTCGTCGCTGTGCATGAAACAACGACCCACACAAGTCGAAAAGCAAGCACAGTGGGAAAAAAACGTTTGCTTTGTAAGCAATTTCGAATTTCGGAAAGTGTCAAAAAAAAAGATGTTGACTAAACCTTAAACTGTATTCAAACTGTTTCAAAATTTCAGCTCCTAACAACCAAAATGGCGGCTCAATGGTGCTAAGATCGTCCCCGTTCTTAAATTTTTTCCCCCCCTAAGATTATGAAGGTTCAGAAACAATTTCTGAAATAATTTTTGGAGACAATTTTATTTTTTTTTTTAATTTTTGTTTAAATTTATAAGTAAAATTCTCATTATTTTTGATGCACGTCTTCTAAAAATTACGTAGCTCAATATGAGACAATAACAAATATTTATTGTCAATAGAACTTTAACCCTTTCAGTATAATTATTATTTTTTTTTTTTTTTGTCGTTGAAATACGCTTGTAGGTTCCCACGTATTATTCGATCTTGAAAGCAAATGTAATTTCGGAAATTAAATAAAACTGAAAACAGCAACGGGAGAGTCCTCATAATTGTCATGCTCTAAATGAGAGTAAAATTAGTATTTCTTATGAGATAGAACGATTGTTGGTCTCCGCCAGGCCATGGTCTTACGGTTTAACCTTTTTGCTTATATTTCCTCATTTCTAATCAATTGAAATTGAAAATTCATTAATATTTTCGACTTATATCTTGTATCAAAGCTCTTAATTTGTAGGTACAGAAGTTTATGAATGAAATTGCTTAATACTTAGGGTACGGTGGGATAAAGCGTTTCGGTGGGTGAATTGTTTCTCTTGTGAAATTTTGACAGCGCGCTTACATTTAACCAATAACCAAGTGTCATACGGTCACGTGTTGCTTTCATTGCCACACAGTTTTTCATGATACAGCGAAGCGTTCAGACGTACATTGTATGGCTCTTCCAAAACAGTGGAAACAATTTTTTTCCAAATGTTTCTTATCGAGTGAATTTATCGTGTTTTATGCCAACTACTCAACACAAATTCAAGGTAAATTATCAGTCGTGGTGTTTTAATGTTGTTCCTAAAAATATAAAGTGTTTGTGAAATATCTATCGAGTGGTTATGTGATGCCAGTCATGTTTTCAAAATGAAACGTTTCACCCCACAAACTCCGTTTTAATGCGTATATAGTGTTTTTATGTGTATTTAATTAATTTTTATTGGTTTTTTGGCATTTTTCTATTCATTGCAACACATTCGACCGGCCATATCACTTGATATGCGTCAACATGGGCAACAGTGGCTACTACACCTGCCGAAAATGCGACTCTCATCACGATATTAGCGATGAATAATAAATTTTTAGATTTTTTACGATAATATTTTTAAATTTAGTATAAAAACCAGTTCAGCCTCAAACATATCGAGATCCATTTCTAAAAAGAGAAGTATGACTAGTAAAATAACTTAGAACTTTAAAATTCTGCAAAAGAATAAGAAACACAAATCCACCAAAACTACCCTCACAGATTTTCTAAAACCACCTTGAAAATCTCGATTTCGCATGTAAAAATAATATATTTTTATAATCTACAATATTTAAGGTTTACAAGGGAATGGCATGATTATTATTGTCTGAATCCTTTGACTTACAAAGATTTAAATTTTGTAAATGTATCTCCAATGTCAAAAGGATAGTACCAAATACATCAAAAAAATTCAAGAATATAGCTTAAGAAATGATTCAAGACGTATGATCTATCAAAGATTTCATTCTGGAAGATAATATTAACTAGAAAAATATAAAAAAAAATATTGTTCGCAGAAAACATGTCTCGTAATGTTTCTTCTTGAGTTCTTAAATGCAATGAACTAGATATAATGAAAGACACATCCTAAAGTAGACCTGTATAAGAAAAAACGACTATGAAGGACTATGAAGTTTTTATGTAAAAAAACGTTGTAATGTTAAGAGAAGTAGCTACACGCATAGAAATTTTTCGTTCATCGCAAATGAAAAATTAGCCAACTAAACTTCGTTTTCGAGTTTTATTTGAAACAAACGAATATTCAGTTGTCAACTTAAAAATATATCTTATATATATACCGCAAGCTATTTCGAACATTATTATTTATTATATTAACTGTCTGTCCGTCTTCTTCATCGCACCTCTGTTGCTATCTCCGTCCGCGCAAGAAAAAAATTACCAATTTGCTTATATAGAACAGTTTGTCCATAAAGTAACTCTAAATTATAAGCGTTGTGTGTATACAACAGTGGGGAAAAACAAATTTTTAAAAATAAATCAAAATTTAAAAATCATTCGCGTGTATGACAAACGAAATTAATTACCTGCAACTAAATGACGCGTTTCTCGCAACTGACTATTATTATGACAACTGTGTAAACGTTTGCAAATAACGATCCCAAGCACGACAAACGAAGTTCGGTTGCGGCAAACGTTTTTTTTTTCTTTGCGTGTAGAATATGTTTGCTTGATTTCATTAATTTTTTGAGCAACTTTTTAAGTAAAATTCTTTAATTCTCTTATAAATTAAAGTATTTTTTAACATACTCATTTATCCGCTTTTCATTTTTATACAACGTTGATTAAATTATATCTGCATTTTCATGGATTAGTAATGCTCATGATCAAAAGTTATGGTTTAGTAATGCTCATATTTCTAAGATCCAGTTTATTTGAAGCATTTCGAGAATGAAGAGCTTTGGAATAAAAATCCAAATTATTTTATTAAGATATGGTCCAACAAATTAAGTAATTCCAGTAAAAGAAACTGGCTAAAGAACCTCAAAGGAAATCAAGATTTCAAGTTATATTTGTTATAAGATCTCCTATGAGGATTGAGCAAGTGATATTGTGGATAAAAAAATCCACCAACGGATAAATATTCATGCTAGGCTCAACAGCAATATCTGATTGTTTCAATGACATATACTGAAGCTGAACTGGTTGAAGACGCAGATATGTTGCAGAAACCTTTTTGCATGATAATGTTGTAGGATGATTTTAGGTATCTTAACATACGCACTATTATCTACGAGAATAACCGAAGTAGCTTGAAGACAATACGAGGTGACGAAGTGAATCCACAAAGCAGTGTTGCTGTCAAACTGTAGACATGGTGGCCGACATTTTAAAAGAGAGTTGATTAAATTTCAAAAGCTTCTTGGATGATGTTGGTTAATGTTTTTTTATTGAGAAGAATGTGTTGTAATAATTTTAATAATAGTTCTTTTAAAATCACTTTGTGCGTCTTCAATATTTCGATCTGTTTAACTGTGATATTTTATATTTCCCAATGAAAACGATTTTGAATTTTTGAATGTGAGCTGGAAAATTGACCAATTTTTGTCTGATCCAGTATATCCAGTATTGTATTGGAGATTTAATCTTTTGATAGTTTTTGTTTTTTTTTTTTCGAATAGCAAGGCTGTAATAACCACAATACAGATATTGTTGAGCAATAGAATTTTAATTTACGATAACATGTTTTCTGTTGTTCTTTGATATTTCCTTGGCATAAATGCTCTTTGGAAGTCTTAATTTTTCCCAAAGAATTCATTTTAAATTCCAAAATATTACATGGATTTCCATATATTTCCTAATAAATATTTTCGTTTCGTATCTTTTTTCATTTGTAGCATATAAGCACCGATCTTATCAAAGAATTGTACAAAGATTTAAATTCGTATCAACCTTTATTTTCATCTTTGTACTTTTTTTTTATATTTTTGTTCGATTATAAAAATCCACTCATCATAAACATTCAGCACTCATAACTGCAGCAAAGTGCAGTTATACCGAGTAGAACATTAAATTTTGTTCCTTTTCTTGCCTTCGCCACAATTTTGTCCTACGATAATTCAGAGAAAAAAAAGCAAGATATTCTTAATTTGCTTCAGCTGCTCTTGCCAGATATTTGCATTCAGATACTTGTGGAATAAGAAGAAAAAAAATGCATTTATCTCAACATTAAATGATAACGCAAGCAAGTGTTCATTTCCGGTCATTGGAAGTTTTTATGGTTGCCTTAAAGTTAAGACAATATCTTAATCCGTCTTTTTAATTTATTCTGAAAGCAACTGAGGAATGCTTTTAATTAGTTTTAGTAAAAAATATCTGTAATATATTATTTTTTTTTTAATTAAGACGTCATTTGACTTGTGGATTTGGCCTATAACGTTAACTCGCACATTTTTTTTTTTAAATATTTGCTTACCATCAACAAGTACTCCAATGCTTCGCCTTCACATGACCACTAAAGGGTTCAACTCGACACAAGTGCAAATTTAACCATTCCGACGATGGCTCTTAAGGGATGCTGCTCGTAATGGAAAGGTCTTTGCTATCGTATGTAGCATCGTCATCATCATCATCAGTTGCTCAAGTGGTCAGCATACACTAGGAGAAAATATTTAAATGTGTCTAACACTTGGTACTATTTCACAAGCAACTGACTACTGTAGCTTGTTGGCTGAACACACTTAAAAAATTAACAACAACAACTGCAATGCATTATGCCGGCTGACTGGTGACTGCTATTATTGAGTTCGGTATAACTGTGTGTCATCACGGTCATCATCATGTGTTAATTGAAGAGGAATGTAAATTATTTAATAAATGTCTTATTTATTAAATTTAAATTGGCTCAATTGACCCTCACAATCGTTCGTTGGCTGTTACAGATCTTACCGCTTGAATGTTCCAATTTACACGAAAGCGACTAAGTGTGTGTGTGTGTGTATGTCAGTCTGTGCAACAACAACGAATCAATAGACTCAGTTTTTGTTATACATGAACATACTTGAGCTTCAATTATAATTTGTTTAGCTTGTTTGACATTTCAGTTGCATTGTGTTGATTATATTTGAAATGTCATGTTTTTGTGCTCTGAGATCAGAAACTTAATTCAATTTTATTTTCATTTTCTACACTTGAAATGATTGATAGTGACTGAAGTATAATTTGCTAGGCTGTCAATGGCCTCGTTAGAAATTATTTTCCTTTTAAGATGTATATTTAAAAGAACTGAACTTAAAAGTGTTGTAAAGAATAAAAGCAACCATAAGTAATTAAAGTAAAAAGAGACGGAAACACAAAATTAACCCTTACATCATAACTTACTTCAAAACCTTTTTGAATCCCGACTCTATTTAAACAGAAATTCTTCTGTTTATTAAAATTTGTGAAATGGCAGTGATATAGCAATTCTCTCTTTCTTTGAATAAGATTTTTTTTTTAATTTCTTTGATTACAAGATTTTATAAAATATAAGTAATAATAATGTGACGAAACAATATACGTACTGCTTTCAAATAACAGCGAATGGTTTTCTAATGTATGTTTATTTCAAAACTAGTCTGAATCGTTGTGATTGAAATAGTATAATTTTTCCCTATGCAGACATCTATAGAAAATATGGTCCACAACGCCAAAAACGAGATATTCCTGTCTCGGGTATCCAGTACTCAAGCGAGTGAAGATGTCCCCAAAAAAAGCAATTGGTTTGGCTCTCTGACCTGATACAAACATTTTCTAATACCAAACACAAGAATTGATGCCAGAAGAACGCGGTACCTCGATAAAACGTGAGTGCAATGTCATCTGCGTAATTTGTCCGAAATACAAATTTCCTTAATTCTTGGATGAATATAAATAGAAGCTTGGTGCTATTGCAAAATAGAATTCCCTCTTCTTTGCACCTGAGTGCACCTAGGGAATGTGCACCTGAGCATCACACATTGCAAGCTGATAGTTTTTGTACTTATTTAAGTGTGTTCATTTTTAGTAGTTTTAAAAAAAACAATTTATGTTTGGCGCTAAAAAAAATACGAATAATAATGGCGCGTGCGCCAATCAACATTTATGCTATTCTATCTCGCCGAAATTCAAAATAACCAATTAATGCGTTCGAATTTGAATACTTGTAAGACGGTGGCGTCCTGCCACGTTTGTCTCCTGTAAACAGTGCATATCTGAAAGTGTCCCTTCTGAGTATGAAAAACGCACGAGAAAAAGAACGAATTATAGAACGCGCCAGAGAAAGATCAACTTGCTTTAACGTATTCCAAGTCCAGGTAATTTTGCATTAGCACGTACGTGAACAAACAGAGATCAAACACGATTTGTCCTCCGTAATGCCCGAAAATCACGAAAATCGACCTGGAACCTCAAAAAATGTAATTCCAGTGGAACCCTTGGAGTAAACAGTTCTTTCTAAAAAACTTGAAATAGCAATTTTCCTCGGCTTTTATTTTTGCAAATTGTCTGAACAAAATATCCCCTTTTTTGGCGTTATTAACCATATATGCAATTGCATAGTTTTGCTAGCGTTTTTGCACCGATATAGCCTTTGAATATATCGCATATATAACCGATATATGCATAGTGAATAGCCTTTTTTTCGTATATAAAAATGATTATAAAGAACACAAAAATCACAAAATAAAATAAACAACACCTGCATAAATCAAGGACCCAGACTCACCACATATAATGTAAAGTCCATTGCATTGTAAGACAGATTTAAGTTTTTTCTTCAAAGTTATATACTTTCAATTACTGATTCCGATAGAAGGGATGTGGGACCCAATGTTTCGCTTGTTTTTGCTTAAAATGTGGTCCTAGTTCGTGTCGGTAAGAGTTTGGTAAGATCATAAAAATAAATTGTTATGCAATAAGCATGGATGCTGAGTGTAAACTGATATTGCAAGATTTGAATTATAGTGAGGTTAGGGTGTGCTTGGGCTTCAGTCCTACTCGCAAATATCAAATACTGCATGGATATTTAATCGTCAAAACTTTGATGCGTGGTTTTGGTTCGTGATCATAATTTGATCAACACCTGAACAAGCGGCTAATACCTTCAAAATGCATATTTTGGAATTGCTTTTAAAATTGGAAAGTCTTGGATATGGAAAGTATATGGAATCGGGAAAGTAATAATATAATCGTACATCAAATTAAATAAATCAAAACATACATTAAAAAAAAAACAGAAAAGAGAGTTTCCTGTAAAATTTCCATTTTGGCACTTACGATAGTTGGGCGCATAGGGGAGGCCATATTCTCTTTTGTTCTTCAAAACAGAATTACACGGAAAATTTGCCTGAAATTTCTGTCAGAAGTTTGAAAGCTTAACGAAGATCAAAACATGTTTTTCTGCAATTTTTGCCAACTCAGATCATATATTGCACAAAGTATATACTTAATCCCATCTGATAACACATATTACTAATGATTACTAAAACAACGAAAAAAACACAAAGAAATTGGCGTAAACTGGCAAAATTGCAAAACTGCAGTTTTTAGACGTTCGCGTCTTATGTTTTCTTAAAGAGCATTTTTTCATATCTGCAAACTCTCAAAAGCGGCTGATCGCGAATATCGTTTATGTTCCATTAAACGAATTTTAATTTTGGTTTCCTTTTTGTAATTAAAAACGTATGGTAACGTGACAGTCTTTTCTTTGTCTTGACAAAACTTAACAACCAGCCAAGGTTTTTAATTATCTCTGTTTAGTATGGGTTTTTCTATTAAAATTTAGTGCTTTATCTCTTTGTTGATCAATTAGCTCTAACACAGTCTGACAAAAATTAATTCCTTTGATAGAAAGTAAACTTAATTTAAAATGGCTCTACGCTCAATTCCAAAATCACATAACGTGAAAGTCTATTTAAGACACTTATAACTTGTAAACCTTAAACTTGGAATAGAAATAAGGTTTGTTCTTAAGAAATTAATGAAATTTTTCTATTTTCGCTTAGTTTTACCCAAATATAACAAAATATTTATAATAATGCGATTGCTAATTGGTAGACTAAATTTGTGGCCATACATTTAATCCTACATTTTTCATAACAAACGCAACTAAAATATCGAGTATAAAGTAAATAAACTGTATAAACTAGAAAGAATATGCTTAGAAAAATCAATACTTACAAATTTAAAAGTGGTAAATATTTTTAAGCACACTGAAAATATATTAAACACTGAGCAGAACATCACATTAATGTCATTCTATGAAGCCAAAGAAAATTGAATGGGCTTCGCCAGGAGTCAAACAGTCGTATTTGGTAGTTTTTGTCCAGTTTTTGAGATAACATCAGGCTAGCAGTAGCAGTAAGACTGGAATGTCAAGAATGCAGTTCGAAGTGTTGTTGTTGCTCCAACAATCAAATACAAACAAAAACGCACACTTTTGCAATTTACTCTATCACATACACACACAAACACACACACAAACAGAGATTCACAAAAATATGCGTATCCCATATAAAATTTCTTCATTTGATGTCCTGCTACTTGTGTTTTTGCTTTGTTTCGTTGTCCTGTTGGTTGTTTGTTTGTTTGTTTGCTTGTTATTCCATTTGTTTGCAAAAATGCTGCGCACAAAAGAAGCAAAAGAAAAAAAAAAAACAAAAAACATCAGATTTTCGTGGAAAACTAGGGAAAAACTGCCACTAAATGACAAAGCGTTGCTTGCATCTAGATATGCGGGTGTCATTCAACTCAACGGCAACGACTGCAGCTGCGGGATTGTTGCTGATGTTAATGTTGTTGCTGTTGATGCTGTTGTTTGCCATCATCAGAAGCAGCTTCTCTACCTTTTATAAACAGACAATGGGACTGCACTCAGACAGAAACAATAAACATGTAATTTTAATTGTGGCAGTAATGCCTGCATGTTTTTGTGGTGACGCTGGATACTTTGGGAGTTTCTCAAGATAATTATTTAAAATTTCTACTTTTAAAGGTGCTGAATTGTGTATAACTATGCAGATGCATTCGAAACATCCGTTTGTTCGTATTGAAATTTTCTGATCCTTCTGATCGCGTATCTCTTTAACTTTATGGAACTGTCATTCTGAGAATACATATGAAAGATTTTCATTGATTAATATTAGAGTTCAGTAGATAGCACTCCTTAACATTAGGGCAATTCAAAATCTTGTGTATTTAAGATTGTAAATTCGTGCAATTGTAAAAATTTGCCCAATAATTGTGAACGGTCTTTTTCGGCTTACTTTGCAACACTTCTTTTTGCGTTTTTTTTCCCCCAATCAGGTGTCAGTTTGCAATTCAGTATTGCATTCGTATAGTAGATAAAAACTATGGGTTTTTAGTTTTGCATATTTGCAAAAGCGCAGTAAGTACATCTCTGTATATCCAAGCCCTAAGGCTTTATAGCATTTAAAAAATTCAAGAATACGTTATAAAACTTATCAACCATTCATTACACATTTTAAATATTAATATCAAGGATTTGAAATTTAATTTATAAGAATTAAAAGAAATTTCCAGGTATGATGTTAGGTTGTAAATTCCGGATCTCATCTTGATAGTTAATAGGTCGATTGATTAGAGCAGTGCTCACATGTGTGAGGCTGATAATCAAGTTCTATTTTAATGTGTGTAGATGAATGTAAATAAGGATTAGAGCAAATTTCACATATGCAAGGTTAGAAGGATGGGATCTAGCAGGCATATGCCAGGTGAGACGGACATGGTCTCGCTCTGGACAATCATGTTTAAATTTAGTAAGCTTGATAAGATGATGTATTGCGCAAACATAGCCCGGAAAAATATGAGATATTCTCGGGCGAGCATAATCCAGATCAACCTCGGTACTGGAGATAATCTAGAACAGCGGGGCCCAAGAAATTTTAAGCGCGGGCCAATGCTTAAAAACACAAAAAAAAAATCACAAAATGTTACTCCTCGTTGCGTTTGGCAAAAAATCAAACAAAACAAAAAAACAATTACAATCCAATAAAATCACATGTCATGAAAAATTACTCAACACTTAACTAACGGGACAATCAGCTTCAGCATCGACATCATCGAGAGTTCATTTTTTATTTTGACTTTGCATGCATTTGTTTTGGAAAAGTTCGCTGGAAAATGTGCTGAACACCGAACGAGTGTGGTTTGTGTTTTTGTTTTTTGCAGGCGTTCTTTGATTTTGGCTCATCGCAAAGACAAAATCATGATAAAAAAAAAATTTGTATGAAGGGCCACGCGGGCCATACGCGCCACTACGTGGGCATGTTTGGTCTAGAATCTTAAGTTTAATTGGGTTCATCTATTCGTTTAGAGTAATAACGTCTGAAACAATATTGAAGTCATCACAAGCACTTCCCAGCGGTTCAATTTGCAAGTAATTTATTCTACAAAAGTTCATTTAAAGTAACTCAAAAGATCTTCTACGACGAAAAGGAATATTAAATTAAATTTTACTTAATAAGTATGGACTGTCTACATATCCATGTAAGAGCTTAACAATCCAACTAACATAAGCACAGTTCTCCGACTTTTTAAAGTTGAAAGATTTAAGAGCTGTTATCGACATTCATAAGGTGGTAGATGGAAAGCTACAATAGAAATTGCTTAAGCAGGACAGAAGACATTTTTTCTGAACTGATTCAATGTCGTCAATGTAGCAACCGTATCGTAAACACAATATAATTGAATAATATTCAAAGATAGGCCGCACTAGTGATGTGAACGAAGTTTTGGTTATAAAGGGATCATTAAACTCTTTTGCCCATCGTTTCATAAATCCTGGGGTACTATTTGCTCTACTTATTATTTTAGTTATATGAATATGATACTCTATCTATATACTCTACCATTTAGCAAATGCTATGATGCAAGACCATTTGCATAAGATTGTGAATTGCTCTATTGTGTTTCTTGCTGTATCAAGTCTATTATTGTAACTCATGAAATGCAATTTTACCGGTAAAAATTGAAAAAGTTTTTTATTTTAAGCTAATTTACCTGTCATTCTTACAATCAAATAAAGCACAATTCTTTTTCTAAATGTCAATTTAGAAACAATAATTGAAATATAAAAGAATTCTGAGTAATCTTATTCTCTTTTCCATCAGGTATTCTCAGAGTACACGCTAGTACTGAAAAACTTGCATCCAAACAAAAACTCATCCTGGACCTGATCTTCTTATCGAAATATACTGGACTTTAAAAAAACACCAAAAGTTACGACAATAAAAACACAAAATACCGTTACAGAAACAGACATCATCATCATAATCGTCAAAATCACCATTAACATCATCATCATCATCGTCAACGCCATGAAAAGTTGTTGTCAATAAAACGATTTATTAATACAAGAGCAGTTAAATTAATACACTCGAAATAAAGTTACAACAATAACATAAATAAAAAAAGAAAATAATAAAAAAGAATACAAAACACACAATACGAGTACAACAGCAACATGTACGAATACAACAAAGTATAAACCTAACATTAAGGAAACTGTGAATGTTCCTGAAAATTACCTGCAAAGACCATCGAGAGCACAAAACGACAACAACAACAACAACAAAGTGAGAAGAGAAAAAGTCATATAAAAATGGGGCAATAAAAAAAGTTTTAACATAAAATAAATGTTGCCTAACAATGGGCGCCACAAGCGATGGTCCACATGACCACACAACAGCACAACCGACACCAACACCAGCAGCACCTCCACACTCAGCACATGAACCTAGTTAATGCAGTTATTAAGTGTTACCGAGTGAATGAAATGGAATCATGAAATGTCAATTAGCGGAATGTTGTTACTTGTTATTTTTTTGTTGCTTTTCGTATATATATTTTTTTTTTCAACAGCATGAGGAGCAAAGGCACAAACACCCGAAACCAAGCTTTTTGTACAAATTTTTGCAGATTATGTGGGTGTATTTTTTTATAGTTTACTGTAAGTTTTATTGACTTTTTTATTTTTATTACTATTTTTTAATCTCACGCATTATTTGGAGCGGTAAGTTTATTAGAGCGTTTTTAGGGATATTTTCCGGTGCTTCATACTCTACGCTGCTCAATGAAGCTTGGAAAATTTACTGGTTTTTATTATTTGCGGTTATTGGGCGTGTTATTTGGCAATTATGTTAAGTACCTTGCAGCTATATTCAACAAACTTCACTTTTCTAAGTACTAGTGCCGCAGGAGATATTGTGTTGGAAACCCCCTGCTGCCCAAGTGCTTATCAAAGAGATTCTGTTGTCGACGTAGAGGTGAAAGAAGTTAAAAAATTAAGCTCAAATCTGGTTAGGAGGCAATTGCTTCCGTGTTAAAGACTTAAAGTTAACAAAGTTTACAGACTTTGTCGAAAACATGCAAGGAATGAAGTTGGCAAAAAGTTTTTTCTTTTAAAGGAGTATTTTGAAAAATTGATAAAGTATTTTCTAGCCCAATCTATAACCAGTCTATAACAAGGGCAATCATTCTTGTTTAATACAAAAACCTATGAGAGAAGGTGTCACCATCAAACTTTTTTATTTGTGCTCGAATTATTAAAAATAGCCATCGTGAAACTTGAAATCATCACATCAAATATTACTGATGATATTACATCGAATTAAAGATACTAAGAAAATATTTATTACATACCTACATATGTGGACTTTTCCAATGAAACTGATGAAATAACTGCTATCAAACACATTTGATAGGATAAATGTCATTGTTTTGTTGTTCGAGCATGTTAATGACTTGTGCGAACAATTATCGTGGGTTCAAGACCAACCGAAAAAAAAACATTTCGAAAATCTGTAAAAAAATACCCTTTAATCGTATGCAGAAAAAGTAGTTAAGTTACTAATAGAAAGATTTGTTCTCTGCCAAAAGATTCCTGCTAGTTGTCTCGTCAAATTTACAGAATAAGTTAAACTAAAGTAGCAGAGTGGATCACAGCGAAAATCAAGTAAGTTAATGTAGCGACCAACGAAACAGCTGTCTAGTCTGCTGTGTGATTGCTCTATATAGAGTTGTTGTTGTTGGTTTTAGATTTCTTCATTAACTTTATTAGCTCAACAATTAGACTTAATAATATAAATATAATTGTTCTATTTCAATTGGGCTTGTAGTTCGGAAAATTAGTTTTATATAAATTGTTAACACGAATTTTATTTTTTTATTAAAAAATTTTTATTAAAAAAAAGGATTTATATTTTTGACAAGGTATGTTTTTTATACAAAACAAAAAAGAATCAATTGTTTTGACAAATGTTTTTGTGACATTATCTGAGATAAGAGGATTTATTAACATTCTTTTTGTCTTTATTACTCTAGTGTTTATAGTATCTCAGTTAAAATGTTATTGACTAGCCCACTTTCACGTATCTATTAAGATTAATTTTATTTTTTTTTTTAAATTAAAAATAAGATCAAGATATATATAATATGATAAAATGGGTTTAAAATCTTCATATCTATATTATTATATAAAAGGGTTCTCTCTGATTTTTATCGTTCAATCACGGGGTAACCGCTGAACCAATTTTAATAATTCTTTCACTATTCAATTGCTGTAAAAGGCGACCCTTCTACTGGGTACTACGCTTTTGGTAAAACTTTTTATTTAATTATTTAAGAATTCATGCATTTTAATCCATGCTGCCATGGTATGTATAAGCAACACAAAAAACAGCAAACAGTAGCTTAAGCTCTTTGTTGAGAGAGAGAGAGAGAGAGAGAGAGAGAGAGCTGAAAGTCTACAACTTACCGCGCTGCCATTTTAGAGCCCGAACAGAATCAAATATCGTTGCGATTTGCGATATCACAAAGCAATAGAATGCATGCAAATGTACGAACACGTCCAGAACATGGTGTAATTAACAAGGTGGTAGTGAATTTTCAATCTCTCTCACAAAAATTAACTCTCGATCTGTCAAAAACAGCTGATTGCATACATATTTTTAGGCAAAACATAGTTTGTGAAATTTCTGCCAATAGGGGCTTTCAGACGAACGTACATGTCGTTCAATAAATCGTATTTATTTTGATTTTACTTAAATGAAAATCTTTTCATTTCAATAAGAAGCCACTCTTTATATTTCAATAAGAAATATTCTTAAATTAATAGAATGAATTAAACACGTTTGATTCTTGAGTCTTTATTTAAAATATGTTTTCATATCATATGTATACTCCCAAGCAGCGCTGGGAACGGGTATATGATATATATAATATATATAATATATATAATATATATAATATGATAAAATGGATTAAAAATGTCCATATAAATAATATAAGGTGCCCCGAATTACTCCTTCAAGTTCGTAGAGACATGGTTCTGGTCATTTTCTTACTGAGACATTTTGAATCAGAATTTCCTTCAGTCAGCTTCAACAATATTCATTTTTTTATATAGTAAAAAAAAAAAATAAAAACATTTTTAAAAAAATACGAGAAAAATTGCATTTATACAGTCAACGATCAATTTCACGAAAAGTGGTTTTGGTAGAATTCTATACTTAAAGGCTCATTACTCGATATGTTGCTCTAGTAAATAGTTGAGTTAGCACTCAAACTACCTACTTTCCTATCCTATTTTAATTGAACAAATACAGTGACGGAGTTAAAAAATAAAAATATAATAAAAGTTGATTGGGAAAAAGTGCAATTTTTACTTATAAATAATATTTTTGTACACTTTAAAATAAAAAATTTCAAGAAAGTTGGTTTCGAGAAGAACTGTTTTAAATTTGAAAACATCAGTTCTAAATATTCTTCTTCTTACCTAAATGAAGAGGTAAATCATTAATTAAACCATTTCTATCAATTCTATTTTTAAGTTTTAGACGTTAACGGCGTATCAAATCCTCTAAAATGGGTAAAAACTTCCAAAAGTATTATTTTTTTGTATTTATTTTCATGGTGTAATGTTTACTGCAACTAATCCTTTTTGTAATGTAGATGTGGTTATTGACAGACTAACATATTTTTTGACCGGTTTTGCATTTTTTATCATTCCATAATGGAGTTAGTTGATATTAGCTAACTTCTTTTGTGTCTCTTAATATTTCTAGTAATTCCTAGTAACATTTCTTTTTTTTTTGCATTTTTTCATATAAAACAATTTTTGTTCAGTTTACCCATTACTACAGACACAAATTACAGAAGAATCCTTGTAATATATAGTAACCAGCACGAAATAAGCCATTTTGTATAACGAAAACGCACATTAAAAGATAAGTAAAACTCAAGAAGCAATCGGTTTTGTTTGAAAGTTGTGTTGATCGTTTCCTTTTTGATGTTCGTGTCTTCTTTTGTGACACGGATTGATGCGTGTATCTCTATTTGGGAAATACGTTGCTTATAACAGTTTTATCAAAATGGATTTATTGTTATGTTTTATGTTTTTACGTATGATGTAAATAAATAAATAAATAACTGGTAATTTCATCCCTTGAAAGGACTTTGACCTAGCTTCTTATGATCAATTGTGTTGTGCGTGTTATTAAGTTTGTACACAATTAACCGAGAAACAGACCTACAGGCTTAACGCCGACTCCGAACGGCGATGAACGAAATGTTCTCGTTCTCAAGAAGCTTTACATGGCAATTTGATTACTCTCTGAGTTTTGCCATTGTCTGCAGAGAGGTGGCGGCCGTACAGAAAAATCATTTTAATTCAAATAATTTTCTGTCGCTGCTGGGATTCGAACCCGGGTCTCCAGGTTCATTAAATAAAGTTAATAAAGTTGTAAGAAATAATCTAAAGAAAAGGTCCTAAAGAAAAGGTCCTCGAGGTATCAAAATTAGTTCCTTAATATAACTTAAATAAGGATAATGTTAAGGAAGCATGCAATATTTAAATAACTTCTTCAATTATTCATCCTCAGGCTTAAATATTATCAAAATCTGCAATTACTTCTTTTGTATCTTAATTTTTTATTTCATATTACCAACAGGTCATATTCGTATTTTCTTCTCCTTGACTCTAATCAAAGCATTTACATTATTATTTATCATCTTAGGTACGTGTATCTCTTGGCATCAATATCAAAAGCTTATTTTCTCAGGACATTTACTAAGAACGGAAATATATTGATTAAGCCTGTGGATTGAATAAGTCTTGTCGCCGAAATGTTTCAATGAAAACCACACAACAAAGCTGAAGCAAAAATGCAAAATTGCGACTACAACATCAACAATTACAAACGCAACAAGGATAATACAATTACGCAAATCCTTAAGCAATTTATCTTATCAGCATCTTCATCCTAAGCCACAAACTAAGCATAATTGTTGTTGCTTATTTGGTGCTTGTTTAACAAAATGACCACAAACTGCAAAATAGCCGCACACAGTCACATTAAGCGGTACACGCATACATGATCATCACAAGCCCACACACACTCGCAACACACACACAAGAACGCACTGGTACATTGGAGCGTATCCAGGACAATTAATTATAGTACACGCGCAAGAGGCTCAAGGAAGAACACATTTAGCTAGCGGTAAGGACAAAGTCATCGAAGGATATACAAATGGAATTAATTTCACTTTGACGATAGCTTAATTAGGCAATTTGTATGTGTAACACTAGTGGCAAGAATAACAACAACACAAATAGTTGGGACATACATTGCTTGTGAAGGAAATGTTCCTATAGAACAACGACATCATCCTTCATATATACGACTCAGTCGAACAAATCAAGATTATTGACTAGGCAGCATGCAAGAAGATCACAAATAACAATACTTGATCAATTTATCTAGGCAACGATTCTTACTAGGACAGAACGGAGTCTCAAAACTACAAACTAAGGTTATTTATGTACTTAAATAAAGATAAGAGTAATAAAAGCAAATCTTTATAAGCATCATCATAATATTTGGTGACCTTATTTCTTATTGATAGCATATAAAAGTTGCATTTTAAAATAATTTTAATTTTAATGCACCTTCGAAAAAAAACTATTACAGGAAATAGGTAATAAAAGTTATAAAATATAATAAAATAAGGTAACTATTTTGTTGAAGTGGCGGCCAAACCCTGGTTCAATCTCAATCTGACACAGAAAGTTTTTTCAATTGAATTTAATTTTTCTGTTCGGTCGTCACCTCTCTTTGCAGACAATGGCAAGCCTCAGAGAGTAAATAATGCCATGTAAAGCTTCTTGAGAACATACACATTAGCCGTTCGGAGTCGGCATAAAACAAGTAGGTCCAGTTCTCGTTCAATTGTGCACAAACATTTTATAAAACGAACAACACAATTTGATCATAAGAAGTTCGGTGAAAGTCATTTCAAGAGCTGACTGGCCGTTTATTATTATTATTATTATGCTAAATATGTTATAAGTAAGCATATAGATCACAAGTTTTTTTTAATTTTTAGATAGTGTGTATATAAAAAGAATATTTAGACGAAATATTTCATAAACAGTATATTAAATTTACTTAATATTTGGTTTGTCTCATTTCGAATCACGTATTTAATAGGTAAGTATATTATTCTAAGAGTGGGCACTAGTGCACTTGGTGTAGTTGGTGTAGATCAGGGATGATAACACAATTTATTTGAATAGTACAACAATAATTTCAACGAAATGCTAACATCAACAATGAAGGGTTGCATACGTCGCACGATGAGAAATAAGCACCAACGATACGCACATAAAAGCAACAATACGAATATGATTTTTTACACGATCGCAGCATTTACCAAATAAAATAATGATATTTTATTTTATTTAATGTGACCTTTTTAATTCAATTATTAAAACTAATTGTTTAGGTCAAACATGTTAATGAAGAAAACAACAAATTACACCGCAGACTAGACAGCTCCCAGTGGCGAATGGATCGATCCGTCTATGAAGTCGTTTTCAAGACACTAACTCCGTGATAGACGACGGATCGCTCCACTTTCATTGTTGTCGTCTAAGACATTTTCGAACAAATTAGGAAAACGACTTCGTCTTGAACCACAAAAGGGATCCACGTACTGCAAAGAGTACACGTTCGCTCAAAAATAATTTTGCCTCGTGTGCAGTGTTGCCCGTCTAGCCTTTTTGAGGCTAGATCTAGCCCTTTTTATTGTCGTCTAGCCTCGAAAAATACTATCTAGTCTCTAGCCTTTTTTTAGCCTTTTTTTTTGTTTCGTTCTAGCTGTTACATTTAATTCCAATAAAAGCACTCAGTTTCCAAGTTTTAACAGCATATATTCAATTCGTGTTTCTATTAATTTCAATGCTTTAAAAATCTTGGTGTTTGAAGTGCAATTATAAAAGAAAGTTAATAAACGTAAAATATGCTTGCGTCAGCTCGCCTCGTGGTTTCTTGATTATTTGACATTTGCTATTCACTCGTTCGTTTGTTTGGCAGTGTTGCCAACTGTTGGTAACAAGTCTCTCCCCGGTAAGCGGCTGTCTGAAAGCTTCCCTAAGTACCTCCAACATCCAACACTGCCAACTTTACAGCCGGACGCAACAAAACTCCATCAGCTGTTTGAACCGTAGCGCGGCGGACTTGTCCATCATTAGCTGTTATCGTTTCGATGACCTTGCCTTTCAGCCAAGTATTTCTTGGTTGGCTCTCATCAACGACAAGAACAATATCTCCCACAGCTATAGGTTTTGCCTTGTGAAACCACTTTGATCGTCTCGTGAGCGTGGGCAACATTTCCTTAAGCCAACGACGCCAGAACATATTAGCAAACGTTTCAGTTTGACGAAGATTCATTTTGTAATCTATATTTTCTAACTCGCAAAACGGCTTGGCTCCATTTGAACTTCCAAGTAAAAGGTGGTTAGGAGTTATTGCCTCTTGGTCTTCGTTTTCGAGTGAAACATATGTGAGAGGGCGTGAGTTAACAATGAGCTCAACTTCCATCAGAGCTGACCTTAAACTTTCGTCTGTGAACCGTTGAGATGGAAAAAGCTTATACAAAATAGTTTTAACAGACCTCACCAAGCGCTCCCACGCTCCTCCCATATGTGGCGCCGCTGGTGGGTTAAATTTCCAGTCGATGCCTTTATATGCTAGTTGTCTCTGCATCTCAGGAATGTTTTGATTAGTAAGCTCTTCTCTCAGCAGCCTGTCAGCACCGCGAAAATTCGTACCATTGTCACTATATATTGTTGTGGGAATTCCGCGTCTTGCCACAAAATTTCTTAAGCACATGAGACAAGAGTCCGTGCTGAGACTATGTGCAATCTCAATGTGAACGGCTCGAATCGTTAGGCACGTCAACAGCATTCCCCATCTCTTTTTTGCCTTTCTATTCTCCGTGACTATCATAGGACCAAAGTAGTCTATACCGACATGAGAAAATGGTCGTGTGAACGCCGAAAGTCTTTCTCTCGGCAGTGGTGCCATAAGTGGAGGTTGTGGCTTGGCATTGCTAATTTTACAAGTCTGACAGAGTCTTCTTACGTTTTTATACAAAGGTCGTAGCCTTGGGATGAAATAAATTTGTCTCACCTCGTTAATGACAGTTTCGTGATTCAGGTGGTGATAAGCCTTGTGATAATGGTCAACTACTAAGCGAGTTACGTGATGATCTGTAGGAAGAACAATATAGTTTCGTGCATATTTATTTGCCAAGGAAATGTTTTCTGCGCGGTTTTTTAAACATATAACATCATCTTCGTCCATGTAAATATTTAGTTTATAAAGAGTGCTTTCTTTTGGTAGCTGTCTTTTAGATTTGATCGCTGTCCATTCGTCAGCAAAACTTGCCATCTGAGCCGCTTTATAAAGGAATATTTTAGCTTTTATTAAATGCTGTGAAGAAATAGTTATAGTTAGGTTTTGATTTTTTATTTTGCTATACAGTTTTTCAATTAATAATATCCAATTAGCTACCGCTCGATACAATCTGAACCAGCTAGAAAAATAGGCAAAGTTTACCTGGACTGTGATTAGACTTCGAATGTATAAAAACCGTGGGCGCACTTCGCTGAAATCCAGGTCTCCTAAATCACTGCCTACAGGCCACTCACTTTCGGGTTGATGCAGAATTTTCGGACCATTGAACCATTGATCGTGAATAGTTGCAGCAGGCGTGGTTTTTGTTGCTATATCGGCGACGTTGAATTTTGTCGGTATCCATCTCCATTGAGATACGTCAGTTAATGTGTGGATTTCTGATACACGAAACATAACGTATTGTTGAAATTGACGCGAGTCGTTGCGAATCCAGTTAAGCACAGTTTTTGAGTCAGTCCACAAGATGTTTTCCTTGAATTCAGTTTTATGTTCATTTCGTACAGTTTGCATGAGCCGAGCTCCAATTACGGCCGCTTGCAGTTCAAGGCGGGGTATTGAGAGTGGACGAAGTGGAGCTACCTTTGTTTTTGCTGCAACTGTTCGAATTTCAACTTTACCACCATAATCAATACGAAAATATGAAACAGCTGCGCATGCATTTTCACTGGCATCTACAAATGTGTGCAACTGCACAGTGCATCCTTTAAGTGCCATTTTAGATGAATAGCACCGCGGTATAGTAACAGTAGTTATCAGTGGTAAGTAAGAAACCCAGTCGCGCCACTTGACATATAAATCATATTTAATTTCTTCATCCCATTCCATTCCACAACGCCATATATCTTGTAAGAGTATTTTGAGATATGTCATAACGCACGACAGGAAACCTATAGGGTCAAACACCGACATCAGTACACGCAAGACTTCACGCTTTGTGGGAACGATTTGCTGATTTAAAATATCTCTTTGAAGGTGGATGATCTTTAAAATATACCTAAAAGTATCAGACTCTGCATCCCAGTACATTCCCAAGACCTTTTCATATTGCGTTGGACTATCGTTTTGGGAAAATGTCTTGTGTTCCACACTGTTGCTATCAGTAAGCGCTTCTAAAACTTCCGGCGAATTTGAAATCCAGTTTCGCATATGGAATCCTCCTCGTGCATGAATATCGCGAACGTCCTTTGCGAGTGCTATAGCTTCATCGATGGTATTTGTCGAATCAATAAAATCGTCCACGTAGTGGTGTTGAGTGATGGCTTCCACAACTCTTGAATTGTCTTCTGCATGCATTGTTGCATTTCTATCACGAACAAAGTGCGCAATGCACGGAGAGCAGGAGGCTCCGAATGATAAAACGTTTAATTTAAAAACTGAGATGTCGTTACTTTGTTCATTCCACCATACGAACCGCTGAGCGTCTGAATCTTCTGCGCGCACTCTTATACGGTGAAACATTTCAGCTATATCTCCACAGATAGCTATTGGTTTCATTCGAAAGTTGAACAGCACGCGAAGTAAAGGTACAAGTAGATCTGGACCCTTAAGCAAAAAGTCATTTAAAGCATATCCTTTTGTTTTCGCCGCAGCATCCCATACGAGACGTATTTTATTAGGTTTATGCGGATTACGCACAATAAATATTGGTAAGTACCATATCTTACCTCCTTTTTGTTTAATAGCTTCGTGTGGTAGCTTTGTTGCATAGCCTTTGCTGAGAAGATTGTCAATTTGTTGTTTTAAAATAGAAGCCAAATCAGGATCTTTTGCCATTTTCCGCATAAGACACTGCAAGCGTGAAATTGCTGTCGGCAAACTGTCTGGTAGCTGCTGAACCTCGTTCTTCCACAACAAACCAACGACAAAGTGATTTTTCTGAAACTCGCACGTTCTTTCTAAGATGTTTATGGCACCCTGCTCTTCATTAGAGAGCACAATGGTTTTTTGAGACTGGACTCCCATTATATCTTCAGATAGATAATTTTTAATCAGTGTGTGGATCTCACTGTCGCTACTGCAGTGGCATTTATGTAAGTTGAGATTTCCGCTTTGCGTTGACGAGCTGCCGCCAAAAAGAGTCCACCCTAGTCTAGTTTTTATTGCAATGGGTTCATGCCAAGCACCCTCTCGTACTTTTAGCGATATGGACAAATTTGGGTTGTTTGCTCCGATTATTAATTTTGGAATGACACCTGCAAAAGAGTGGAGAGGAATGTCTCTAAGATATGAATATACACGTTTAACCTCATCTGCTAACATCGATTCAGCAGTTAAGTTGAGATCTTTTACAGTGTGCACGTCTCGCAATGGATGCAGCTTTGTTTTTGAATCTAGTGATGAAATTTTTAAATTGAGCCTTCGCGAATTTTCATCGTAACGAGTGACGTCACCAGTCCAACGTAAGCACAATGGCTCCTGAATGCCATCTTCTCCAAGATCATTTGCTAGCATCTCATCAATCAGCGTTAAACTGGAACCGTCGTCCATAAAGGCATAAGTTGATATTGTTTTGTTTTTGCTATGTAAAAGCACTGGCAGAATCCGGAAAAACAGTTTGGAAATATTTGCAGAACTACGATGACTATTGAGTGAGCTAGCGACTATTGAACATGGTGCATCGTCTTTAGTCTCATTAAGTTTATGTAAAAGTCGGTGATGCCTTATGATACATCCATCAACTCCACACGGCTTATTAAACCAACAGCGCCGCTGATGATTACCGAGGCACTGGCGGCAGAGTTTTTTGTTCTTCACAATGTCCCACTTTGCGCCTGTTGAGAGGGCAGCGAATTTTGCACAATTAATTAACTTGTGTGCTTCATTGCACGCTGGACACTCAAGGTCAATTGTAGGAGAACTATCTCTTGCCTGCGAGTGCGCGTTAAAACGCGCTTCTTTACGTGCTGGCTTCTTGTCTTGCATAGTAGTCAGAACAGGTGCTGTGACTTGGCATGCCGCTTCGGCGATATTGTAAAGCCAGTCTGAGAAATCTTGAAGATTTGGATTTTCTATAGCTCTTGAGTGCAGTGCCCAAGACAGCTTAGTATCTGGACTCAACTTATCTAAAAGTTCCATCATGAGCGTAGGGCTGTTCATATAATTTGTTAGATTGCTAGCACGAATTGTTGCACACATATTGCGTATCAAAAAAGCATATTCAATAAGAACTTCTAATTTATTTTTTGGTACTGAAAAATTACGCGCGCTTTCTATTAGTGTATTAATGATATGTTCTGGCCGCCCAAAGTACATTTTTAAAGTTCTAATAACATCTGGAACCATACAGGGTAGAAGAAGACAATTACGCACAGATTCTCTTGCTTTACCATGAAGGCATTTTTGCAGACGAATCATATTTTCTTCATTCGAGTAGCCAGCGACACGAGTGCTTTGTTCAAAGGCGCTAAAAAAAATGGGCCATTCTGTTGGGTCTCCACTGAACGCGGGCAAATCCTTTGGGACAGATTGCCTAGCCACTAGCTGCGATGTTGTCAAATCACCAGCATAATGAGTTGAGGTTACTTGCGGGTTTGCGCACAAAGGCGTGCTATGATTATTGCGCACGGTGAAATTTGGAGCCTGCAAATTTGCTGTTGGCTCGCAGTTTGTTTCTGCAGCGTGTGATATGCTTCCTTGACAATTGGGTCTTGCATGTGGTTGATCAAATCTTTGATCCTTAACTCCTCTAGAGTTTTCCGGTTGCTTGTCACGAGCACGTGATATATCGGCTGCTATACCTAGACCCTCGCTGTCATCATCAGACTGCGATGCAAGTAAGATTTCGTACTTTTGGCGTAAAAATTCTTGACGCAAATGCAACTCCTCCTCCAATTGTTGCAACTTCAGCTGCCTACGCTTCGAAATAACTGGCTCATCTTCCGCTTGCTCCGTTGAAGCCTTGCGCTCTATGTTCGATGTCGGTGGCTGTACCTCACTGCAGCAACTTGAATTACAGCTTTCCATATTCGCGTAGCTAGTGGCCGCAAGCTCGTTGCAGCTGCCATCGATGTTGGGGTCTATTGTCGAGCCGGCTTGAGACATTGCAGTACAGATTTATAAATAATTGATGATAGTTAACAAATAAAATACAAGATTTTTAAAGAATGTTACATTTAATTCCAATAAAAGCACTCAGTTTCCAAGTTTTAACAGCATATATTCAATTCGTGTTTCTATTAATTTCAATGCTTTAAAAATCTTGGTGTTTGAAGTGCAATTATAAAAGAAAGTTAATAAACGTAAAATATGCTTGCGTCAGCTCGCCTCGTGGTTTCTTGATTATTTGACATTTGCTATTCACTCGTTCGTTTGTTTGGCAGTGTTGCCAACTGTTGGTAACACTAGCCTTTTCTAGCCTTTTTTGATATATTGATAAGATGTATGGACCAGAGATCTGCATGAATGGATTAATTTGTTGTTTCAAGTTCGTTTAATTTTTCAACTCCCTTCAAGTCGAGGCAGAGAAACAACACGTTTGCGCGAATCATAGGCAGCAAGAATTAAGTCGCCAAATGTACAAAACTGGAAATGTAGAAACTTGAAATGTAGGGAAAAAGTAATTATTTTGCCTACAAATCGTTTATTTTCTTTAACTTTAAAGCATTGAATTGAAGTATGTGTGTTCTTTTTGTTGTTTTTTTATTTCCTTCACCTGAACAGGGGAGCTTCAAGTAGGGCCGGAGAGGGTTAATATGTATGACCGATCCCCATTACTTTTGCAAAAGGAACATTTTTCCCTTGGGGACCTATTCCCTCCGTCCATTCCGTAGGGGTTAATTAATTTCGTCACGTTGCATAGAAAAGTATAAGTAGACGCTCGTCAGTGGGTTTCTATGGCAGCGCAGTCGCTTAGACTTGAAAAGTAGAAAGCTTGATTTTTTCTACCAATTAATGTAGGGTAGAAACAAAATAGAATCAAGTCTGACTTATGATTCGTTTTTCAGAAGCTATTCGTGGCTTGTAGGGTAGAAACATATCACGTATCTACAAGTCAAGTCAAAACTTGATTTTTTTCAAGTTCCTTGATTTTTAATTGACTTGTTGCAGATCTCTGGTATGGACCCTTGGCAACCCTGTGCTCTAAAAATAATATATTTGGCAGCACTTCATAAATGAAACGTTATTTCAGCTGGAAATGGAAAAAAAAATATTCTTTGCAATTCTGGTTTCCATTTACTAGATATTTCAATAAAGTTTCTAAATTCATACAAGAAATGAGTTAGACAATAGATGATTCTAATGATGAAACTGAAAATACTTCCAGCTCCAGTAATGGGGCTTCGTCTGATAAATGGAATTTGAGGAGCCGAGTGCAAGCAAGAAAAATCTGAAAAACTCGAAAAATACGGTTTTTACACTTATTATATATTTGAGCTTGAAAGACTGAATTCAATTTTAATCAATTTCAAATATGTTTTGTTCTTGGTATTGTTTATTATTTTATATTATATTCATGTAGAAAAATCTTTCCAAGTCCCTATTTCCGCCCTAATACCATCATTCTTCACTACAATACCCCCCTCTCCCCTATATGGGGGATGGGTTATCACTGAACATAAAAAAAAAAACAAAAACACAAAAAAAAATAAAAATTAATAAAAATAAAAGCTTATCAAACATCCCCAAAATCTTGCCTCATTGCCCTAAATCTTGCTCCCTTTCCCTTTTATAATGTTATGTAATTTAAGTTAAATTTAAGTTAAATTAAGGATACCTTGCTTGGTGAATAAATAAATAAATAAATTAATACGTACGTATGTATATTCACAGAGTAAAGAATATTGTAAACAAATCTAGCCTTTTTTAGCCCTTTTTTTAAGCCATCTAGCCTTTTCTGGCCCTTTTTTAAAGCCCATCTAGCCTTTTTCCCCAAAAATTTCTGGCAACACTGCTCGTGTGTTTGCTTTAAATTTGTTTCTCATCACACTCTCCTGGTTTTATGCTCATGTCGCTCTTCTACTCTCTATGCCTCTTTCCCCTCTACTTGATCTTTAATTTTTCTTTATTCACGGCTTGAATCGAAATAAAAAATGAACATGGTATTTTCGCTTATATCCAACAATTTATTTTAAAATATTTATACAGAGTACAGAAAAAAGGAACAATTTTTTTTTCTTTTAAAGTTGAGTAAATTATTAAAGTTTTACTTAATGTTAAACGGACTTATTCACTTTCACTTCACCGCACTTTATTTCATTGTTATGGAATAATGCAATATTGTTGCATTACTCAATATTGTCAGATGCAAAATTTTCATTATTAGAAAGTTAATTCTCTTTCTAATTCAATATCAAAACACCATAATATTGAGTCTGGCAATAGTTAGTTGTCTTTTCTTTATTCTCTATTCTCTCCCTCTCGGAGAGACACAAGCTTCCTACGTTTTGTTTTAGTACTGAATTAATAGCGACATGTCAAGCAAATATCAGCTTTGTTACTCCGTTGTCTTCAAAGACAACGTCTTCGACTTTTTTCGCCACTGGGCTGTTTCGTTGGGCGCTACACCAGTAGTCTTGCGTGATTTTCGTTATGCTCCACTTAGCTACTTAGCATAAGTTCGACCCATTCTGTCAATTTGCCGAGAAAAAGATGCATATAATTAGAACCATTCCTAATAATTATAATACGATTAGGTTGCCCTCTTATTCTAATTGTATGTAGCAAAGGTAGATAAGAACTCTAGTTACTAATAAAAAGATTTTGTTCTCGGACAACGAAAATTCCATTTTCTCGGCAAATTGAAAAAACATGTAAAACTTATGTAATTTATTTATTTCTTTAATTATCGTCGTGAGGTCAAGTACAAAGAATTAATTTTCATTTATACCGTAGCGGATATACTCACCCAGTAATAATTCCATGCATTTTTGATATTGAAGCGACTTTCTCCACGGCCTCATGGAGTCATAAATTGTTTGACAATTTTTCTTGAAGGAGCTCAAATCCGACATTTTCTGGCATTTAATACTTTCTAATATATCACCTATGTTTAGCGAGTACTAATTCAGTCTTACAAATTTGGAGTTTCGTTGCTTAAGCATTCCTCTGCACGTACCGATGATGACATTATTTTTTTTTTTTTTTTTTTTTTGTTTGTGGTAAGATTTAAGAATTTACCTTTACTGTCGTAGTTAAACTTTTCTATTCGCTCTTATATAGCAAGTAATAAGTTCATGTAATGCCGATGCATTTTGGAATGGCTTTTTCATTTTTTGTTTTTTTTAACCTGTGAGGTAAGACTTAACGTTGTCATGTCAATTCTGTCACAATATGGCTTGAAAGTTAAACCAATTTTAAAATAAGTGCCTAAAACCCTCTTTAAAAACAAAATTTAAAGAGACAAATCCTAAAATTGAACTTAAATAACTTTCTCCAATCACCGAATTCTCTGTTCACTTCATATAAGGTTGCTTTCCTCCTTTTTACTTGTGTGTACCTATCAGTTTATTACTCTTTGTATGCCTTTTAGCCGTTATGAACTTCGTTGTAACACGCATCCGGTTGGTATTTCAGTTGTTTTTACAGAGAAACGGATGTGACCTGAAAATTTCTAGAAGCTCTGTTTGACAATAAATTAATTACAGTTACATTAACTTATGTCGGTGTGCGTTTTAATGAATGCGGAAATTACGTTAGCTAAAAGCTTTAGGTCATTTTTTTGTTGGTATTTGTTTCTGCGGCTATGTGAAAATAAAAATATCCGCAATGGTTTCAAATTCTATGCAGTTGTTTCATCCTAAACGAATTATTCGTTGTTCTCGAAAATGTTTGTTTTATATATACCGATATATATTAAAAAAAATATAACGAATCATAAAAAACCAAGGTTTAGTTATCCCTTTTGAAAACTCAATTAGAAAATAATGCAGCAAACAAAGCTTCAATTACATACCACACAACAAACACTCACACACACACATACACTCACGCATCACCCCCGTCCCCACTATAAATGGTTATTATTTACTCACGTAAATTGTAATTTGACCAGAATATTTTTAGCTATGCATTTTCATTAAACTGAGTCCTCCATGCTTAGCAGTAGCAGAAGCAATCTAAAGATTTTGAAAACATCAACGCATAACCAAGATCACATCCATGTGAAGATAGCAACCACAAAATCCTTGGCAAAATGTTTAAGCAAAAAAGAAAAACATAAAAAAAAAGACAACAAATAATTCGCACGTACAAAAACTTGTTAAATCACCCAGCTCTAAACTTAAAAAGCTAACAGCAGCTCGTTCACTGGATTGCATATCCTTTGCAAGCTTGTTTCGTTGTGAAAAAATAACATCATGTGACTTAAATTGCAATTTAATGTGTCGGTCCTGGTGCGTTGTGGTAGCTGAACAGTGGGCTAAAATATTTACAGTAGGATTTCAGGATATCATAAGTTAAAAGTTAATAACACAATTTTTGGTTATTATTTAGGTTGTATAACAGGAAACAGTACATTTTTGGCCCAAAAACTCAATTGAAAGTACAAGAATAATACTTTCCTGCACAACCCACTTTGAATTAGATCGATACAGTAGTGATCCAATATAACGAACATCTATTTAACGAATTTCCAATACAACATTCATATCTTGTTCATATATATTCATGGCTCTATATTACGAACATCTTAAATTGTGTATTTGAAAAAAGTCTGCCCATACCCGCTCATGACTTAAGTGTACTAATTTCATTCTGATATCATTTCTGATAGGCCGTCACCTCTCTGCAGACAATGGCACACCGCAGCGAGTAAATAATGCCATATAATGCTTCTATAGAACATGCACACTAGCCGTTCGGAGTCGGCATAAAACCAGTAGGTCCAATTCTGGAACATATATTGATAACACACACAACTCAGTTTCATAATAAGCAGCTCGGTCAAAATTTCTTGTCAAAATGCCGATTCTTTTTGTTTTCTATTTTTTCTTTTTCTTACCTGGCAAAAAAGTTTTGCTAACACATAATTCCATAACTTCAGTAGATGTTCTACAGCCAACTTGTACAGGGTTTTCCAATAAGAGGTGTTATTGTGAATCGCTCACTTTTAAATCTTTTATTCTTTGACATTTGACAAGTAGAAACTACGCCATTACTAGGAATGGAACGATACATGCTTCAACAACGCATTGCAATTATTAAAATTCATTACAAAAATGGTGAAAATCTTGCCACACGTGCCACACAAACAACGAAACCATTGATCTTTTACGGGAAAAGTTTCCGGACCGTGTTATCTCTCGAAGAGGTGATCACAATTAGCCACCGAGATCTTGTGATTTAACACCTTGCGACTTCTTCCTTTGGGGCCACGTGAAAGATAAGGTCCACGCCAACAGCCCAGCATCGATTGAAGACCTCAAAGATGGAATTCGTGAGGCTATCGAGGACATAGGGCAGCCACATTGCGATTTGGTTTTGGAAAATTTCATGAAAAGAATATTGTCCTGTAAGCGTGGTCGTGGTGGCCATTTGGCTGATGTTGTTTTTCATTATTAACGGCATACCTTCCTCTTTATTATGAAATAAACATCCGATCATTTATCTCAAAAAATGGCATATTTCTTTGAATACCAAAATAACACCTCTTATTGGAAAACCCTGTATAATCTTACTATGGTCTTACTGAATTGAATAAAAAACTCATTAAAAATTTTGAAAGGACGATGCTTTTTGAAATGCCTACATAGCTGTAAAAATACAGAAAATTCGAGAAATTTACTGTAAGAGGTGACGAGATATGACACTATACAACCTCATCCTGCTCTGAAAAGCATCATGTAGTGTTAGGATACTTTTAAGAAAAAACTTTTTTATCTCTTTATACTCGTATATAAAATAAGATTTTGTTGTGTGCATTAGGCCACATTGGTTTCTAGTTCCAGGGTTGTAAACTTTTCGTTTGCGGGGAATTTATTTTAAATATTTACGATAATAGAGTATGGTTATTTCGTACTCCTCGGTTACTTCTGAGTTTCATGTGTTTAGGATTGGCTTTTGAATACTATACGAAGCATTTATTTTGACTTTAGTTTTTTAAATCCTAAGTTGCAGGAAATCTTTCACCTGAATCGCAAGTGGGTATATGAAGAATGACTCTTCTTTGAGTTTTAAAGAATTAAGGCTTTAAATCAAATTGGATTATATTTGCACTGGCACAATATCAACAATTAGACGTACGCACTCATTCCTATGTGCACTCAAATGATATTGGCCTAAGGAATATTTTGCGGAAGTCTTCAGAAATAACATAAAGTAAGTGTTTTTTGTTGTATTGGGCAAACCATATCCAACCACAACAAAATTTAAGACGTTGACATTTGAGCTCATTTCATGCATGGTACAGAAGCGGCTTGTGTAAGTGTACGATACAAACAGACACAACAAGCAACACATATACCACAACAAGTAAGCTATTCGGTAAACTGTTTCTTATGGGGCCCCGACTACGTTCTCATCATCGGGATCCACACTGCTCTGAATCTACGTACAAGCAGCGTATCGTGGCTGATGTTGCACTGCAAACGCAGCCGCTCTCAAATACATAAACATTCGAACGCTCAAACACACACACACACACACAAACACTCTCACACGTGCGCCTAAACTGCTAACAGCTTTTCTGCCAAGTTAAGAGACAAAACAACAAACAAACATTGACAAAACAAAGAGACACTGAGAAAACATAACCTGAATGTTTAACCAAGTTATTTAACTTAAACTTCAAGTTAAATTAAGCAAACAAACACAGGCACACAAGAGCATGTTTGTGTGCGTATGCGTGTGTATGGCTGTGTGTGCTGGCTTATGACAACGTAGGCCAGTAGCGGAAAATATTGTAGAAACAGGGAGCAGCAGTGGTTGGGAAATGAATATGATAACAATAATAACAACAACTAACAGGCGGAGCCACCACATTAGGACCATTTGTTGTGGACGACCTCAGGTATTTTTTTAAGTAGACAGACTAACAGATAGACAAACAGACAGAAATACAAAAAGAAACATCATGACATATATTAAGCATCTGCCATGAAGAAGCCAGTAGGGAAAAGTGTGGGCGAATGGAAGCTAACTCGAATTAAAAGTTGCTTCAGGTACCTCTCCTGTTGCGAGAATTTCATGAAGAGCTTTAAGCTAGTTTAACTTTATGCATGGAAGGCGAGTATGCAACTTAACACACACTGAGTAGGAATAACTCCTACACATACACACACTACTCAGCGTATGTTTCTGCGTAAGGGGGTGTTTATGTGAATGTGTTTATGTGAGTGTCGTGCAATTAGGTTAATGTTTTTTGTGAAGTTATGATATGAAAGGAATCAAGCATTCACATCAAATGGCCAAAAATTTGCAAAACATGAAAGCCTTTATGTTCTGGCATCTTTTGTCTCATCTATTTCTAGTTTTTCAAGCATGTTTGAAGACATTAGAACTTTTTTATGATTTCTACGAATGAGTCAGACGTAAATAATTCTTATGATGCGATTGTGAAAGGCCCTTGAAGGTCATGAACTTCTATTTTTAGCCAATAAATTTGATACCATTTTTTTTTTAATTTAATTTATTTAACAATGTGGAATTTGAAATATATAACGGAGAGATGAAGCGTGTCCTTGATTTGCTTCTTGTAATGCTGACAAGTTAAATTTTTATATCGATCGCGTTTTTAATATATTCTGGTAGACCCCTCTTAAATACACCTCCCTAAAAAATAAAATTGCGCTTTTTTGTTGTTGCATACTTCAAATAAAAAATAAACTAAATTTTTATATCCACAGTTTCCAAATTTTATTCAGGGCTCTCATCACGCAACTTTCAAAACGATCATCGTTCAAACGATACTATCTGACGTTATCGTCAACAGTTTGATTCACATAAAATTCAAATAGATGATTTGCTTCGTAACGAGTGAAGACGAAAATGTTCGCTTAAATGCATTTCAATGTTGTAACCCAAAATGAACAAACGTAAACTTATCGAAACTAAACGAAACGGTTTGACGAGACGTTTTGTTCCGTAACAACCGAACTTTTAGCGTCTCAACTCGTCAACAACAGCTGCATGAACCAAGAAATCTTCTTGTTGGTTCATGCAACAGCTGTGCAGGTAGTCTTCTTCTTTTTTCAGACGATTGGAGGAACTCGTTTCATTTTGGGTTGAATGTCAAAACAGACGTAACGATTGCAAACGCTCGGCAAGTTGCAATCGTCTCGTTTCGTCTATTTTGGTTAGGGCTTAAGACCATTGCTATCGTCTCGTTCATCGTTCAGTTTTTTAAGTTTATAAGTCACTGAAAAACCTCAGAGCAAAGCAAATAGTGCATGCATAACTCAGCCGGTTAGGGTCTGAACTTATAAAAAAACACTTCTCGGCTTGCACGTTCAGTGTGCGCTGTTGCACATAACGTCCTCTATTTCATAAACGAATGCAAATCCCATTTTGAAACTTTTCGTGCAACATATACATCTTGAGCAAAAAAAACAGATTAAAAAATAAATGGTCGAAGTTACTAAAATTTTGCATTTAAAAGCTTATTTTCGATATTCTATAAGAATTTTTTATATTTTTGTACTATCATTTCATAATAAAAAAACAACGTATTTTTTCTCGATAAAACACTACTTGGAATATTTTTTTTAAATAGTGATTAATCCCTACAGCACTATCTAAAAAAGTCTCTCTTACAGCCCTATTCTGCTTGTTAACTAAACAAGGTATTGTTAAGGAGCTCTTGTTAATGTTCTTGTTATGTAATGTAAATGTTCGTATTCTGGCAAATCATTTACAATTTGAAAGCTCTCAAAAGCTATTGAAGTTCACCACGCATGGTGAAAATGTAAATGCCTTAAGGCCCAACCATAATAGGCTCGAGCTGGCTGCAGCTAATGTCCAAAATAAACGAAAAGCTAGCTCAAGTTCTGTCAAATGCTTAATTTAACCAAAATGACTTCAGCAGCGCTCGCCTTTATGTCATAACTACTTTTCACATTTGCTTTGAAAAATTCAACAATTTCTACATCAATTCGTTTTGTTCGTTTGAATTTATAATTATTAGAACGGATTGCGGAAATAAATTTATAAATAAATTAAAACAAACGATTCCTTACGGAGCATTCGATTTGAATCGCTCTGGCTGCAGCCAGATCAAGTTAACGAAACTTGACGAAAAAGCTGGCTCGAGCCATTATGGTTTGTGCGCATCATATCTGTGTAGTCGTATAAATTTTGACACATGGCGCAGCCAGCTCGAGCCTATTATGGTTGACCCTTTAGATATAAAGCGTCAGCTGTTTTTATATTGCTCTTTTCTTGCTTATTTTGATTGCTTATGTTTGTTTTACAAGTAAGATGGAAAATGTTAAGAAATATATAATTTACTAATTCTTTTTAATTGTTTTAAGTTTCAAAATTAATTTTTTTAATAGCCAAGCAATTTTCGAGTGTTTTGCAGTCTTTAAAATTTATTTTTTCTTTGATCTTCTTCAGTATCAATGCTAAAAAGAAGTAAAAAGTAAGAATTCATCCATTTTTTATTATTCATTCCATTTTATTTTATTTACACAGCATTTGTTTGCATAATACTGCATAATACTAAACTATCTTTCGTTGTTAAGTTGTTTTCTGTCATTAACAAAATAGTAAAGAAAGAAGCTTTCAAATTATCACCAGAATACGAAACCTTAACAATTTGTTAATATTAACTATTTTGTTAATGTGGTGAGCTTAGTTAAGCTGCCAGAATAGGGCTGTTAATGTCTCTTCACGGAAGATTTATACGAATTTTCGGAAAAGTTAACAAATATACTTACAATCATCGCATTCAACCTATTTTGACTTTGAAAGTGAATTGTCTCTAATATACTAATGAGCAAAGTTTTATTTGTTATGTTACAAAAAATAAGTTTATTAGTATTAGGAAGACAGTGTTTATTCACGATATATACTTTTTTGAAAGAAGAAATCTTTTGAAAGGCAAAAGCGCTGAAAGCTTAATTTGTCAAAAAAACAAATTACGTTTTCGCAAATTACGTTCGTCACTAAAAAACAGAATCAAATTTCGCACCTGATACATTTAAAAACTATTTTTATTATTATTCCCAACTATAAATATAGCCAAACGACACCAAATTAACTATCGCGTCAAATAATCGTTTCGAAGATATCATTTGACAGTTGTTAGCCATACATGAAGCAAGCAAAACGATATCGTTAAGACGATAAACTACAGTTTTAGAGTTACGTGAAGTTAAACTATCGTCAAGACGATATCATCAAACGATTCTCATCATACGTGATGAGAGCCCAGTTCTTTTCTTTTCATGTAAAGTAACAAAAAATCGAATTAATTACGCCTTTTCTATATTAGTTCCGCACTTTAGGATTTATTATTAAAAAAAACAAAAAAAAAAAATAACGGGCTGTATTGTGTGTTCAATGTGTACAGACCGTTTCGCGATATAGGAAAAAAAAAATAATCACACCAGCTCATCTAGAGCATTATTGAAAGAAAGTTTCGAAAAAAAAAAATTTTATTTTAACCGAACCTAGTGGTCACGCATCGAATTATTTCTTTATAACTTCGGTATTAACTGTCTGATCTTAAAGAATTATATGTGTATATTTTTTTAAACATTTCTTGTGGGAATAGCGAAAAATTTCTTTATGAAAATTTTAATAATTTTTACTGGCTTTCCATTTCTGAAATCAGAATGGAACCTTAAAATGGTAGAAACTGAGGTCCGATGGGTCAATGAATGAGGGTCAACTGAGGTCAATGAATCCTAAGGACAGAAAATAGTTCGCCTGAAGACAAAAATATAGACACATCATTCTTTAAGATCGAACAGTAAGTACCGAAGTTATACAGAAATATGTAAAAAAAAAATTTTTTTCGAAACTTTCTTTTAATAATGCCTTAGATTAGCTGGTGTGTCACGAAATTTATTTTTTCGAGACGGTCTAATGTGTACTATATTTTGATATGTGATATTAGGAAAAATTATTTGAATTGTGTGACTTTTATAAAGTAGTGTTTTTTTAATATCAAGTAAGTTGTTTTTTGTTTTTAATTTTTCAGAAATTGCGCTGTTATGGACGAGTAAGAATCAAAATTCTTTTCTCGAGACTCCCCTGTACAAAATTCGCTTTTTCAAAACTACGCTTCTTCAAAATTATCCTTTATAAAATTTCCCTTTCTCAAAAAGCCTACTTAACTAAATTGTCCTTAACTCGACTAATATCTTCAATTAAGTATTTTGTTGAACAAATATTAGAGGGAAGAGCTATAGGAAGAACAACTTTTGGAAAGTTGAATCCTTGTAAAAGTTCTGCTGCAATGTGTCATGGAAAGATTTAAAAAGTTCCAGCTTTTTTCAAAGAGTAAAGAAACATTGTTCAAAATGTCATCCTTGCTTATTTTCGACAAAAGGCAGGTGAGATTACCTGCTCAGGTTTCCCCAGGATATGCAGGTATATGCCATAAGGAGTTTTTAATCGTTTTTGAGAAAAAAAATATTTAACAAAACTTGCCTAGAAATACTTTTAAGAAGTTAGCTTCCTCAAATTCTATCATTTATTTAAGAAATTAACTTGATCAAAATTTTTAAGAATCTAAAATTTTGTCAAACAATATTATTAAAATTTAAAATATTTTTACATTAAAGCGAAAGGAACCTAAATGATTACATTCTTTGTAAGTTACTGCAAAACACATGTATTTGAGGATGGTAAAAATAGGAATGATATTTTGAAGACATTTCACTCTAAAACATCGAATGATGAGAATTTCTTAATATTTTTTTGCAGCACATTATAAACACGGCACAATGCCCGAATTCATAAAAAAAAAATTTCACTGCTTTACAGTTCCAATGAAAGTACCCCTTTAGCACATTGCAGCACATTTATTTTTAATTATCGATAATCGATAATGTTGAAGCTTGCTTTAAACACATTTCTTTATATAATCATTTTTGAATAATAAGTGCACTTTGCCGGATTTCTATGAGTTCTATGCACTTTTAATATGAAATGAATATGCTTGTTTACGTTCATAAAGGAAGGATACCATTTCCAAATACTGCCACGTATTATCTTCAGTCCAGTTTAAGTACACAACTCAAGGGCATTTAACATTTTATCCAATTAACTGTCTCTCCGATAACTTTACCTGCTTCTGCTTCACTAATCCTTGTTACACACAAACGCACATACATGCATACATACTTAGATTAATACCTGGTTACACAACAACTAACTAACCAGGAGGCTCATTTAGTCTGGTTCTGGCCGCTCTATTGTTCTATAAATGTTAATTTTAATTACGTTGTATAGTGAGTGCATAATGAGAAGATTTCAAATGCAACTGATTGATGGATTAGCACTGCATTGAATCTCCGCGTGAATGATTATTTCGTTGGCATCAGTTATGGCGTTATGCAAACAGGTAAGTCCGTAAATATGTGTTATTGTTGTAAATGTGTGCGTGTGTGACCGTGTCTATGTTATAATTAACGTATTTTGTTCAAGAACATACGCATATGTTTTTGTATGGAAACTAATTTTACTAAGCCACCAGCAATTTCAATGGATTTTGCATAATAACTTGCTTATTAATATATACATATATAATCCAAACTTTGTTGTAAAGTTCAACTTGTTGAAATAAATTTTTGGAATTCATCAAAACTCATTAACGAACAATAGTTTGCAAAACCATATAAAATACGTTAAAAGTTACAATAAGAATGGAATGCAGCAGTATCAGTAGGTTTTAAATGCGATCTTTCACAATACAGTCAAATTCTCCATGTACCTTTATACCATGATGGACTCAGTTCACGAAAGTTGAAATTGCAATCTGAACACAACATTAAAACGTGAGGTTGGTCGAAAGGCATGGAATTCAAATTGGAGCTCAATGGAAGACTATTTACGACTATAATATTGTTTAAATTAGTCCAAAATGTACACGCATAGAAATTTTTCGTTCACCGCAACTGAAAAATGAGCTAACTAAACTTCGTTTGCGGGTTGCATTTGTCACAAACGAATATTCAGTTGTTAACTTAAAAATATACACGCAAAGAAAAAAAACGTTTATCGCCCGTTTGCCGCAAACGAACTTCGTTTGTCGTGCTTGAAATCGTTGTTTGCAAACGTTTCAACAGTTGTCATAATAATAGTCAGTTGCGAGAAACGCGTCATTAAGTTGCAGGAAATTAATTTTGTTTGTCATAAACGCAAGTGATTTTTAAATTGCTGCAATTAAAGAATTTGTTTTTCCCAACTGAAAAATTCATTTGTTTTTCCCTTGATTGTATAAACATAACGCTTATAGTTCAGAGTTACTTTTTGGACATATCATTACTATATAAGCAAATTGATAATTTACTTTATAAGCGGATAGAGATAGCAGTAGAGATACGGTGAGTGCAATACATAAGAAGACGGACGGACATAGTGGAAAAGATAATTAATATAATAAATAATAATGACCGAAATAGCTTGCGGAATATATTTCTAAGATATATTTTTAAGTTGATGACAGCTGAATAGTCGTTTCCGGCAAATACAACTCGCAAACGAAAAGTAGTTGGTGAATTTTTCAGTTGCGGTAAACGAAAAATTTCTTTGCGTGTATCTTATATAATCCACATAGCATATATAGTCATATATAGTATCATATCATATATAGTCCACAAGCTATTTCGGTCATTATTATTTATTATATTAATTATCTTTCCCCTATATCCCAATATGCTCCCCCTATGCTTGAGATCGTTATTTGCAAATGTTTCAACAGTTGTCAACTGTCAAGTCAGTTGTGAGAAACGCGTCATTTAGTTGCAGGTAATTAATTTCATTTGTCATATACGCGAATGATTTTTTAGTTGCAGCAATTGAAAAATTGTTTTTCCCAACTGAAAACTTCCTTTCTTTTGCCCTTCGTTGAATACACACAACACTTACAGTTCAGAGTTACTTTATGGACAAACTGTTCTATATAAGCAAATTGGTAATTGCTTGACGGACGGACATAGGGGGAAAGACAATTAATTTAATAAATAAGAATGACCGAAATAGCTTGCGCTATCTATATCTATACTATTATATAAAATGAAAGTGAAAATTTTTTGTGTCCGCAAAACTCCAAAAGTACTGGTCAGATTTTTTTGAAATAAGTTTTAAAATATCACATTTGTGCTACAAAAGGTTCATTGGTTATTTGCTTTAGAAATTTCAATAATAAGTATCTTTAATTAAAGTGTTAAGTTTTTTAAAAAATCATCCCGCATGCCATGCGTTGCTTGATCGTTAGCTTTTCATGCGTTTGCGCTGCGAGAGCCTCAATAAACTGCATGTTGCTCTCTACTATACTCTTTTTGTTCTCAGCAAGCACAAAACAACAAAACAAACAAACAAATACATATTATACATACATACTTTGCTGCGCTTAAAGCTAATTGGATCGAAGTGCATTCTAATATGTTCAAAGTAGTTTTGATGTGGAGAATTAATCTAACACAGTTTTATTAAAAGGGGATTCACTGACCACCTTTAGCATGTTGAGGATTTTTTTGATGAGAATGAGATTCAATCCGACTTGATGTATGTATGTATGTATGTACGTATGTTTATTTGTTTCGCTGCATGCAACTTTTCTACACATGTTTTGACGGTGGTTTTCCTGTAATTTATAAATGAACAAAAGGAACAAAGGCCTGACTTTTTACTTTATAGAATTGACATTGTGTGATTCAAGGCACATATGGGTTTTTTTATAATTAAACAAGAGAACTGGGACGGGCATAGGAAAAGGGGTTATGGCTTGGACCACACAAGTCAAATTTTCGATACTGAATAGCTTTGGAACTAAACGTCGCATGACAATAAAACTCAGTATGAAGTTACTAATTGCCAAAGTCTTTCTACTGGAAAACTGGTATGTGCATTGGAAAAGGGTGGGTGGCCCGATTCTCTATACAGAATAGCTATGGAAGCTAAAATTACAGGGCATTGAAACTCATAATGTAATTGTCACCTGGGAGTGATGTTCTGCTACTGGGAAACTGTAACAGGCAGTGGAACATGAGCGTGGTGTCAGACTAAGGGACTAATAAAAGTTTTGAATGTACTTATTATTTCCAATTTACTTGCCGCGTGCAGCAACGCGCGCCGGGTATCGCTAGTATATAATACATAATACATAATACATACATTTATATACATAAAATATATTTTTAAGTTGACAGCTGAATATTCGTTTGTGGCAAATACAACTCGCAAACGAAGTGTAGTTGCGAATTTTTCAGTTCTATGCGTGTAGTAAAAAAATTTGAACTCGCCACTTGTCCTCTGGAAATTTTTAAAAATAAATCCGGTGTTATTTGTGCTATTTACCTAGGTTATAATCAAAACTGAGTTCATTATACTTAAAATTTTTTAAAAGTATTTTTCTAAATGGTCGATTTCCTCAAAACTACTAAAAATTGACTTTTCTCAAAACGCCACTTGTTCTCCGAGAAGCTGATATTAAATGCTTTTATTAGTTTTTGTCACTTACATATTATCGAAATTTGACCTGGAAGGCTCACGAGAAGACGTAATATCTGAGTGGGTCCACTAGGATAAACTATAAATTCACTTACGAAAATTAACAACAGCATTTAGCGTGAAACATTTCGAAATTTTTGCATTTGGTTAAGAATTTGGAATAAATTTCCCATTTCGCGTTTTCACGAAATTAAGTTTGATTTATTTTCTTAAAAATCGTAATTTTTTAAGACATAAAAAAGGTATACTTTGTTCTTAGGATTTAAATATTTTGAAAAGTATGTAAAGTTTGATGTTTTTTTTTATTAGCATTTAACTTTTTCTGACTTAAATGCACGTACTGTTTGTTAGACTTTCAATCATATGTTTGCCTGTTAGCGGTTATAGCTTATCTGCTACTTTTCTCTTGGCTGCATTTCAATAAAATAAAAAAATAAAAAACAGAAACTCTCACAATGCATTTTTATTACATTTTTAGTTATGAGCTTTTAATACACTACAAAAATAATTTTTTGAATTTAGAATTATTAGATAGAAAAACTGAAACACAGATTAGATTGTACAGGTCATTTTGAACACTACCATCCACAAACTCTTTGAAGCAATCCGCCTATGATTCGAGTGTAACTAAAAGATTATTTTAAGTCTCGAGTCTTATAACTCGACTATAATTTAATGCCAGATTTGTGCAGTGTAACTCTACAGTATTTGAAAACTATTACAAAACCAGCAAACATGTAAGTCTCAAAATGGCGTCCCGCCAAATCGTTCACTGAAGTTGAAAACGAATAATATGCGCAGCTAACTGTATATTATTGTTGTTGGTCTGGCTGCACTAAAGTTTTTCTTTTTTTTTACTGTAACATGTAGTAGTAAGTTTTGATAAAAATAGAAAATAAACATACACATAGGCATACATACATATTCATAAATATACATTAGAGTTGTATAGCAAGCGATCAGCTTGTTTTTTTTTTATTATTTTAAGTACCGGAAACAGGAAAACTTTTACTTGTATCTCTTTTACACATGACATACAATTCGACTGCTTGTGTCGGTGCGGAAGTTTGTCTGTGCGTGTATATGTATTAGTAGGGCTCTTCCACAACATTATGAGGATACACTATATATGATTTTTGTGAAAAAAAATAAAAAAAAATTTGCAATAATAAAAAGTTATGCATGTACGTTAAGATATGAAAGATCGCTTCACTCGGCAGCGAAGAAATGAAGCAATATAACCACAAAAAGTAGAAGCAACCAACCAAACACACGCATTCAAGCAGGATATGCCATGCCAACGAAACTCTATCTAATAAAATGTGTATAAAACACTCACACACACGTCCCTAAACACACAACAACACACACTCATGTTTCCATACCAATGTAAAGGAATGTTAGATTTTAATAAAAAACTAGAAAAACATCAACAATGCAGTAAGCGGATGCCTTGTTGCATTGTTACAAAATTTTGTTGCATAGTTGCAGACATTCATTACTATTTGTTGTTGTTGTTACTGTTGTTAATTCTACAATATTCCACTTTTCATTGCATATTTTTTGACCATTCAAGACCTCGTTCTATTCTCATGAATTATATAAATAGTTTAATTTCAACAAATAAAACCGATATAACACTTCAATAGAACTGTTATCTAAATATATGAGTATTTGTTCTAGCTTTAATAAAAATATATTAAATATACATTAGAGCACCTATATGTGCCTTTTTCTGGTTTTCTTCACTCCACGTCAATTTTTCATTTGATTGAGGCTGAAAAATAAGATTTGCAAAAAAAAAAAAAAAAATCAGTAGTGGAAAAAACACAGGACCCCTGTGCTTTAAGGCAAAAAACGTTCTAAAAGTGGTGCATGACTTTATTACTCAATAACTCTTTAAACGTAGTTTTATGCTATTATATTACATGAACAAAATAGATATTCCATTAGAATTTCTGCCCAAGAAAAATATACCGGTGGGATCTTGCATATACGGTTTTACCTAAGATGTAAAAATTTTATACTACGTCCCTCGTATAAATCGTGCGGTTGTCTAAATCGCGAGGAAGGCTGCCTCGATCAGTACGAGACGTAATTAGTAACATTTTGGGTATTGACTCCGTAGCACCGCCTCCGGTGGAGTCCATCCCTGTTTCTCGCAAATTGTGTAACATATGTCCTGGAAGCCTAAAGCGAAAAACTACAGAAATTTCTCTACATTCTATCTAGCCAATGTGTATGAGTTGTAATAAACGATTATGTGTTATCTGTGCAAGTACGAAATTTGATGAATACAAAACCTTCAAAAATGTTGATCCGTATTTTCTAAACTTAAATTGTTTTTATATGATCTCTTTCATTTCTTTAAATATATACATTTGGCTGTGAAAAAATGCCTTTTATATTTTGAATTAATTTTTGATTTACGAGATTCTTATAAGTTTTCTCTGAACTGTTTTACTTGCATTAACCCTTTGAGTCATACATTTCTCTATTGAATATTTTTGTCTGAATTTTCTTACTCGGAGGTTTTCGGGGTCACTGATTACGAATCTGAAGTCACATCACTAGTGTTCATTTTCTATTAGATTTGTATTATATTGGTTATAATGTATATGTATCGGTTTTTGGGGTCGATGATTGCAAATCTGAAGTTAGTTTTTGTAAATTCTGAAAATTCAAAATGGCGGAACCAATATGGACGATCTAAATGGCAGGCCATTAGCGCCCATTTTTTTTGGTCAGTCTTATATTGGTCATCATTGTTATGTATGGATTCTTGGGATCGTTGATTGCGAATCTGAAGTCATATTTCGATAAATCTGAAAATTAAAAATAGCGGATCTAATATGGCAGACCATATGCTCCATTTTTCTTTGAAAAAATTTATCTTGATAATGGATCTGCCATCTTGGATTTGTATAAATTTAAATTTTGACTTCAGATTCGTATTCCGCCACCTAAAAAACCCTTCGAAAGTGAATACAGATCTAAAATTTTGTAAAAGCACACTTAAGCCAGATAGTGGTCCGCCATATTGGATCTGCTATATTGGATCCGCCATCTTAGATTTGTATAATTTCAAAGTTTGACTTCAGATTCGTAATCTACCACTTTAAAAACCCCTCAAGAATGATTACTGATCTAAAAATTGTGAAAAAGCATATTTTAGCAGAAAAATGGTTCTACCATATTGGATTCGCCATCTTGGATTTGTATTATTTCAAAATTTGATTTCAGATTCGTAATCAGCGACCCAAAAAACCCCCTAAAACCACAGTGGTAACTAAAAAATATAGTTTCAAAAGATGTGCGTCACAAAGAATAAAAGGTGGAACCGTAGCGGTCCCGCTGTGACCCGAAACGGCTAAAAACAAAGGCTTGTGAAATAAATTGCCAGTTTTGATGAACTTTAAAAAAAATTAAAATATTGTATTTATTTTATTGTAGGTAAAAGTGCAGAAGCTTGTTGTCAAAGAACATTATCATATAATTTTATTTTATTAAAACTTTTTAGTAAAATTCAAAGGGTTAAAATTTAACACAAAGTCACAGACTATGTCCAAATAATTCACATCCATAGTTTAAGGTTAATAATGCTATTAACACGTGGCGTCCGTGGCGTATTTGGTTAAAGTGCGTGGCCGCTATGTCAAAGAACCTTGGAGACCCAGGTTCGAATCCCAGCAGCGACAGAAAATTATTTGAATTAAAATAATTTTTCTGTACGGCCGCCACCTCTCTGCAGACAATGGCAAACCTCAGAGAGTAATCAAAATGCCATGTAAAGCTTCTTGAGAACGAGAACATTCCGATCATCGCCGTTCGGAGTCGGCGTTAAGCATGTAGGTCCGGTTCTCGGTCAATTGTGTACAAACTTAATAACACGCACAACACAATTGATCATAAGAAGCTAGGTCAAAGTCCTTTTAGGGGCTGAAATGGACAGTTATTTATTTATTTTTATTTTTTTTTTTTAATGCTATTAACAATAACCAATATATAATTTAAATTGCAGAGATGTGCCTTGAAGTATATGAATGCAAAACTTATTTATTTTTTTTTATAAGTAATTTTAAATTTTAATTAATTGTCTTGTTAAAAAAATAAAAAACTTATTTGTTTTAATTTTTAATTATATTTTCTAATATTTCGATCGCCGTCGTCGATCATCATCAGGGAAAACTGAAAACATTTACAATAATTTTTTAACAATTCTTTTGTCTTTAAGCAATTTTACTTACAATTTAAACAATTAATTCATTTAAACAATTAGAACATTAACAGCCGTATTCATAAAAATATCTTAAACTAGCTTTAAAACCTTCAATAGTTAAAAAGCTTTTTAATGTTAAAAAGTCTTTTAAAATTTTGTTCTTCATAAAAATGTTGTATCTGCTTTGTAGTTAAAATAGGAACACTTTCGATTTTATGTGGGAAGAGTGTCAATAATGGTTTGTGTATTTGATAAATTCAATGACTTTTTATTTATTTGTCACAATCCTCTCATTTATAAACAACCATTTTCAGTAATTTTTTTGACATTTTCTTTGTTTTTGATATATTTTGAAACAATTTGATATATTTTTAACATAATTTGTTCTCAGATGAAAACAAAATAAAATTTAAAAATGCTTTACCGAAGGTTTATTGATTTTTAAAATTCTCTCATTTATAAAGCATTTAAAAGAGACTTTTAACGCTATTGAACGTTTATGAATAATGTTTTTCAATTTTTTTCGAATTTTTCCTAATGAAGGCTTTATAAGAGGTTCATAATTTTTTATGAATACAGCCGTAAGTATTTAACATTTAACAATTGACATTTTACATTTAACATTTATAGCTATCACAGATTTTATTGGTTAAAACAAGAACTTTAATGAACAAATTTACAAAAAACATCCACTTCTTCTGCCGTCAGGTTCTTAATTGTTGTTTTTAACATACTTCCTGTATATGTGTGCGCACCTATCTGTGTCTGTTTTAAAGTTTAGTCTCTTCTCTTCTGGTAAGTAATGTATATCGTCTAAAGTAATTGTTCTCTTGTTATCATATCTCCACATTGTCAAAATCAGGCGTGTGTCCATTAGACCGTATCACCAAAACTAACCTTTATTTGACCACACCTCAATCGTTAGACATTTAAAAGACATTTTCAAAAATTATTTTTTTTTTTTTAAATGGTCCCTATGGTGCTTTTTTTCTTGTTTTCGTTATATCTTCTGTGTTTCTTGTCTGATCCAAAACATTTTTCATATATGTGTTTATTGCTTTTTTGCAAATTTTTTCTGATTTTATTTTTTTACGAATCTTGTTTTTTTTAAATCATCACCCACCTTATCTCAGTTGCTTCTATGTTAACAAAATCTAAAAAAAGCAAATAACTAAAGCTCACAAAAAATCATTTAGGCCATGGAAACAAATGATATCCATAAAATTTATTTTTGGTGCAGTTCCGACCGATTTTATCCCAAAAATAACACTTTCGAAATGTTTGTTCGAAACATACATACATAAATACATACATACTCGTCTTTTTCTAAAACAAATAACTTGGCTTTTTCAATCACAACTGTTCCATAAGACAATTAATAAAAGTCAATTATATCGAGTGTTGAAGATTGCAAAAACCTTTTATATTTGAAATTTGATATTTACTAGAATTGCAATAAAATCTCTAATTGTTTATTAATGTTAAGGATTATTTTTCGTTGAGAGTAAGTTTAGCTAATAAAATCATGCTCTGTTGCAAACTCTGCCCAACAGTAGTTGTTGTCGGCTTTAAATGACACCACCACCTCCCATTTCGTGGACCCAACCTCTGACCTTTATCCAATACGGCAGCACCACATACACTGAAATGATCGATTGAACCAAATTTCAGATCACTGATCCACCATGTCTTCAGTTTTCTACTCAAGAGCAATTGACTGATCTACAGTACTTGGACGTCATTATTAAAATTCCTGGTGAGCATTATACAATTGTGCAAAAGTCGGTCACAGCATTCAGTGACGAAAATCGTTTGGGGCACATTTTCACGAAGTTTGACAGCTACGAGCGCTACAGCCACCTTGAATCCCGTAAAGATTTAGAAAATTCATAAAAATTCGAGTATGAGTGACGAACATTTCGGAATTGTTATTTTTGGGATAAAATCGTTTGAAATCAAAAAAATCAAAAAAAATTTGCAAAAAAGCAATAAACACATATATGAAAAATGTTTTGGATCGGACAAGGAACACAGAAGATATAACGAAAAAAAGAAAAAAGCACCATAGGGACCATTTAAAAAAAAAAATTTTTTTTTTTAAAATGTCTTTTAAATGTCTAACGATTGAGGTGGGGTCAAAATGAGTTTACTTTTTTGCCATACAAAGTGATACGGTCTAGTGTCCATGTTCCATACAGTGGGCTGCAAGTGCTGTTTTCTGTTCTAAAAATCTGCGAGTTTTTTGGTCCGATCGATGCGAAGAAATTCTTGTCCGTAGCTTGTTTTTAGTTGTCCCAACGTATGCCTGGTCACATACGTTGGACCCGTCACCGTTGCATGTAATTTTGTAAATTACATTGGATTTGTCAAGTTTATTAATTTTTGTTTTTGTGTTACTGTACAATTGTTGTACAGTATTATTTGTTTTTAAAGCTAATTTTATTTTTTCTTTGTTATACAATCATGAATTTATAATTCTCTCCGAAAATCCTGGAATGTATGTCATAGACTTGAATATTTTGGTGTTCTTATCTTCTTTATTCTCCTTGTTTTTCATTTTGTAATATTTGTTAATTAAGCCTTCTATTGTCATTTTCGGGAATTCATTTTTTCGCAATATAGTCCTGATTTTATTAATATTGTCACGATGAAATACCATATTACTAATGTACAGAACTTTGTTTATAAAGTTGTAAGCAGTATTTATACTCGTTTGGGGTGTTTAGAGTAAAGACTGATGAGACGTCCGGAGGTCATCGATTTTTTAAACCAATAGATAATTATTTTGTTATCTTTTCTTATTATGAGTGTGTCCACGTAGGTTAATTGTTCATTATTTTCTTCCTCCTTGGTGAATTTGACATTTTTGTGAAATTTGTTGAGTGCATCTAGAGTTATTTGTATTTGGTCTGTTTTCGCTTTTGCTAATAGATCATCGACATATTTATTCATAAGTCTGGGTTTCGTCTCAAGTGTTTCCAGTGTCTTGTCTAATAACTCCTCCATAATTATATCGGAAATCACTGGCGACGCTGGTGATCCCATAGGCATTCCTCTTACTTGTTTGTAAATCTTGTCCTTTAGTGTAAAATAGCTGCTGTCCTGTGTACAGAATTTGATAATGTCCATAAACTTTCCTTTCGTTACTTTTGTGTGTTTGCTGATTTCTGTCCATTTTTGCTCTATTATTTAAATCGCCAAATCATTATTCAAAAAGGTCGGAAAATAAATATATTTCTTATTTATGTTAAATGTCTTTTTTGCAACACAAACATCATATGAACATATGCCATTTTGAATATTTTTTTTTTTCTTACTTAGCGCCCTGCTCTGACGAATCCTAGATCCACCACTGAATAATGTATTACAAACGTGCCAATATAACTAATGTTTTTTTTTATCATGTACAGAGATTTAAAATGCATTTTTAGCCTAAGTGTATGTAATTGTTTTGTTTTAAAATTTTTATAATTCACATTTATTTCAAAATCTCTTAAGTCCGAAAGTTTAAATAATTGCACAAAAGAACTGATTTTCTGTCTCTTAAAATTTCTAATAATTTATAGGAACAATTCGTTTATAATTTCTATGGCATTAACTTTGTAATTTTGCTTAGGAAAAAAACATTTGCATAGTATTCCAAAGCACTTTGAGTGGAGATTTAAAGCCTCCTTCACAATAACCACTACTTAAACATACATAGATCTTCTTATAAATATATCTTATCGGAAATCATATGTTTTGAACATTACCACGTATACTATCGATTGCAATTCCTTCAAATTATGTTGCACCAAAGTATAACTCAACCCTGTATACAGAAGAGTGAGAACTGAATTGTGGCTAATAAGCTCTCGGAGAAAATAATAATTAAAATGATTTCTACTCGAAGTTAATTACTGTGCATTGCAACACGCACACGACACCTGACTGTCGGACTTATGCTGACATATGTATGTATGTACACTAGCACGAGTAAAGGTTTTTGTGGCTATGTGTGTATGTGTGTGTGGCTTCAACTAACTGTCAGTTGATACAATGAGTTTGTGTTGCATCAAAAGTGGTTTAAAAATGTATCAGCTACACACATGAGTGCAATAAACATGAATAATCGAGAGCACTCGCAGCAACACCACTCAACATACCGAATCCTTGCTGTCAAATTTCGGTGTCTAGTCGGGGCTGTGGATGCAGTTGTGGGTGTGTTCATGTGTCAGGTTTTGAAATTTTAATGCCAACACACACACACACACAATAATAGAGCAAACTCACACATCAACAAACACTCAAACTAATACAAGCTCAATAGCATTGACAACATGGTTGGTTGAGGAAGAGGAGGAGAGGTTATAAACAGACAACAGACGGACAGACGCTTAGCACCTAATGCCATAAAGGCTTTAAATGATGTGTTGATGATAATAGAGGATGTCCATGTCGATGTCGATGATGATGATAGGAGGAATGACACAGGGCCGATGATGATGCTGATAAAAGCACGCTCTGTGTGTGTATGTGTGTGAGAACTCATCCTTGAATGGACTTTGAAATTTGTTAACATTGAGTTGTGGATTTTGGTAGCACAATATTTAAAATCCGCTTTCAACGTATAATTCCAAAGCCCGAATACTATTTAATGCAAGCATCCAACACGAGTCCTTCGCATATCAGCCAACAACCAGCAGCAGCAGGAGCAGCTATTTTAGTGGTTGTTATTTTAAAATGTTAATTATATTAAGAGCTTATATAAATTAGGATGGCTTTGTTTGTTGGCTCCGAATCCATGCGTTCTGATTATGCACTATGGAATGCTGTCCTACCGAGGGTTGATGCGTTTGGCAATTTAAGGGATTTGCTTGTTAGCATTTCTGCCATGGTCGCCATTCAAATTGCTTTGTTGTTGCTGCTGATATTAATGGCACCCGCTATATATTCATTATATAAAAAGGACATATTGTAAGTTATGTTTATTTTATTCTATTTCAGCAAAGCAGCACCGAACTATTTGACATCGCGATGAAAAATAAGTGATCAAAATTCGATGCACTGGCGGGTGATTTTTTGGAATTATCATAAAATATTATTTTGACAGCACTTGAGTGGCTTGTGTGCCTATAAATGTGACTTTAAAAGGGAAAACTAAATAATGCAGAGCTTAAAAAAGGCCATAAAAAGAGCCTGATGTTGGTGTTGTTATAACCTGAAAGTTTGGTAAAATGAAAATCATGTCGAAGTTTCTCTAAAAAAAATTACATCTAATAGCTAACTGCAGGCAGAGTGAAGACCGGATTTGGTAAGCTGGCTAGCCTTATAGCTGACCAAGAAAAATTATTGCTTAGCTCAACTTAATTTAACTGCTTGACCGCCCAGACAATGCAGGGCAGGACTTCAGCGTCCTACCTTCTGATAACCTCTACGTGCTGACTACCGGACAGACCAGTTCAACACACTTGCAACAACATGCAGCTCGCATGTTTTCACACAATTCAAAATTTTCTTGTTGGCTTCGTACCTTTGTTCTTTTTGTTTTTCGTGTTTGTTGTTGCTTTTAACAAATATTCATTCAATTGAATTTCGGAATATGCCAGGATATTTTCTGCTTCGTTCTGCTCTGCTTTGTGTAAGTTTTCTTATTTTGCTGATTAAGTTTTATATTCGTTTTATCGGCTTCGACGGCTTTCTGTCCACTACTGACTTTCCATTGTTGTCTTTGTTGTTGTTGTTTTTGCTGTTGTTGTAGTTGCATGTTCGTCTGTTAATTTGGCAAAAGGACATGTTTGCAACGTTGCAGCATGTAATAGCAGGCAGGACACACGCCAGCAGGTTGGCCAACAATCGCCAACAAGTAGGAAAAACATGTTCCGAGTAGGAGGTATGGAAAGGAAATCAATTCCATGCAATTGAATTGAATTGTTTTAAATTGTGGTTTTTATTGAAAAATCTTTTCCTTTTTTTTTCTTTCTTTCTTTGTATTATTTATTTTGTGCTTATGTCATTGTTTTTGTTGATTTCAGTGTCTGCCAAAGCTAGTGCCAAGCAGTAACCAAGCAAGCATGATTGCAGGACATGCATGCCAATTTTACTTTTTGTTTTTTTTCACATAAATTGCAATGAAAAACGTTCCACAAACAATCGAATTGTCGAGCATCAGTTGCTCAATTAGTTTTTTTTTCGTTTTTATTTTTTTTTATTTAAAAAAACTAAAGAACCTGAAAATTAAGTTAATATCCTTTAAGCAAAATTTTAATCTTTAAAAGACAAATTGCATTTTTTTTATGTGGTACTACTAGGATGAGATAAATTGCCTGACGATTTTTATAAAAATTGAGGTTCCAGAAAAGTAAGCAGATATCATCATCAAGTACATGCATTTTTTTTTTTTGTTTTATTATGTGCTCTTTTTTGTGAGTTAAGGGGGGTTATATACCCAGAACTTTTTTCTTCAAGCTTTAAGTCTCAAGGTTATGTGGTGAAAATATGAAATCGATATCTCAAAAAATAACAAAATTAAAGCCTAGTGAGTGAACCGCCTTCTAGAGCGCACCGTGCCGGCCCTTGTCTTTAAACGCGTTTTTCTCGAAACCATGTTTCCAAACTCGGTGACCAAGATTTCTCGAAACTCAGTGAACCGATCGTTTTGATTTTTTTGCAGACTTATTTTATTCATTATAATCTCCTACTTGTCATAAGAGTTTTTTTTTTGTAGCTTCGTTCATAAGTTTGTACAAAATAATAACAAATTTTTTGTCGAAAATCGTTAATTTACGTTCGGAAGTCCACCATTTTGTGAAAAATCAATATTTTCAAAATTGGCTTTGTCAAGTTTGAGTTTTAAGTACTTTTTAATAATATTTTTAATTTTTTTGTTTCAGATGAATTTAGAAGGAGCAATCTTGGTCATCGCATTTCACCTTTTTTCAGAGCGCTCTACAAAAAATGCTGTATCTACCTTAATAATAAATTTTTTGTAATAAAAAAAACTAAACATACTCTTGAATCTGTATATTTTAAAGTATAAAAACCCTCATTTAAAAATTAGGTTTCCTTAAAAAAATTCACAAATATGATCTTTTTTTCGGCCTCTGGGTATATAGTCCCCCATAAGAATGTTGCAAAACAAATTTTTTTAAATTTAAATTAATTTTTCTGATCGGTTGTATTGGTTGTCTCAGTCGTCACTTCTCTACTGATAATGGCAAACCATCACTCACTTCCAAGGATGAACTAAAAAAAAAAAGTCACGGACATGTTGGTAAAATTGAAAAAAGCAGTTTTATCCAAGCAATGCTTTTTTTTAAACACAATGCCCATCATAGTTCAACCTTTTGGCGCAAATAGTCTAATAGCATAATTTTATAAATCCCTGCACATCACTTCACACTGCGTTGTTGAAATTCGCAATTTATAAAACGAAACGTTTCACGTCGTGATCTTCAGCGTTGAGTAACGCAATAGCGTAGTGGAAACAGTACAAATTTCGCATTTTATAAAACGCAGCACTTGAAATTCCATCACTTGAACTGTCACTTTCATCACTTGCTCTTGAGCTGCCGTTAGAACGAATAAGTTGGCTTGGAAGGGTAATAATAACTTTTTGTTTCACTCATATATTCTTAAATGTTAAAATATTTCGTTTAAATATAGGTTAAAGACAGCAACAACGAACTAACAGTTCGAAATGCTGCTAAAAGAAATAAAAAACCTACTGCAGGTAGCAAATGGTACGCCAGTGTTTGGCTTTTACGTATTTCAATTTAATGATGGCTGAAGAGAACAGCTGATATGGTTTCCAACAAGTCAGAACTTGGTGAATCTTAAATTTTTCAAAGACTTGCAATAATTATGCTAGTTTTATTTTACATGTGACAACCCTAAACTGTTGTTGACTGACAGTTCACCGTGGTAACGTAACATAGCTAACGCAATAACGTAGTGATTAATAAAATGCAAATTGTAAATCGAAGTGATGCGTCGCGTTAGCGTGTCGTTTCATCACGGTGATTTATAAAATAATGCCATACGTCTTTTAATAGTTGAAGTCATCATCGTATTAAATGCGGTATATGTTTTAATTCCATGTAGAAACTTGAGGTTAACAGAATATTTTTCAATATACCGAACCAACACTGTACTGTTACACATTTACATTGTGCAGCATATTTTAACGAAGCACATTTTCTGTAACATTCGTAATTGTTACAGGATGTTCAGAAGTATAAATATATACCCATACTTATAGAAAAAATAAATAACATTTTTCTACCTTTATAGAAAAAAAAAAATAAAATGAATATGAATAATAAGGGACACTAGTTAATTTTTACGCAAATTAAAAAATTTCAATACAAAGTTTAATCCAGAAATAATGCAAGCAAAAATAAAAACTTTAAGTCAAGTGTGTTTTTTCCGTTTCTTTCAAATATTTTGCACAAATCGGTTTTTATGTTATGCTTATATGTTCATGCAACCCACTTGATTCACAGGTTATCAATTTTATTACATTTGTTTTTTGTTATCTCTAAGACTATAAAATTCGCTGCTCATAAGAACCGATTTCCATCATGAATATTAAGATGTCTATCAAGGACGTGCTCGTACTCAAGGAACGAGCAAATGTCGCGAAATCAAAGCATTGCAAATGCGTTTCAGTGGCAATAACAATAACAACAACAGCAGCAGCTACACCAGCAACAGCAACAATGGCATTCACGCTAAAATCGGCATTCTAAGAACTGAAACATACACACAATCCTACGCTATAGCAACTAGAATGAAACAAAATCGCGGTCTTTTGATAATTTAAACAATTGACAAACAAATCGACTGCTATGATGTCATCCTTCCCTTAAGGCAAGCCCATTTTCTACCACCACGTAAAAAAAATAAACTTATTGACTGACTTGGAAGGCAGACGACTGAGTGGGGCATTGAAAGACTTTAATTTCATTCTAATTCGCTACGATAATAAACTTCAATTGCTCAAACATAAATAACATGGAGAAAACATTTTTTTTTCTCTCTTTATTAATATAATCAAAAAAAAATTACTTGACACGCTTTTTCGCAGGGCAGTTTTGTTGAAATACCAAAATTTTCTTGCGAAGATTTGATTATTTAAACAAATTAAAAAAAAAAAAATATATAGTGATATAAATACAAATGTGTGCTTGAAATGTGTTCCTTAAAAAACTTCAATTGATAAAAAAGAAAACAAAAACTTATAAGAAGATACTTATAAAGAAAAAGTTGTTTAAAAGCATATCGTAAAAATAAAAAACGAAGAACCAAAAATTATAACGACAAACTTAAATTAAAAACTATGGTGTAATTGCTTGGTTAAGTTTTTGCATTGTTAGTCGTGATGTCTTGTGTTGTCCTTGAGCCCAACCATATTTTGGTGGGTAAATTTTTCTCACATAAGCTTATTTTGAGCCACTTGTATTAGTATCGTTGAAAATTTCAAAGATATTTGGATTGTGACTTTAAATGTGTTAATGATGAGAATGTGCGAAAAAGCTGTAGTAGCTAAACTCGATTCTTATTGCATGACAACAAAAACTAGGTTTAACCTGTTATAACTTTCAAATACCCCCGCTTCAAAGGAAATCCGGACTAAAGTATTTGAGACAAAATTTTTACAAGAAAAAAGTAAAAAACAAGATAAGAATATTTAATAAAATAAGAACTACAAAAAAAAAAAAAAAAATGGATGAAAGAAATGTACTTTTACAAACAAAATTAAAAAAATTATCTTGACTTAAAAATATTTTTAACTGTATTTATTTTAAGGGGTATCGTACACTAGACGATTTTAAAAATATCAATTTTTGTTTTTTTTGCATATTTTCAAATATTAGATCTTTAAGAATTTATCCTCCAAAGATATTTTTTAAAATTTCATTTATTTAAGAAGTTATGTTTATTTAAGTGACGCAGCCACTGAGCCCGTTCAGCCGAAATTCTAATTTTTAAAAGCGGTTTTCTTTAATCTACTGTTTTCGATACGGTTGACAAAATATCTCAAGTTCTAGTCGACCAATTTACTTGAAATCTGGCATAAATATTCTTTATTTATGCCTCTATCGTATGAACCAATAAAAACCAATAACAATTTTTAATTTTTAATATTTTTAAAAAATTCGGGAAAGTTAAAAAATTTGTGGGAAAATCGACCTCAATTTTTGAGTAGCCATCATTTTGCTAAAAATTTTTTTCATATTTTTCTGGTTCATACGATACTGGTACATTTATACCGGTCAAAAGTTATCCAAAATTTTATTTTTCAGGTGACCAGGAGTGTAGATATCATGACGACCGGAACACGGCTTTCCCCTCCCCCCTCTTCTCAACGATGCATAACTTGCTGAAATTACATTATTTTTTTTTATATACTCTTGAAATATGAATACATAATTCATAAAAAATGGATAGTAAAAATATCAAGTGCCTTTTTTATGAATCCTCAAAATACACTCGAAGTTCTGGCTTCTAGACTAGAATACACCCTTAAAGACATGTGATGAGAATTGAAACATTTAAATTTGGGAGAATGTTTTTGAAATAAAATTAAAAACTAATACAGACATTTCCAAGTCGGTAATGCTCCCAGAATGCTTCAGTCACGATTTAGTTAGCACGATAATATCCTCAGAGAAATCAGAGTTGAGAAGAAAATATTCCTCACGCCTGAGAAGGGTCCCCCTTATATTTTGATAGTAAAGGGATAATATATTTATTTTTTTTTTTTTTTTTTTTTGTACTGACGAACAATATTATTCGACTTGTGAGACCTACCCTCTGGGAAAAATTGGAAGCCTTCCATATGCAAGTGATTTTTAAACATTCTTCATCGTATCTTTTGAAAACGTATGGGAAGTTTTAAATTGATATTGTTTCCAAGCCGCTTCTTAAGGAATGCATGTAGAAACTTTTGCTTGCTGTAGGGCATTTTCAATTTATTTAGAATAATAAAATCTCGAATAATAACCTTAGAGAAAAATTAGAATGCTTCCATTTGGGAGGGATTTTGAAACATTCTTCATTGTATCTTTTGAAAACTTATGGGAAGTTTTAAATTGGTATTGTTTCTAAACCGCTTTCTTAAAAATTTATGTGGAAATGATTGCTTGTTTTGAGGCAGTTTCAAAATCAATTTATTTCCAATAATTAAATCTCAAATATAAGGCAGCCAAATTATTAATTTGCTGTTGTGTTCGCATTCATTTTTAAGACACCGGAGAGAAATGTTTTTCTCAAATGATAAAGTGGATATAAAAAGAAATGGAGTGTCCAACGAAAGCAAATGCTTCCAATTTTCTATGGAATGTTTCCTTCTTATATTCGGGAATTTTTCCATTTCCCAGAAGGCATTTTAAAGCTTGAACAGAAAACTAATAACATGGCTACATAGTATACACAGAGAGTTTAGTTTGAGTTCAACCATAGGTGTTTATACAGAGATGCGTAGGCAGAATTGTGTTTAGTGTGACATTTCATTGCGAACGTTTCCGTTCTCATAATTTTTCATCAGATCCACCACCGTGATAATACCAAAAACAAAAAAAAAAGTTACCAACACCAAATTATTATTAGTAACATCACCTAATGTGTTGTGCTAATAAGGTTGTGCTAAATGTTTTGTATAATGTTTTAAAAACTTTTGTCCAGTCAATGCTTTCCGTAGCGTCCTCATCTATTTCATACAATTAAAAACCTATTTATAAATAGACGTAGGCAGAACAGCTAAGAACCATTTTCTCTCGTGTTTCTCAACCGATTTTGATAATGTTTTTTTTTCTAATAAATAAGAGTAGGGAAAAGGAGTGCACGGAATATCTATGGTGGGCGTGGCCCATCCCATACAACCCAAATTTGCGATATCGAATAGCTTTAGAGTTATAGGTCACACAGCCTTGGAAATCGGTACTCGACCTCAAATCACACGTACCATTCCACTGGTTACATTTGGTGGGCATTGAAAGAGAGGCGTGGCACTTTTCAGCAGCCCAAATTTTCGGTATAACTTTTGAACTATAAATCTCAAATCAATGAAACTCGGTAGGAATTTCAGAAGTCCTATTTTGTCGTGTTCTGCGACTGGAAAAATTTAACGAGCATTAGACAAGGGGCGTGGCACTACCCATTAAATTCAAAGTTTTTATATCGAATAGCTTTGGAAGTAAATGCCTCTGTGACTCTATATGGAGTTCCCACTTGGTGATATCCTTCTACTAGAAAGTAGAATATTGTAAGTAGGGTTCTGGGACGGGCATTGGACAAAGGGGTGTTTGGTGTTTGGCCCCGCATATAAAGGCCAAATTTTTGATATCGAATAGCTTTGAAAGAAAAAGTCACAAAACATGGAAACTCAGAATGGAGCAACTATTTTGTGATTTCCTGCTGGTGGTGCGTATGGTGCGGTATGAGTTCGGTTACGTGATGAGTGAAGAATGAAAAAAATGTTTCCAATAAAAATACAAAACAAAAAAAAAATCAATTTTTAAATGGTCGAATTTCGATCAATGGCTATACTAGTAATGTTTAAATGGCCACAGAGACAATCTTTACAACAAATAATAACGGATAGCCAGAGGTCAAAAGAAAACCGCGGATAGTGATGTATACTTATTTACAAAACTTTTTTCCTGAACCTTTTTCTTTATTTACGGAACTTTAAATGAAGACCAAATAAGCGAAGACTTAAGACTTTCAGCCCCATTGCTGAGGATAGAACTCATGTCTTCTATGACATAAGCCCGCTAGAAAAATATTAAAAAAACTACCCTTTACGATCCATTTCTAAATTCGCTAACGAATAAAAAAGTTATTTACGAATCATTTACAGACATATTTTTTCAAAAAAAAGACAACGAAACAATATAAGTATAAAATAATATACTCTTTTTCGTGACATCTTATTATTTTGGCAAACGGCAATGAATCGCCAAGTTCGAAAAGTAATATTTATTGAATAAAAAATATCACCTTCGTTTCGTTTCGTTTTCGCCAAACCTTCGCTAGTGATTCATTGAGTATATAAATAAGGATAACTTCATTATAAATGACATTTTTATGATGTTAAATCGTATTATTATCTCCACTTAACCTATACTCCATTTGTTTGCTTTTCAAACAATCTGCTCGTTGGGTAAAAAAAAAATGTTTTTTTTTCCCTCCGCAGTTGTTAGAAAAGTAATTAAAAAGTTTATCTTTAGCTAAAGTGCTATTCGTAGGTGCGTAATTCTTAGTAAAATACGTACTCAGTAAAGGTTACTGTTTTCACACTTTTCTATTTTCCTGCACTAACAACAATTGAGTAAGTTCGTATTTAAAGAGGTTGAGCCTTTTACAAAACCCCAACTGACATTTTTGTATTTGTTTTTATCCTTTCCTATGTTGGCTGTTATATATATATGTATATGCTTTCTCGAAAAGTAATTTGAAACTGAAATTTTTCCTCTTTTGAGCCCTCTTTGGCTTTTTTCTCTTTTGAGAAAACTGCAAAGCTTTTGTTATTTTGTCATCTGTTAAGTTGTTGCCTGCTACGTAGGCAACGCTGCACGCACATCGATTTTCTAGTTTTTTTTCTTTTTTGTAATTCTCTGCTTGAGAATATTGCTCAAGAGTGTGTGGGATTTAAATTAAGTTTTTTAGGATTGCTTTTTATTTTATCCTCCGTCAGTTCTAAGAATTTTTACTTTGTTTTGAGCTTGAGCAATCAGACAGTGCATTAATTTGACCTAAGGTAAGACTAACGTTTGGCACAAGAAGCACCAGTTTTCATCTTACATTAAGAAATAGTGACTTATGCTATTTTTTTATAATATGTTTCTTAAACAAAAGAAGGACAAAGTTCAAGGAATATGTTTATAAATTATAGTGTAATGCGTTTTTTTATTTTTTTACACTCAGGGTTAAGTGTTACTGTAAGCAAAGAAATAGAAAAGGTCTGTTTTTTTTCTTCAAACGACACTCTTAGTCTACATAGATATATTCTCTGAGCATAACTCACATTTTCTGAAGAGAGGTTGTGAGGAAGTGGAATACAAGAACCAAAGTTATCGCTCTAAAAAGTTCCTCATTGTGTTTGGCATTGCTTCCTGGTGATACTCATGCTGCTGGTTTTTGAAAATTTGAGTTAAAACTGTTTCTGAAAAATCAGTTGCTACGCTTGGCTTAATTTATGTCCCTCGAGTGTAAAAACTTTCTTTAACATCGCTCCGCTCTGAACTGCTCTGTCTGCCTCAAAGTAACGTTGATGTTGCGTTATTACTTTCGGTCTGCTTAGTTTGCTGACATGTCTTATGCACCAAAAGCAACTTTGGAAGACCTCATCATGCCTGCATATTTGTTCACTTGCCGCCTGTCCAGTCGCTGGTGCAACCGTTCTCCCAACTATTAGTTTATCCGTCGGTTTGTTCTGGTCATTGTCGTTAGCTCTCGACAACGACTTCAACTGCTGTCAGTTGATGTGACACTTGGTCGCTATTTGTTTCACTTGAAAGTTGCGAACTTTGTTCCACCATTGTTGATACTTTTACAGAATTTTTTATACTTGTTGATGTGAAACTTGAACAGAGAAAGTTTCAGAAAATTCTTTAAGTAGACACTTACGTGTCTTGGCCTGTCCTAATATATAAACAGCTACATTTATAATTTTTTGCAAAATGTTAATTTTCTTAAATTTGAGACAAAATAGATCACTTTTATAAGGTGATTCTTGCTAAATACTAACAGAAAGCTATGCTGCAATATTAAACACACGAAATACGAAATAAAAGAAATAAGATACAAGATAAATAATATAAAATACATAAAAAAAACAAAAATAAGTATAACATAGTCTATGAGATATGAGATAAAATACGACAAAAACAATAAAAAAATCTTTTAAATTATTAAATACAAAATAAAAAATACAAAATACAAAATACAAAATACAAAATACAAAATACAAAATACAAAATACTAAATACAAAATACAAAATACAAAATACAAAATACAAAATACAAAATACAAAATACAAAATACAAAATACAAAATACAAAATACAAAATACAAAATACAAAATTGTATTTTGATTTAAAATACAAAATACAAAATACAAAATACAAAATACAAAATACAAAATACAAAATACAAAATACAAAATACAAAATACTAAATACTAAATACAAAATACAAAATACAAAATACAAAATACAAAATAAAAAATACAAAATACAAAATACAAAATACAAAATACAAAATACAAAATACAAAATACAAAATACAAAATACAAAATACAAAATACAAAATACAAAATACAAAATACAAAATACAAAATACAAAATAAAAAATACAAAATACAAAATACAAAATACAAAATACAAAATACAAAATACAAAATACAAAATACAAAATACAAAATACAAAATACAAAATACAAAATACAAAATAAAAAATACAAAATACAAAATACAAAATACAAAATACAAAATACAAAATACAAAATACAAAATACAAAATACAAAATACAAAATACAAAATACAAAATACAAAATACAAAATACAAAATACAAAATACAAAATACGAAATACAAAATACAAAATACAAAATACAAAATACAAAATACAAAATACAAAATACAAAATACAAAATACAAAATACAAAATACAAAATTGTATTTTGATTTAAAATACAAAATACAAAATACAAAATACAAAATACAAAATACAAAATACAAAATACAAAATACAAAATACAAAATACAATACAATTCTATTCAATTTTCTGTTTAATGTCATCAAGCATAGATCAATGCACTTGCACTTATGCACACTTATGCACTATGACTTAATTACCAAAATTTTTGACATGAATGAACTTAACATAACGTTTCACTGTCTAGATCGTATCAGTCATTAATAAATTAAAGACCAAAACAAAGTCAATCACTATGGCGTTTATTTGGTAATTATTTGTGAAAAGATGTGCCATCCTGTGTTGACAATGTTGATGATGATAATGATGATGACAACCATCAGCAAATATATTGCCACCAACAAGAGTCCATAAAGTACTCTACTTAAACCATCATCACCATGCAACAATAGTTATAACTAACAGGTCCACCTGCCAACCAAGCCACTGTAAATGATGTAAATTGTATAGATGACCATTACATGTTATCAAAATTTCACTTTCTCACTAGACAGCATTTATAGCACCTCAAATATAAAGGGCTGCTCAAGAGCAAAAATCGTCAAATACTTACAAGGACACATTAAAGAAATGAAAGCGACTTTAACGATAGCTACCGGTGCATTCATTGCTATCTGGTACACATGTCGTTTTCTAAACAAATCTACGTCATCGTCAATTCCATCAGCCTGAGTATCGTCAGTGTAATCATCATTATAAACAACAGAACCAAACTAAAAATAATAAACATCATCATCATCATCATCATCATCATCATCATCAGCCGCCGGAACCCCCACATAGCACAGAATGGAGTAGTTGAAGAGAAGTCCAATACGAGTATAAGCCAAGGGCACGTTGCAGAGAACACATCGCTGCTGGCAAGGATGCTTTGAAACACATAACCATGGCCAAGTCACACTCCTCGTATACCACACATGAACGATTCAAATACTACATAATGAGACATTTACAAAAACGGACATACAAACAGATACAAACCAACACATAGAAATGTCAGACGTTGTCGGAATATATGCGGTTATTTTGTTGGACCGGCAAAGGCAATGGGAACGGCATCAAGATTGTGGCAGCACGTACAAAACAAAGAAAATGTTAGTCAGCCTAGACAGCACCACATAATTACACAAAAATGTTGCTGCCCAAAGGTGTGTGGTTCGTTAGACACAAAGTATCTAAGTTATGAGAAGACTTGACACACACTTTTTATTTTTAGATTGGATTGACTATTGAATGGTACAAAGTTACTTAAGAGCGAATAGTTTATAGGAATCTTTTCCAAATATACTTACATTTTTCCTCAAGTCGTAAAACATTTATCGTGTCTACGTTTAAATATCGGGAGGTCTCTAACGTACTCATTTTTATTGTTGAGGGTTCAATTGGTATAAAATTCAGGCCACAAAGGTAAGAGCATCAAGCTAATGTTTCGAAAATATTTTCATAGTTTTCAATATGAGATGGGCCTCTTGCAACGACTTTTTTCAAATAAGATTGGCTTAAAAATTATTCTTGTTTTAAAAGGAATTATTATTGTATTTTAAAAAATCTTAAAACTAAAATACAGTAGACGTCCAATATAACGAATGGTTTCTTGTCCAGCCTTTTCGTTAAATCGAAAAATTCGTTATATCGAATGAATATTTTAAACAGAAATATAGTTTTTATATTTTTATTATATATAGATTTATAAAACTGAACTTCTATTTTTATCTAAATGTTAGTAAAATATTTGCGTATTTTGTTTTGTCCTTATTTTTTTTTAATTCATTTTTAAAAAACTTAACAAACTCGTTTGTTTCTTGGCGCTTTCCATTGATTTTTGTGTGCTTCCCCTTGAAGCTCTTGTAAAATATTGATTTAAGTGCAGTTTCATTTTTTTCTGAAGCCCATTGTACAAAAGCCCTTAAGTGTTCGTTAAGTCGAATGAGAACAAAAAATTTTAATTCGTTGTATAGAATAGTCAATGAAGAGATTTTGCCGTTCGTTATATTGGACATTTGTTAAATCGGGTATTCGTTATATTGGACGTGTACTGGACATATAAAAAATGAATCTTTTACTGTTTCTCAAAAGATTATTATGCTTATTCTTTTAGTTTGCAAAATATGTATACTTAATTTTGCAATGAGATTTTATTAGGTATTTATCGTGAAACAGGATAATCATTCTGGATATGTAAGGATAGAAAATTAATAAACAGCTTTAGTTATTTTTAGAAAAACCTCAAGAAACCTAAAGAAAAAACAGTTATTTTTGCTCAAAAATTTGAAAATGGGATATTTTACTATTAAAAGTGCGACATCTTTCAGTCGCTCCATCAACACTGAAATGTTTATCAATAAAAAAAGGAAAGTAAGATTACATAAGAAAGCTTTTGTGAAAAAATGCAATATATTATGCAAAATAAGAAAAGTTTTTGTACCAGTTATACATTTTGAAATAAAAACTTCGATACATTACATCAAAAAACAATTTTTTTTTTTTAAATATTAAACCCAAAAACTTTGATTTTAAATTTAATGTGACATTTTTCATTCAATTATATTGTTTTCATTCTTATGTTATATCGGAACATGATAACATATATTATAATTATACCTGTGGCGATAATTTAAAGTAGCTTAAGCTGATATATATTATTATTAACCTTTTCAAGGTGCACAATTGTGTCGGATCATTTTAAAAATCCGATACTTAAAAGGAAAGCTATGCCGACTTTTATAATGGCCAAACACAAATTCTTCATAAAAAGGTGAGAAAAAAGATATGTAAAAATGTCATAACTCATAACTACATTTTTTGACTTAAGCTACTTTGATATGTTGCCACAGATACATAAGCCGTTCGGAGTCGCCTGAAAACTAGAAGATCCCGTACTTAAAACATAAACATAAAAACAAACATAAACATAATCACTCCCACAAAACAATTTGATCATAAGAAGTTCGTTCAAAGTCCTTTCAAATGTCCTTTGGGCTTAAATGGCCAATTTATTTATATTTATTTTCTTATTTAATAAAAGGTTTTATATAGCTCAACATAGAAGAAATAACTGTTACGAACAGCGCACCTGAAATCAATTAAAATTTACAAGCAGAAAATGTTTTATTTTTAATGCGTAAAAGAATTAACAAGTCACTTATCTGAATCTATGAATATTCGATTATTTATCATTCGCACACAATGCGAAGATCCTTCAATCCTTCAAACAATTAAAAGTCTTTTGTTTGTTCATGAGCTTGGCAGACACGTTCAAGCATTCTATGCTTGAATCAAGAAAATAGTCTATCAGTCGACACTCAAACATAAATTTCTCAATTCAAGTATTATTCTGCTAGAATTGAGCAACTTTAAAACACATGATATTAAGAAAAAAAATGCTTGGTTAAGAAAAAGTTGCTTAAAACTCAAGAATATTTTTTTTCTATATTCAAGACAATATTTATAATAATTATAATATTTATTTGAAGTAAGAAAAATTTGCTTGATTCAAGTAAAGAATTTACTGAACACTAGAATAATACTATGTTCAGACTGGGAGTTAAATGCGCATTTAGAGCCTAATTCGCATTTATTTCCTTAATGCTTCTCTAAATGCGAATTTACCCATATAAAATTCTGTCAAGTAAATTCATATAAATTCTACTTCAAATGAGCATTTAGCAGTTTGCGACCCTGTTTCGAAGTTCGAATACATTTTACTCGTTTGTTTTGACAGTACTCGTTATAAAATTCAATCAGCTGTTTGCCATTCGATTGATAAACTTGAACAGTTTTTGTTTTTTGTTTTCTTAATTTTATTAATTAAGTACACAAAAAAAGTCTTCAAAAATAAATAAGAAGATTCCGTTGGTGAAAACCGATCGCAAAGGCTGAAAACAACAAATTATAGAAGACGTGCGCCGCTGCGTGGGAAAACATCCTCTCATCCTTGTCTTTCAGGTGCAAAATATGCACAATAATCTGCTGAATGATCTACGACAAGAATGGAAAGCAAACTCAAGATTTCTCTTTGGTAAAAATCATACCATGCAAATAGTTTTGGGACGTAACAAAGCTGAAGAAGTTGAAACAGGTTTGCACAAGCTTTCCAACAGACTTCGCGACAGGATGGACTGCTACTGAAACGCCAAAGCAAGAGGTGACTGGACAAAATATTACTGAGCGGTAGAATATGCTCGCAGTGTTTTTGTAGCCACAGAAACAGTGGTATTAAAAGCAGGTCCACCCGAAGATTTTGCACACTCACTGGAGCCACATTTCCTTTCACAGTGTATGCCTACCAAATTGCAAAGGGAATTCTAGCGTTCTATAGTGACTACACCGTGTGCGAAGAAGGAAAAGTATTGACACCTGCGCAGGCTCGCATACTCAAGCTAATTGCAAATCATATAAAAAAAAAATCGTTTGGGTTAATTGTGAGTTTTATTTAATTTGTCAATGTTACATTTGTTTAATTATTAATAAAGTTGTTTATAAATATATTCAAACAAAAATAATAAATGTTTACAATTTTCCGAAAACTTTCTGGTTCGTTCCTGCAACCATATTTTTGTTACAATGTCAGCATTTTCAGAACATAGAAATAATATTAAGAAATCTGTCAATTTTAATGCGAATTAAGGGCTTCTACATAGTTTGAACACTTGACATTTGTAAGAATTTTCGAACTTCTAAATGCGCATTTAAAACTCAGTCTGAACATAGTATAATTTGCTTGATTCATTCAAGTTAACAATATTTTTAATACTCGAATGTTTTGCTTGATATTAGAAATTTAATTTTCTTGTTGTATTCAAGCAAATTTTCCTCACTACAATTTATATTGGCATGCTTATGATTCACAACATGTTTAACATGATGCGAATGGACAAACTATGGATTGGTTCGAAGGCGCAGGGTCTTATCTGTTACTCTACTTGGAAATATGTAAGTCCAATGCCATAATTTGTCAATCTACGCCAACTTAAACATGTTGTGAATTATAAGTATGCCAATATAAGTTGAAGTGAGAAAAATTTGCTTGATTAAAGTAAATAATTTTCTGAAAACTAATGCTAAAGACTGATTCAAGTCTTGTACCAGGTTCTAGAATCAAGCATTTTTTTCAATCAAGCAAGCAATCATTTATTTTATTCAATTTTAGAAATACATAATTGCTCATTATAAGTTTTCTTTTCTTAATTTTAGTTTTGTGTTCTTAATGAGACTTAATTTTAAATATTCTTTTATCAAAAAAAATATGGCTTAATACAAGAATATTATTTCTCTCCGTACAGTTTTAACTTTTGCAGAATACTTACATATGCGTAGGTTTAATAACTTCGAAATCTAGAGATTAACGATATTTTCTAATTAACGTTAAGCTAAGTTTTGTAGAACAACACTGTTCTACATGATGCAAAATATCCATAGCAACAATAGCTATTCACATTGCCAGTATGCATAAGGCCAGTCCTCTACCACAAGCTAGACATCCAGTACACTAAGAGAAAAAATATTAAATTTATCCAAAAACTTATTTAATTTATTCAAAAAGCGAGTCATTTTTGCACCACTAACGCATTTGCATAAATTGACTACGTAAATATTTAAAATTTATTTGAATACTGTTTTAATTAAATAAAATATTTAAATATTTAAACAGATTTAATAAAAAATATATTAAAATTATGCACGAATTTTTTTAAAATATCTTTCAAATATTTACTATTTGTAAATAAAACTATCGCTTTTGAAGAAAATTTATTTATGTAAAAATATTGAATTTCAAAAACAACGTATTTAAATTGAATATTGCGTCAATTAATTCTCTGGTTTACTTTTTTCGTTCTATAATTTATACTATTTTTGACAGTTGGTGCAATATTAGGGCACCAAGTGTCAAACATAGTATAAATTAGAGGAAGAAAAAGTGTTCTAAAAAATTAGAAGCAAAATATGTAGGTAAATGACAACCGTTGCAAGATATTTGTCCGAAAATACAATAACTAAATGAGAACTATAAGAAACCTGCAACTGCAAGAAATAAACTGCAGGAACAGAGTGCGATGCTGTTGCTGCTTGTCGGAGTATGTGTGCACGTGTGCGATGCTGTTGCTGCTTGCTTGTATGGAATATGTGTGTACGTGTGTGGTATAAATAAAATTCAAATACGGGATAAAAACGAGTTGTAAGGAAAACATTTGATTTATCCACGTAAATATCTAAATAAAATTTATGCTGAGGCGTGGATAATGCTAATATGCATTATTTCCCTTAGTGTACTCTTCAGTAATCTTATCAAGTTTTGTTTAGTGGTAATTTCGATCTTTTTCAAAAAAAAAATTTATCAAATGTTCTAATGGTGAAAGAATCCACACTGAACTCAAAGAATGGAAGCATTTCTTTGTTATATTCTATGATCCTTTATTAACCAACATTTTCCATAGAAAGAAAAATTTTTAAGTTTATTTGTTAATAAATTGAGAAATATCTGCACATTTTTATATTCTTGTGAAATGTTTCTTATCAGATATCACTCATTATTGAAACTATAAGTTATTGAGCTGATGCAGACCTTTTTGCTCTACACCTTATTACTTCAGTAGCTCGTTTGCGACAAATAGTCACTTTTTCTGACGTCACACTGTTTCGTTCCAAAATACTCACTTTTGCGAAAGCTATGTCCTCTGCAGTATTCGGACTTGACTGCAATTGCAGTAAATCTACTGCGCTTTTCAGAAAATTTAATGTTTTACTACGTCACTGCGGTTTTTTCAAATCTACTGCGATTTATTCTCAGCAAACATTTGTAGGGTTATTTTTGTATTTATCCTACAAACGACATGAAACACAGACAATTTTTTATGCAACGTTGCATTGCGTCAAGTATAACTAAACCTTTAATACCATTACATAAAAAACTAGAAAGATGGCAGCATAAGTGATAAATTTATAGTCATATTAATTTTGAATCCGTAAAAAATATGTTTCTGCAACATGCAAATATATAGTATATAGTTATGTATATATTTGTATTTAGGTATTTTTTTATTAGTATAAAATTTACGTACATGGTTATTAATAAAAAAAAAAAAACTACTGCGAAAAAATTCATTTTACTGCGTTTTTTTCTTTAATTTACTGCGATTTACTAATTTTCCAGTCCGACCCTGGTCCTCTGTAACTGATAAGTGAGTAAATAGTGGTCCGTGATAAGAAAACCACACAAGCGAAAGGGAATATATAAAATTGCTACAAGTTACAGAGGACTCTGTATGAAGTTGAACGTGGTTCTACTGCTTTCTGATGTTGACATGATATTTAATACACAAACCTTATCAACAAATTGCAATCCGTGTGTTCTTTTAATGCGGTTGATTATGTTATGATAGAAATTGTTACATGGAATCAAGCTCGTTATGAAAAATTTTAGTTTATATATGGAAAACTATGTCCATTGTAGCATATAGCATAAACAAGCAAAAAATTTTTCTCACCATGTTCGACTTCAAGCGACTCAAGTCGCAAATTTTAAGTTACAGAGACACTTCGGCTGTTGCATTCCTAGGAAAATAGAATTGAAACATTCGAGACGAGTCACTGATTTATCTCATTTTATTAAGACACAGTGCAGGTAAGAATGCACAGTTCTCATCAATGAAAATCTGATGAGAACTGCGGTGAGAAAACTTACAGAAACAAGACTTTTTGTAGAATGAACGGGTTATTTAGTATTTGAATAACAAAATAGTATAAGTTAAACCTCTATATGTGGATGCAAAAAAAGCCATCAAAACTATTTATAGCCTTCCACCAATAGCACAGTGCACTTACATATGTTTTTTGTATTAAACTGTCCTACATATTTTGATTAATTTAAGATCAAATTAAAACGATATCGATTTAAAAGGGTTCTTAATATTTGCAGGAAAAAAATAGTTAATTTAACAAATAAAGTATAGAAATCTTCTTAATTAAGTCTTTATATACAGTAAAGTTAACAATTTTTCCCTAGGCAATATCCCTATATTTTTCTTTTCTCTTTCTGAAAAAGGATTTAGTGGCCCTTCTTTAAGAAATTGCGTTTATGATTATAACATTTATTAAGAGTTGGATATTAGTTATGAGCATTAAGGCTCTTTTTAATTGGAGGGTTCAAAGGTAAAGGACTTCCCTTTAAAGGTAAAGATAAAGACAAAAATTATTGATCTTATTATGCATAACACCTTTTCCAGAAGCGTCTAGCTTGTCTATTTTAAAATAGATATTATTTTATTTCTTTAATTATTATTATATTATATATATTTTATGTGGCGACCGTGGCGTAGTTGGTTAAAGTGCGTGGCCGCTATGTCAACGAACTTTGGAGACCCAGGTTCGAACCCCAGCAGCGACAGAAAATTATTTGAATTAAAATAATTTTTCTGTACGGCCGCCACCTCTCTGCAGACAATGGCAAACCTCAGAGAGTAATCAAAATGCCATGTAAAGCTTCTTGGGAACGAGAACATTGCGTTCATCGCCGTTCGGAGTCGGCGTTAAGCATGTAGGTCCGGTTTCTCGGTGAACTGTGTACAAACTTTTAATAACACGCACAACTCAATTGATCATAAGAAGCTAGGTCAAAGTCCTTTCAAGGGCTGAAATGGCCAGTAATTTATTTTTTTTTTATTTTATTATTTTATTTCATTCTATTATGATTTGTTTCAACTCTGAACTCCAATTGCAAAAAAAAACCTAGTCATTTTTAGGCCAAATTCTTTTTTAACTTATTTAATAGTTCAGGAAGCAAACATATTGATTCTAACTAAAGGTTTTCAAGCGTTCATTGAAGAAAACTTATTATTGTTGGATGCTCTAAATTAAATTTTTAGGTATACAAACATTCTCTTAGTTGGATCGGTCGGTTATGACGAGTATAATTTAGTGGTCATAAGTCATCAAAACAATTTTAATTAATTACAAAATATTTGTAGATAGTCTCTTTATTACATATATTTTTAATGGCAACTATAAGAACATAAGATAAATATATCTTAATTTATTGTATCCTTCTCTTTATCTCTACAAATATAACATAACTTCACGTTACTTTTTACTTACTTTTGTCCTAAATCAAATATTTTTAAGAAACTTAAAATATTGGCTTTACCAAAATATTCGGTATTCGTTTTATAAACTAAAATACACACACTCAAATCTCTTCTCATGTGATGGCAACCATTTTCACATTAGCAACCATTGCCAAGTTTTTCCTTGACCACATGTGCGCAAACATTAGCGGTCGGTCGTTCCTCCGAACGTACGTAAGTACGTCCGTTCGTACATAGCTTGTAACAGACCTCGTTTTGGTTGGATTGCCCTTCACTCTATGGTTTGTCTGACAGTTTAGTCAAGCGTTGCTATGGTTTCTTCCTTCATTGCAAGCGATTCTTTTTGCTTCCAGTCCTTCTACGTTGCTCTAAAATGCACAAAATGTTTGCAGCAGACGAATGCCTAAACGTGCGAAAACTTCAATTTTAAATGATTGTGGTAAGGATACCCAGATAGTGTTGTTTGTGTGTTTGTGAGTGTTGCGTATGTGTCTGTGTCTAAGTTTAGCAGTGCATTTGCTGCTCTGAACTTTTTGGTGCAATGCTCTGAGTGTGTGTGTCTGCACGCCTAAATGTATGTTGCACGTTTTTGTTCATCTTATATGTTGGGAGAAAATGACTTAAATAAGAAAAATAAAAACCTGCTCTGACTTCGGTTGTTAGAAGTGTGACTAATAAAATGCACTTGGTACATTTAAGAAAGCTGTTGTTATGATGTTGTTGCAACTTTTATTCTTCGCCATTTTAACCTTGATGGCGTAAAAGACATTAGCGCATAATACAAACGTGCACTCTAGAACAACAACGCAAACGAGGGTTTTTTGATAAAAATCGCTTTAGCGCTTTAACGGCCTCGGTAGTCAAGTTTGACTGCCACCCTAGAAGTTCTGGGTTTGAATCCCGGCCAGGTTACGTTTTAACCTTTCTGCATTTCTTTCCTTATTTCTTATCAACTGAAATTGAAAACTAATCAATATTTACTATTTGAAGTTGTAGTTCGTGGTAGCGAAGTTTGTGGATGTGATTGACTTATACTTCAATTGACTGAGGTTAAGAGATTAACCTCAGAGAGACACTTGTCTCGGATTGAAATTAAAATGTTTCTACGGCTTTCCAACATTCTTAGAATATCCTAAACATATTCCACTTGATTGTATTTTCTTCCCAGTAATCTTTCAGCCCATTTTTAAATCAAGGCAGACTTGACTGAACAGGTATAACACCTGCAATCCTTGGTTTATAGCTAAAAAAAAAAGAACTTATCCAACTCGAGAGAGAAGAATCTCTCTATTACTCGAACTTTACTTGAAGTGAGTCCCGCAACTGACCTATTATGTGTTCTTTATTTCTTAAATATTTTCACCTTATTTTCAGAAAAATTTAGTTTTTTGGCTCTGATGTTTAATTTTCTTATATTGTTTATGTACATTTTCATTTCCTCCATTATTTTGTTTTTTTCTTTTTTTTACGATTGAGAGGAAACTATTTTTAGTCTAGTTAATAATTACAAGGTAAGCTCATATTTTTCAACCTATTCTTACGTCAAAATAAATAACAACAAATAAGTGTCACAATTGTCGAAAGTTCATAGAAACAACGAAAAATTGTTTGGAAAATTGATGCTCGCACTCTCTTGTAAATATGAGTACATAAATTTCCAACTGCTCTTGTTCTTGCGCTATGCATATATGCTGCCGATGCAAGTTTTAATGGTTAAACATTCTAACAAGCTATGACCTATTTATGAATAAATAAATTTTTATGACGGAATAAAAATAATTGAGTTTTTTTTTGCTTCAAAACGACATAATTAAAAAAAAAACACATATTGACAGCTGATTTTGACATCCAGCCCACATTTTTCTCCAATATGACCCCACCTTCATATTCCGCCCTGGTCTAGTTTTAAAGTTTCTTTTTGTATTTTTTGTATTCAGAATGCAAGGTTTCCGAGCAATTTCGTAATCTTTCTTTTTTGAATCAGCTGTTCATGAATTATAGTTTCGGTCACGGGTCACGGTCACAGGCACGAATTGGCACGAATTGTTGTTGTTTCAATGTAAAAGGGAAATTTGAGAGAGTGAGCGAGGGAATAAATTTTGCCCACCGCGGTCACCAAATGATTCGGCTGTCGATACCAAATCACTGGATCAAAACAGTCTTGCGTTGTGGAAGTATTCACAATATTTGTATTTTTGCATGCAAATAGTACACTTTTAGTACGAACTCTATCAAAGCAGTAATGAAACCTGCATAATAGCAGCACTCACCATACTCATACTCGTCATTCCTTTTTGCATAAAGTATTAAAAGTAGCAAAAAGTGTGCTAGTGATCATAGATCAAATGACCGCCAGCATAACATACTTTGGGCACGACATTCATCAAACGGAAAAAGAGAGTAATAACTCGTGCCCGTGCCGTGCCCGTGACCGTTTACATAACATCGCCCTTAGAGATGATGTTCGTTTAGCATTGATTCAAACAGCCCTCATGTCTTATAGCCTTATTGTGTTCGCTGTATCTCTCACATGTCTGCTTTTGTTTTTATTTTCCGAAAAAGTTTGGTAAAATTGTGGCATGCTCTTTATATTTGCTTCGAGATAAGTTTTGCTCGAGAATGCTTCTTTTAATGGTAAAAAACAAAAGGCATGCATGTATCTTAGCTACTATCTTAGCTTTTTTGACTTGCACTCATTTATAAGGCGCGATTTTGTTGTTGAACTTTTTTCTTTTGGTTAAGTTAGGTTTTAATGGTTTTGACATAGTTTAACGATTGTTTTACAATACTTTGTTGATATCTATCTAACAGCACTTTTCTTTAAAACCTTACCATTGCACTTGAAATAGATCGGAATTTAAAAGTTGATCACGAAGACACAACTGCAGGTGCTTTTCATAAAAAAAAAATTGGACAGGAGTGAGTTTGTTAAATGAAATTAAAATCTTATTAGTAAAATTTGAAAGCAATCAAGATACATCGATTTATATATAATAAGATGCATATATCTGAGACGGTAAAATATGTATGCCATTTCTTTCTTCTATACACGTTTTAATAAAGTGCATTTCATAATCATAAGACACTTCTGAAATTGAACTTTAATTATAAACTAAAATCAGTGGAATCTATCTGACCTTTTTTTGTACCATATGATCTATTACACTTCCCCAGCGTTGAAATACTTGTTCCGTTATTGGTGCTAGTATCTTAAATAACGAAATGAAAAGAAGGACTGTATTTAAGTTTAAAATAGCATAATTTCTTTTGTTGAGGCATACAGGGAGGTGCCACTAATATCCCAATAGGATAACGGTCGTATTCAAATAAGCTTTGAACGAATCGATATTTGGCAAGTGCTCTATATAAATAATGAATTAACCGGTCTACTGTCAGATATTTCATAAGGAATATGTGGGGAAATGCCATAGAGAAGGGTTTATGCAAACAATCACCAATATTACAACACAGTGGAGCTAAGTGCTGCAATTGTTGTGGCTAATTAGGCCAAGTGCCGAATTGGATAACCTGGATGCCAGCCTTTTGAATAAATGAACGGAATCGTTGACTAAAGAGATTATTTTGCAAAAAACTGTGTGGCGCATCTATTGAATATTAAGGACTTGCTCATGATTTTTTTGAAAATAGACACTTAAGATTTTTTTAAAGAAACTATTACATTTACTGACAATATTCCTTTTCGGCATTATTAAATATAAGTTTAAGTATTTATATTAATTTTTTTCGATTTTAATTCTCCTTCATTGCTGTAGAGGGCATCATGCAAAAAGTCTGTTTTAGACTGTAGGACACTTTGCGGATCTCCTGTAAGAGATTTTCGTAAAATTCAAAATAGATTCTATATTTAAGGCTCAAAATGTAGCCTCTAGGCCTTTAAATGCCATATCTTATAATATTTTGATGGAAATATTTTGTCAATATAATTTTATACTTATCATATAAAAAGAAGTATATTTTAAAAAAATAAAAAAATCGCCTTTTTTGGGCGATTTGTCCCAATATATAAAAAGTTTTTATATTGGGACAAAAGATAGAAAGATAGTTTTTTGAAGTTTTAGAGACTTATTTTCTAGTTTTTCTTAAAAATAATGAAAAATTTTTTTATAGAAATCCTACTAGTTTGAAAATATACGTTTAAAAAACGGTTTGAAAGTTTTTTACCATATCTATTTATGCGAAACGTAAAAGAAATCGAAATATTTAAAAGAAATTGAGTTTTTGAAAATTATTCATGAGAAAAACCCACTAGAAAATAAAATCTAAAAATTAAAAAAAAGAATGGAGAAATAATCTGTATATAATTAGTTAATACGAAAACTAACAATTATTTTATAATTTTGCAACAAAAGATGTTAAGAAGATGTTTTCTAATTAATAAATCAATAATATTTTAATAGAAATTTGTTAAGTTTCTACTGAGACCATTCTCGCAAAATACTATTTTGTTGCTAAAATTATTAGTAAAAAATATTTAAAAAATAACTAGTGTCTTATAATTATCAAACACGCAATAGAAATCATCGGAAATATAATATAATTTCTTTATGTGAACTCTGAATTTGTTATATTTTGTGCATTTACTGCCAACGGTTTCTTCTATATAATTGTTTAATCATTGTTTCAAAAGTAACAATTCATTTTCCTATGTTAGCCTCTAACTATAACTTGGCAATTAACAAGAACCTCGCTTTTATACTCTATCTTATCTTTGTCCACAAAAATTAAGTGTAAAATGCCAGACGAAAAATAGAAAATCCAAAATTAATCTCAAGCACCGCTTAAACTTTATTTTAATGACTTTATTAAGGAATTGTTTCATCTCAACTTCTGATTTCTTTCTTCTACTATTGTTGATAAAGCTGATTATGAGATGCCATTCACCCAATGGCAAATTCCAATCTTTAACACCATCAACCACAATAGCAAAAGGTGCTGCATGTGGAGGGCGTGCATTAACAACTTTTACTTCTTAACCCAAAAACTTCCCTCAACTCTTTTCATGATTTCAGCACAACTTCTACAATGATGACCACAAAAAGTTTTTCGTCCTCTTTAGATTTCACTTAAAATGCAATGATAGAGGAAGAGAGTAATCAGAAGGCTAAATGGCATGATGTCAGCTTCAAAGGAGTGTGGTGACGGTGGTCTGGTTTTCTCACTGTCGGTTGGTTTCAAAATTTAAACATTTAAACTTGTGGCCGTGGCAGCCATTTGGCAACATCATAACGCTTAAAATTAAAATGTTGTGGTGGTCATCAGGTCAGCGTAACACCGTTACGTGCTGAACTAAATGAAAGAACAACAACGGCAATAACAACAAAGAAGAAATAGGGTTAAAAAATCGTACTAATGGCGCCCGAGAATGTTTTGTTTCAGATACACGCGGTCTTGTAATGCGGTGGTTCTCGCTGGTTTTGCTGTTGGTGTCGCAAAGGGTGTTGCAAAGTGCAAAAAAGGTCAGGTTGACAAGTAAGAGCGAGGAAGAAGCGGAGGGCGTGGTAGGTGTTTATGGTAATTAGAATATAATTTGCTTGCTGAAATTATTGCCTTATAAAAAAATTTTAATTTCTATTTCAGCGGAGCTGTTGAAAAATTGGTTTAAAAACTTTTTAAAAAAGGTTATCAAAAAAGTTGGGCTACCGTTTTTTAGTATGCCTTAGATGACAGTAGGGGCATTTTTTTGTTTTAATCTATTGTCTGGAAACATATTGTGTGAGCACGACATGCTTTTTAACATCTCTTGTTTTTTTTTTTTTTGTTTTTTGTTTTTCTTTCGCTTTTTTTTCAAAAAGGCTACGGCTTGGAAATTGTTTTAAATGACTTGCGCGGTTTTGGGCGATAAGCAAAAATTAATGACGTTCAGAAAAACAATTATTAAAAGTTTGCATTGTATGCGGCAGCACTCAGTTGTTGTTTAATGTGTCTGACCCTTTAATTTTGAGATTTATTTCTATTGCCACAAATGAAGCATGATTGTTGTAAGTTTGAAGCTTAAATTAAATCTGTGCGTAGGATGGGAAAGTTTTTTGGTTAAACTAAAGGTTTGCGGTAAACACCATTGTTGCTGGTCAAGATATTGGGAATAAAATAAACTTTTCGGTATCCTGAGAGCATTTTGACATAGGATTGGTTTCAGTCCAAATTTTATTTCAACCACTATGTGTTGTATAGAAGTTACAAAATTCTAAAAAAGCTTTAATGTTCCTCTATTTAGAATGTAATAAGTTTCGACAAACCGACCCAATAACACTTTAATATAATTTATTCTTTGGTATTGCGTGAGAGTATTTGTGTGTGTGTGTGTATGATAGATGTTTTTCATCGGCTCTTCTTTAAGAGGTAATTTTTGAAAAATAGGGACATTAAATTCCAGTTTTAAGAAAAGAGTTCATTGGTAGCAGAAAACTGTTTTGACAAAAATATTTATCTTATAACGCTTAACGACTTTGCAAATGACGATTTCTATTTATCTCTTCAAATAAAAATTATTTTCTCACAGATTGTGATAGCACTAGATGGGACGGAGAGTATAGGGTAAAGATTTAAGATGGGCGCCTATTCATAGTATTCATCATACTACGATGGATGCCTTTTAGGTCTTACACCTATCAATGAGAAAACAATGGTTAATCAGTGCAAATGGTTTTATTGTTTTTCAAAGTATTCTCCAAGATCAAATCACTTTTGCATGCGTTTGAACCAATTTTCAAAACAGTTTTGCAACTCTGAAAATGGTTCCTCCGAAACCAGGTTTTCGAATGCCTCAGCGGCCTATTCGGGTGTTGAAAAACGCTCGCCGCGCATTTTGTTCTTAGTGTGACGGAACAAGAATAAGCATTGGATACCAAGTCGGGACTGCAAGGTGGATTACCCATCAATTTCACGTTTTGAGTGCTCAAAACCTCTTTAGTTTGAGCTGATATGTGCGAACTCGCATTGTCGTGATAGTTGGTTTTCCTCAATTCTCTGGAGAAATGTTTGTATACCATTCAGTTCTCCATTGCTCAAGTGGTACAGTTGCGACATGACCGGTTTTTCTGAAAAAACTTGTAACCATTGGATGTGCTCCGTTCGCGGATAACTTTTGCCGGGTTTGGTTCTCTTTAAAAGACACAAAGAGTGGATTGCTACTTTGTTAAAAGCGTAGATCCATTATTCGTCATCAGTGGTGATGTTTTGGATGAAATATTCGTTATATATTTAAAATTATATAGGAACTCTATTTCGGCGATGGCGACTGCAATGTTTACTTTGAGAGTTGCAATTGTTATTATTATTATTATTATTATTACAAAAGCTTAACATAAGTACACCTAGAACTATGTTCTTTTATAGTACAAAATTGTTAATTATAACAACCGAAGGCAAGTAAAAATACTTAACTAAAAATAATTTAATTTAATTTGGTTAAAACGACTTAATCTTAACATAGGTGAAAATTAATATAAATAAAACAAAATATAATAAAACAAAAAAATTTTTTAACAAAAAAAAAACCGACTTCAAAATCACTACAAAGTAAAAAATAATTTTAAATAACTTTTCCCATTCATTTCTTGGTCATATTTTAAAAGCTATTTATATGTATTATTATATTGGTAATCGTATCATTTTCATTTTTTCTATTTTGTTTTATTATCATCAATATGTTAATTGCTTTTTGTACATAAAAGCTTTGAAGTCGGCGCTTATCTTACTATGTCGAAATCTTTTTATTTTAATTTTTTCTAATTTGTTTTATCACAAAAATATTATTAACTTTATGAATATAAAAGCTTCTTAGCGATTTTTTTTCTTTCAGTTGGCAATTTTTGAGTACGCTGAATGTAGCCATTGTGTTCCTTGCATTATTTGTGCAGCTGTTACACACTATGTCACATTCAATATGAGCTTTACAAGCTCACCCAAACCGGTTTAGTGAGAATTTTATTGTGTACAAAGCTTTTAAAATTACTACAGTGTCACCAAGGCACCAAATAGTGCACGGATGGTAAAAGATCATGGTTGTGTGTCAAATATGAGCGCCGACTTCAAAGCTTTTATGCTCATAAAGCATTTAATATATTGATGGTAATAAAACAAAATAAAAAAAAATGAAAATGATAAGATTTCCAATATTATAATACATATCAATAGCTTTTAAAATATGACCAAGAAATGAATGGGAAAAGTTATTTAAAATTATTTTTTACTTTGTAGTGATTTTGAAGTCGGTTTTTTTTTTTGTTAAAAAGTTTTTATTCCTTCCTTTTTAAATAATATGAAATATTTAATGTAATAGTACTCTTGAGGAAAATTTCAAACATGAAAATTTGTTCTTAAAAAATTTGTTTTATTAATTCCTGAAAGTTTTTTGGGTATTTTCCATTTCTGTTTCTTTACAATTTGTAGTGCCACGCCCTTTCTCTAATCCCACCTACTTTATTTACCGTACCTTATAATGATTCTACCTAGCCCTGTGCCAAATTTTAGTTTCCAAGTATCAATATTAACTGTAATATAGTACTTTCCTTAAAGTGCCACACCCTATGTACAATCCCGCTCACTTTTGTAATGATCCTACCTACCCACCTACCTGCATACCAAATATTAGTACGCTAGTCTCAATATTAACTAATAAATCCTATTTTTATAATATTAATACGCCCCTTTGTTGAATAACGCCCACGTTTTTTGGCAGTAATTCGTAGTAACTTAACCTACCCATGCACTAAATTTCAGCACTCTAGTGTCAATATTATTCGATATATCGTGTGTTTCTAATGTTACCACACCCATTTGTCGAATAACGCCCGCTTTATTTACAGTAATTTTTAAAAATTGTGTCCACCCCTGTATTAAATTTCAGTACCCTAGTGTCAATACTATTCGAGATACAGTGTTTTTCCAATATTGCCACACCCTTTGTCAAATAACGCCCACTTTATTGACTGTAATTTGTAATAGCTATGCCTACCCATGCACTAAATGTCAGCACCCTAGTGTCAATATTATTTGATATATAGTGTGTTTCTTATATTGCCACAGCCCTTTGTCGAATAACGCCCACTTTCTTTACAGTAATTTTTAAAAATTTTGTCTACCCCTGTACTAAATTTTAGTACCCTAGTGTCAATACTATTAGAGATACAGTGTTTTTTTAATATGACCACACCCCTTTGTCAAAAAACGCCCACTTTATTGACCGTAATTTGTAATAATTGTGCCTACCCCAGTATTTTTACTGTAAATTTCAGTACCCTAGTGTCAATATTATCTGAAATACAGTGTTTTTCTTATATTGACACGCCCACACGTCGAATATTGCCCACTTTTTTAAAAAACGACCTCCGCGTTCATGGTATCCATCTGTTGACAAAAAATTACGGAAATCGGGCAAGTGCTTTAGGAGTTATCGATGTACATACATTTAAAAAAAAAAAAAAAAAAAAAGCGGACAAACCAACGAACTTGAGAACGTCCTCCTTTTTGAAGTCGGTTAAAAAGAGTTGAAATTGTTTATGGATGATTGGCGTTGACTTACTCTTAAAATAATTCCAAAGGAAGAAATCAACGGTGTAATATGGCATGGTGTTGGTGATCAGTTGGTGTCTCCAAAGTTCGAAATAACGCGACTAATTATCTTCGTTCGCAATAACTCGATTATTTTGCGAATTGGATTTCACGTCGCACCATCCTGTTGAAAGTTAAGGTCGTCTGTGCCCATAGAACCTACATCTCTAACAGAAAACAAAAAAAAAAAAAAAAAATTGTTTATCATGTCTGTGTAGTGCATTCTACTGACTGTAAGAAGTCTCTTCCGTTGTCATTTTCGGAAAGTACGACACTATGACGTTGTAAGTGCATTGGCTTGTCATGAACCAATCAGGGGCTTGCAGATTCCCAAATGCAGTAATTTTCTTACTAAATAGCCCACCAATGTAAAAATAAACTCCATCAGAAAACAGGATTTTTCCTAAAACCAACCTTACCATTCATGTTCTCTACGACGCAAACAGAGAATCTACGTCGCTGCTGATTGTCCGTCAGCTACAGGTTTTGAGACACTTGAAATTTGTACGTATGCAGGCCAAATCCTTTTTCGCTACAGTGTTGTCGTGGAGAGGTCGACTTCTTAAGTACGTTGACGAATTGAGGTGCTGAGGTCTTTTTGAACACTTTCCTTTATTCATCGATATTTTCTGTCGAACGTCCGGGGCGAAGTCGTTTTGGTGTCTACACATCTTGCACTGAGCCAGTCTATTGGTATTTTCTGATTATGTTGAGTAAACACGTCTCAGAATCCATATGATTTCCTGGAAAATTCAATTTAAATTTCTAGCTAAAATTCGCCACAATATAATGGATCAATAAACAAACTTTGCCTCGTACGGAGCAATTTCACTTTTGTAATAATTTCAAAGTTATATTTCAAAGAAACCCACGACTTCCTAAGTGTAACAGTTTGAAATGCTTGATATATTCAACCATAGAGTGAAATTACCTATAATGCTAAAACCAAGGAGTGTGTTCAATTTAAGGATAAACGTTTAAGAAACTATTATGTTGCTTAAACCAAAATTACTTCGAATTAAACCACACGTTAAATTGTAAATGAAAACTTATACTTACGAGTAGGATAGATAATCTTGAAATTTAAGTTAATGAATATTATTTTTACATTTAAAAGTTCATAAATGTAATGTTAATTTTAAAAGTTCTAACACAGCTAGTTCTTCGATTTAAAATAAGTACATTTTGCTGGTAGAATGTTTTTTTTTTTCTTTGTAAAGTAGTAGTACAGGTAGTACAGGCAGCAGTACAACAGTAGTACAAAAACCAATATAGTTAGGTAGAATATTTTGTTCAATTATAAAATAATTGATTGATGTTGGAAACAAAAACTGTCTGATCCCCCTGAGGCTCAGTTCCTTCCTTTGCAAAACGAATGAATGAATGAAATTTTCATGTTTTTTTTTCTTTCAGCTACCATATCTGTTTGTTCTCTCTCTCTCTCTCCTTCTTAATTCGTCTTTCACACTCATTGTCAAATGATAAATTGTAGTGAGAAGAAATTTTCATCATAAATTATAACATTTGATGGGCAGCGTGGTGGCAACATTGGGGGATATTCGGTAATATTTTATGATCATTCAAAATTAGTTACTTAACACCATAAAAAAGAACAAAAGTAGATAAAAGATGAGGAAGAAGAAATGACTGAAGGAGAGGAGTTTGGAGTGGGAGTGGGAAACGTGAAACATTTGTATGATGATGCAGGAAGATATAAAATTTTAGTTATGTTAACAAATTAGTTTTGTAGTAACGCGGTCGAAAGGATGATTTATTTGCCAACGAATGCTGGCTACAAGTCAGCGCAGTGTATTGATGGATGGTGGTTTTTGACATTTTAATGGATGTTGACAAAATAAGTTGAAGGAAAAAGTCGAAGAAAAAAAAAATTAAGCAACCAAGAAGAGAAAAAAAAAATTAAATCACTTGAACTGCGCTAATGGTGTGAACATTTTTATGGCTGTTGCAAGGATAAAAATTAGGATTAATGTTTAAATATGCATTAATGTGAGATAACTTATTGTAGCGTGAATTAATGTTATCTATAAAATGAGAAAACATATTAGCAAAAAAACAAAAAAAAAAACGCCATCGTGAAGCAATAATTATTTTTAATCAAAGGTTCAAAGAAACAAATGAAAGAAATAAATGTGCAAAGGATTCTATGACGACTCAGCCTTTTATGGCTCCCATAGTAAAATATAAGCTGCATGACAACAAACAAACCTAGCATCAGTCGTCAGTCATAAATGTCCAACTGTCCAAGTGCCCAAGTTACTGACTGATAGATAGACAGCCAAGCTGTGTGATTGTCAGTTAATTTATTTGTCTGTGTTTTCTTGTTTCCTTGTGCTAAGCTGTCAAATTATGAGCAAAAATAATTTTGTAGCATTTGCTGCTTTGTGCACCAAGTGAACAAGTGGAGGAAAACAATATTATTAGGTAAAAGATATTAAAGAGTGAAGCAGCGAAGAAGAAAAAAATCTATAAATAAAAATTGTATTAAAACGTTCGCCAAAGTTCTATCTGACACACAGGGTGAGTCAGGTAAATACATAATTTATACAATGGATGAACAATATCAGACAACTCACAAGCCGGATATATTGAAGTGTTAAAGCCTATGTTTAAAACATTAATAGACATTTCTAGAATTATTACTTTAAATCTTAGAAAACAAAAATACCATAAACATTTTTAAGTGCAAATAAGTCCTTAAATAAAAAAAAAAAACTCACAATGAAATATACATCTTCTCAATTTTACAATATTTCCTTAGGATCGTAGCTGCCACCACAAATCAACTCTGTTTTTAACCGACTTCAAAAAGGAGGAGGTTCTCAATTTCGTTGGTTTGTCCGCGCTTTTTTTTTTTTTTTTTTTTTTTTTTTTTTTTTAAATGTATGTACATCGATAACTCCTAAAGCACTTGCCCGATTTCCGTAATTTTTTGTCAACAGATAGATACCATGAACGCGGAGGTCCTTTTTTAAAAAAGTGGGCGATATTCGACAAAGGGGCGTGTCAATATAAGAAAAACACTGTATTTCAGTTGATATTAACACTAGGGTACTGAAATTTACAGTAAAAACACTGGGGTAGACACAATTATTACAAATTACGATCAAAAAAGTGGGCGTTATTTGACAAAGGGGTGTGGTCATATTAAAAAAACACTGTATCTCAAATAGTATTGACACTAGGGTACTGAAATTTAGTACAGGGGTAGACACAATTTTAAAAAACTACTGTTAAGAAAGTGGGCGTTATTCGACAAAGGGGTGTGGCAATATTAGAAACACACTATATATCGAATAATATTGACACTAGGGTGCTGAAATTTAGTGCGTGGGTAGGCATAGCTATTACAAATTACAGTCAATAAAGTGGGCGTTGTTTGACAAAGGGGTGTGGCAATATTGGAAAAACACTGTATCTCGAATAGTATTGACACTAGGGTACTGAAATTTAGTACAGGGGTAGACACAATTTTTGAAAATTACTGTAAAGAAAGTGGGCGTTATTCGACAAAGGGGTGTGGCAATATTAGAAACACACTATACATCGAATAATATTGACACTAGAGTGCTGAAATTTAGTACATGGGTAGGCATAGTTATTAAAAATTACAGTTAATAAAGTGGGCGTCATTTGACAAATGGGTGTGGCAATATTGGAAAAACACTGTATCTCGAATAGTATTGACACAAGGGTACTGAAATTTAGTACAGGAGTAGACACAATTTTTAAAAATCACAGTAAATAAAGTGGGCGTAATTCAACAAATAGGTGTGGCAATATTAGACACACACTATATATCGAATAATATTGACACTAGGGTGTTGAAATGTAGTACATGGGTAGGTACAGTTACTGCAAATTACAGCTAAAAAAGTGGGCGTTATTCAACAAAGGGGCGTGTCAATATTATAAAAATACTATATCTTAGTTAATATTGACACTAGCGTATTAATATTTGGTATGCAGGTAGATAAGTAGGTAGAATCATTAAAAGTGAGCGGGATTGTACACAGGATGTGTCACTTTAAGGAAAGTACTATATTACGGTTAATATTGATACTTGGAAACTGAAATTTGGCACAGGGGTAGGTAGAATCATTATATGGTACGGTAAATAAATTAGGCGGGATTAGAGAAAGGGCGTGGTACTACAAATTGTAAAGAAGCAGAAATGGAAAATACCCAACAAACTTTCAGGAATTAATAAATCAAATTTGTTAAGAACAAAGTTTCAAGTTTAAAATTTTCCTCAAGAATAAATACTATTGCATAAAATATTTCATATTATCTAAAAAGAAAGAAATAAAAACTTTTTAACAAAAAAAAAACCCGACTTCAAAATCACTACAAAGTAAAAAATAATTTTAAAAAACTTTTCCCATTCATTTCTTGGTCATATTTTAAAAGCTATTTATACGTGTTATAATATTGGAAATCTTATTATTTTCATTTTTTTTTATTTTGTTTTATTATCAATATATTAATTGCTTTATGAACATAAAAGCTTTGAAGTCGGCGCTCATCTTTGACACACAATCATGACGTGTTACCATCCGTGCACTATTTGGTGCCTTGGTGACACTGTAGTAATTTTAAAAGCTTTGTACACATTAAAATTCTCACTAAACTGGTTTGGGTGAGCTTGTAAAGCTCATATTGAATATGACATAGTGTGTAACAGCTGCACAAATAATGCATGGAACACATTGGCTACATTCAGCGTACTCAAAAATTGCCAATTGAAAGAAAAAAAATCGCTAAGAAGCCTTTATATTCATAAAGTTAATAATATTTTTATGATAAAACAAATTAGAAAAAATTAAAATAAAAAGATTTCGACATAGTAAGATAAGCGCCGACTTCAAAGCTTTTATGTACATAAAGCTATTAGTATATTGATGATAATAAAACAGAATAGAAAAAATGAAAATGATAAGATTTCCAATATTATAACACGTATAAATAGCTTTTAAAATATGACCAAGAAATGAATGGGAAAAGTTTTTTAAAATTATTTTTTACTTTGTAGTGATTTTGAAGTCGGGTTTTTTTTTTGTTAAAAAGTTTTTAGTTGCTTCTTCTGTTACACTACTTTAGATTTTGAAAAACTTTTGATTGCCTGAAAAACATTGACTTTCAGGTTTCAGCTCCTCTTGAAAAATGTTTCAACAAGTTATATTAGAGTACGTTCTCAATACTCAATACTCTCAACATATTCTCAATTTCGGTTGAAATTGAATTGAAATTGCTTAATTAAGCCATACAAATACTGTCAAATGAAATTAGGAACTATTCTCAATTTCATCGAATTCGACCACAAAATTGATTTAAATTGTAGGGCAACCCAGGTAATACCATGGCAGCACTGCGAATGAGTACTGATTTGGCAGCACTGCCAATAAATATATTGTCAATCAAAATAATACCGTCAAATATTTGATCGCTAATTGATAATTACCGTCAAATTAATAATTTGACCGCCTTTTTGAATTGGTTGTAAATTCGAATTTTTGTTAATTTATTGAAAAAAACAAATTTATAAAAAAAGAAAATGTGTGTCCACAAGAATGTATGACGACTTTGCGATGAAAGTCTGGTTGCAGAGGCAAAAAGCATCAACTGCAGTCTTCTTGGGTTGATGATATTATTTGCAGTTTCTTGATCCTTTCTTTTAATGACCTGCGTTGTCTTTCGGGTTTCGTGTATTTCCTGCAGTTATTTCATTCATCTTCATCATTAATCTCGTATTTAGTTGATATATTATGAAGATATCAATAAACGAATCAATGTTTTTTTCTCTTCCATTACCAAAAAGTAAACAAGTAAACGTCAAACGAAATTACTTCAATTCGGTGAACGCTCATAATTCCGACCGAAATTATCTCACAAATTTATGCAATTTCAACCCAATGCGAATTTACTATTATTCGCAGATTATTTTTTGATTTTGGTTTTTTTTTAATATTTTAAAAAAATTTTTTACAATGAATTTTTTATCATTTTTCTCAAATAACCAACTGGTTTTAATCTTATTTATAACTTACAAAGTCGAGCTTATGTGGGGTCCTTTTTTTCCTGAATTTCGAGTTTGGATTTCGAAAGGTGTTTCGATAAACAAAGGATAAAAATAAACAGCTGTTCTGATCTCCTGCAAAATAGGATTTAAAATCATTGTGTTGAACGATAAGATATTAAACATGAATCCATCTAGCCTTATCACGGCATAAAATAAAATTGAATTTAACAGTAATTTCGTGAGAGTAACTTCAAGAGAGCACCAACCCTTTCAGGTTTTATTGAACCTATTTGACAAATCTTAATGATATTTGGAATACATGTGGTCAAATGTGCTAAATATTTCATTTTCGGGTCTGTCAACTATACAATTGTTCATAGAAGCAAAGGAAGTTCCGACAAAATTAAAATTCTACGATATGGACGTTTGACATCTTTAAGTTGTAAAAATTATATTTATACCTCCACGCATACCGCGTAAGGATCATATTAACTTTGTTACTTTGTTTATTACTGCCAAAAGGTAGCATGGGAGGTATAAAAAAATAAAATATATTCTTGACTAGCATATTGACCTAGATCGATTAATGTTCATTTATCCGTGGTCACGATAACAGCCGTACGTTTGAAGAAATCGAAAATGAGTCAAATCGGATAAAAAACTATGTCTACCTCCCTTACAAAGTTACTACATATATATGGTAAAATTTCTTAAAACTACATAAAAATCAATCTTTGATCTATACATGCACCTAAGCTTTGATTCAAAATACTCAATAAAGTTTGAAATGTTTCAAAATCAGATGAATACCACCGATATCTCAAATATAAAGTAACTATATCAAAATGGTAAAAGCTCTAAAAGTTCCAATAAAATTTACCTTCAAACTTTTGCACATAACTTTTAATTTTGGTCTAAAAGTATGACATGATGCATCATACTGGGTGCATCATAAGTTGGTAAGAACTTAGTTACTAATGTAAAAGCGTTCTCTCTGTCAAAATAAACTTCCGGGTAACTTTGTCCGCATATTGGCAGTATAATTAGGACCTTAATAGCATGAGTGGATCACAGTGAAAAGTCATGTAAGACTAGTGATGTGTTGGTGTAGCGGCCAACGAAACAGTCTGTCTAGTCTGCTGTGTGATTTGCTCTATACAGAACAGTTGTTGTTGTTGTTGGTTGTTGCCTTCATTGTCTGCATGTTGTCTTGTCGTCAACATACTTAGCCTAAAGCTCAAAATTATTTTCAACATTACTTTTTATTCAAAATAAGCTTTCTTAGTTTGAAATTTGAAAATCAAATGAAATTTTGCTTATTTTCAGCACAAAGTGATGTCCTTGAAATAGCAAAATCGTCATAAATTCCACAAAAAATTAGATATTGACTTGATATTTAACACATAAGCTTTGATATAAAGAACCTACAAGTGCTTAAATATACTTTGTATATTATATACGATTACTACATTGTGGCGGCCATGGCTGAGTGCGTTACACACAGTGTGGACGACTCGATACCAACGCGAGGCCAGGTTGGAACCCCGGCTGTAACAACAGAAAGTTTTGTTCAATTGACAGCTTTTCAATTATCAAACTGCATACTCTACAGGCAGTTTTTGGTTTTTATTTGGGCGGATTTGAAAAATCGGAAGATTTTAAAGGTATTCGTTTTTAATATGTTACTTCAAATTTGTATATAAAGTCTCTTAAAAATACAAAAAAAAAAAAAAAAATATTTCGAGCTTCAAAAAATCAATAATATTTTTTTATGGCACCTACCATATTACCTCTAAAATGATGTCTCAAACGATTATGGCCGGGTAAAATTTTCAAGAACTTGGTTTTTTAATTTTAGTATAAGACCGCCTGGTACTACTACTACTACTACTACTACGCGTGTATGGAAGAATTCACTTGTTATTTACTACAGGGTTGCCCATATTCGACGGACCCATCTGGCAACGCCATAACTTTTGACAGAGATGTCAGATCGCTTAATGACATACCGCGTTTGAAGCGTCAGTCCAAGCAGATTTTTACCATGGAACAATACACGCCACGCGAGCGCTCTGAAATAGTTGAAATTTACATTCAACAGAAGAAGTCAATTGTGAAAACTCAACGTGCTTTTAAAAACTTAAAAAATGTGAGAAGTGCGCCTTCTAAGAACACCATTAAGCGTTTATACGAAAAATTTTCGACTGGTGAGGCTTTTTCTAATCCGAAGAGGCCAAATAAAAGTCGACCAAGGCGAGCGGCCGAGAATATCGCTGCCGTACGAGCCAGTGTTGAGAGGTCCCCAAGAACATCCCAAAAACGCCGTTCTCAGCAGTTGGGCATGGCTCGGTCCACTTTACAACGGATTATTCGCGTTGATTTGCATTTGTTCCCGTACAAAATTCAATTGACGCAAAGATTGTTGCCTGCGGGCAAGCCTCGTCGATTGGAATGGGCCCAAAGAGTCATCGAAATGGCCGAAGATGATGAGCAATTTTGGAACAAAATTATCATGTCCGATGAAGCCCATTTCACATTGAATGGGACCGTAAATAAGCAAAATTGCCGTATTTACGCCACTGAAAATCCTCAGGAGATTCAAGAAGTGCCTCTTCATGACGAAAAAGTCACAGTTTGGTGCGGCGTTAGTGCGAAAACGGTCATTGGGCCGTTTTTCTTCCAAAATAAAAATGGCCATGCTGTTACCATCAACCAGGAGCGTTATCGCGACATGATGACCAATTTTGTGATACCAATTATTCGTCGAAAGCGTATGAGGCAGTTCTGGTTTCAACAAGACGGCGCTCCACCGCACACAAGTCGCATAACAATCGATTTTCTGAAGAATTTGTTTCCGGGCCGTTTGATATCGAAAAGTGGTGATTTGGACTGGCCACCGCGTTCGCCCGATTTGACGCCGCCTGACTTCTTCTTGTGGGGATATTTGAAGTCAAAGGTTTACGTTAACAAGCCAAGGACCGTAGAAGAGCTCAAGGACAACATTCGTGAAGAAATAGCCGCTATTCCGGCCGAAATGTTGGCGAAAACGATGGAAAATGCTGCAAAAAGGGCACAATACGCCATCAACGCCAGAGGCGGCCATTTGAGAGATATCATATTCAAAAATTGATGTAAACAAATCTACTTGGAACAAATTAAATGATTAAGATTGCCAACTGCCAAATTTTTATTTTTTTCTTTGATTTTTTTAACAAAAACATGGGTCCGTCGAATATGGGCAACCCTGTATATAATAAATAATAATCTGATAATTTATAGGCAAATTTTTCACTTTCCACTTTAGAAGAGTACCATTTGGTCAAAAGTCAATATATCAACTTTTATAGCATCGTACTTTTATAGCAGATATTATATAATCTCAGTAATCAGTAATTACATTCATTGTCCGGCGGTGGACCCTAAAAAAACGAAGATGTCATCGCAAAAGCGCTGCACAGCCACAATTTTGAAATTAATCACTTAATAAAAATTATTATATGCAGTCACATATCTGTATGAATAATAAACTAACTTTTTTAAATATCGGTTTATTGTCTAGTATTTCTGAAAAAAAAAATCCAAAGAGAGCATATATATCCGGCGTCAGAGTGGGCTAACCCCCTAAAGGCATAACAATTGCCACATGTTTCCACTATCATTAATGTGTTAATCTATCATTCCATTTCAAACCAAGGCTGGCTCAACTGAATAGGTTTAACACCTGAAATCCTTGGTTCAAACCTAAAAAAATAAATACAATAAAAGCTTTTTAATACAGATAAATTATCCACTTCATATTAAATTAGATTTTTTTTTTAACAAATACGAATAGTACACTACTTATATTGCATACCTGTAAGTGTGTGATAACCCATAAAAATATAGCATAAGACATGCCCTGTTTTAATTTTCAACTGTAAATATTTCTTTAATCCAGACAACTGTATAAAACACGAAAGCTGTGGCTAAAATTTCACACTTTAGGCTGTCATAATTGCTTAAAATTGACATGAAAAAAAAATGAAACTTTTGCAAGCAGCACGATTGCAATATTATTGCAGGCAAATAATTGTAATTGTTGTTGATTTTGTTTTTGTTGGCTTTAGGCAAGCTGTTCAACCCATGCATTGAAATAAAGTGGCATGACCTAAAAGTTTGCTCATTTTTGGAATATTAAAAAAGCTGCTCACATCCAATTCCCCATCTACAGTGGGTCAAATCGAACTTTTACTAACGAAATATTAAAAAAGTTATAATGTTCCCCAAATATCAAAAGGTAAGTGAAAAGCACCTAAAATTCATCATAGAGCAGAATATCCTTTAAGCATAAGTTTCATTATTCGCAGCTTACAGTTTGACGTGAGCCCGACATAATCGCTTAAAACGTTATCGAAAATTCGAATCGTCGAGACTGTTGTTCCGCCATCATTCAGCATGCTAGACGGCATGCATGCCATTTCATAACTTGGACAAGAAGCGTGCCGGGACTTGAACGAGGCGACAGGACGACTTCAATTGCAGCTGTTTTTGGTTTTGCAAATTCGACAAACAAACAAACTTTGCAAGCGCAGCGTAGGCGCGATATTTGCAAAATTTTGTTTGCAGCACGTTGCAACAGCAGGGAACATGTTGATGTTGATTGGGAGTGACTTGTGGATGACCGAGGGTGTGGCTGCAATGGGTGGGCAACTGTGTCGTAATGGTAATCAGCGCGTACCGTCATTCGAACACACACATACACTTACATAGAGGTGTGAATAAGGCTTTCCCCTTAAGCCGAGTCTTAAAGCTTACACAAACGTAAGCTCGCACAGACACAAAAGTGCAGCACCATTCTGCTGCACATTTTGTGGCAACATTTGCACCAACACATACAGCAACAACAATTATTGGTTGACAGACATTGTAGTCTACAATTTGACAGACAATTGGCGTGAACAATTTTGCAGTTTCAGTTTGAAGCCCAACAGCTATCGATCTTAAGCCAACTCGAGCCAACTTGCTCTTTTGTTGGCAAAAAGCAGCAATGGTTGAGGACGCGGCGCCTGTAAATATGCATTGGAATGCAAGCAATTATTGTTCTGTTGGCGCAACTGTTTTTGTTGTTCCTGATTCTGTTGGTCTTGGTGTTCGGCACAACTTATGTTGGCGAAATTATTGCAGCAAAATAATAACTTAATTATATTTCGAATTTTCAGAAAAACAGGAGTTACAATAGCAACAACATCGCGGTGAGTTTCATAAAATCGCGTGCAACATTCGATTTGCTTTAAGCAGAAAGAACAAAAACAAAAACAGAAAAAAAAATATGAAAGCAGGCGGAGGATATTGCTGTGCAAATTAATGGCAAAATTGTTGGCTCCAGTAAAGGGCTGGCAAGCAACCTGTACGTTGAAGCAAAGGGTATGCTTTAAGATGAGTTGTAAACAACATTTTTCGAAAAGTTATACGCTTGAAAATTCGTTTAGAACGTGTTCTTAAAACTCTCATAAAGTGTACTGTAAGTCTTAGTATGATGTATGCAAGATGACGCCATCAAGTCCAAACAGTCGACAAATATTTCTGCTGTCAAATAACTCAACTTACATAAAATTAACCAAAGTTTCTGTTTAAATAAAGAAATCCAATTGATAAAATATTTAAAAATAATTATTGAGTGCATATTTTTCAAAAAACTATTATTATCCAAAAATTTTTATTTTGAAATGTGTTGTTGGATTAAGTTTTAGTTGTAGGGCCCTATGGGCTACACAGAAAAAAAAGAGTAGAACTTTTACCTAAAAATGTAGTGAATTCAGCTATAGTAATCCGGTGATTTTCAGTCAACGAATTTGATTAGGTGCGCTACCAATTTCTAAATGTTAATTATATGCAATTATATTGGGTAGTTTAACTGCGAGAGTAGCTAAAAAAACCTAAATATTTAGGTGTACCTTCAACCATAAAATAGATAAGACACATAATTTATTAGAAGAATAAGCTAATTTTTTTTAAACTATGACCACTTCAGATTAGGCAAGCCACCTACTAAGTGTAGAAAAATCATCTAATTATTTAGATAGCATTCCCACTTAAGAGTGGAAATGCCGTGCAAAAAATATGTTTTTTGTTTTGCAATTTCTATTTTGAAGTGAAACTTCCTTAGGTGACTTTACTTCATTTCGTCACATGATAGAGAAGAAAGATTTGTTTTATAATAGATAGAATGAGAGATATATACATTGTATAAATTGACTGAAAAAATTTCTTTGCCACCGCTGAGAATCGAACCTGTGATCTCAAGATTTCAACAACCAACGCCTTATCTATTGAGCTAAATTTCCAATGGAGGAATTTACTCTACATACCAATTTATCAAATTGCTGTAGATGGCCAGTGGAAACATAATTTCAGAGTTGTGGACCTCATATTTTTATAAACATTTTGTTCACAATTTATCAAACCGGGTAATAGCAGAGCGGTAAAGCGTTTGACTATAACGCCAGCGGTCCGAGTTCAATTCTCGCTTGTGACAAAAAGTAAAATTTTCTCGCTTTGTTTTTATTTATGTTTTTTAGAGGAGAGCGCTGTGCTCTCCTTGGGCTAACACTTTATGATATGTTTCACTTCTTTTATGTTTTGCGTTGCACAGAAATAAAAAATTCAAATACGGAAAAAAAAAAATTGTAAGGAAAGCATTTGATTTATCCACGTAAATATTTATATAAAATTTATACTGAGGCGTGGATAATGCTAATATGCGTTATTTCCCTAGTGTACGAACAAATCGACAACTTGCATTAGGTAAAATAACTAGAAGAATTAGATGATTTAATAAGCAAAATTTTAGAAGAATTTACAAATAATTAGGTGATTTACCTAATGCATGATTGTTAAATTAACTGTGTAAGTAAAGGGTGATTTTTTTGAGGTTATGATTTTCATGCATTAGTATTTGACAGATCACGTGGGATTTCAGACATGGTGTCAAAGAGAAAGATGCTCAGTATGCTTTGACATTTCATCATGAATAGACTTACTAACGAGCAACGCTTGCAAATCATTGAATTTTATTACCAAAATCAGTGTTCGGTTCGAAATGTGTTTTATCGACAAATTTTGTTCAGCGATGAGGCTCATTTCTGGTTGAATGGCTACGTAAATAAGCAAAATTGCCGCATTTGGAGTGAAGAGCAACCAGAAGCCGTTCAAGAACTGGCCATGCATCCCGAAAAATGCACTGTTTGGTGTGGTTTGTACGCTGGTGGAATCATTGGACCGTATTTTTTCAAAGATGCTGTTGGACGCAACGTTACGGTGAATGGTGATCGCTATCGTTCGATGCTAACAAACTTTTTGTTGCCAAAAATGGAAGAACTGAACTTGGTTGACATGTGGTTTCAACAAGATGGCGCTACATGCCACACATCTCGCGATTCTATGGCCATTTTGAGGGAAAACTTCGGAGAACAATTAATCTCAAGAAATGGACCGGTAAGTTGGCCACCAAGATCATGCGATTTGGCGCCTTTAGACTATTTTTTGTGGGGCTACGTCAAGTCTAAAGTCTACAGAAATAAGCCAGCAACTATTCCAGCTTTGGAAGACAACATTTCCGAAGAAATTCGGGCTATTCCGGCCGAAATGCTCGAAAAAGTTGCCCAAAATTGGACTTTCCGAATGGACCACCTAAGACGCAGCCACGGTAAACATTTAAATGAAATTATCTTCAAAAAGTAAATGTCATGGACCAATCTAACGTTTCAAATAAAGAACCGATGAGATTTTGCAAATTTTATGCGTTTTTTTTAAAAAAAAAGTTATCAGGCACTTAAAAAATCACTCTTTAGAAAAGTTGTTGAAAAGATTAGGTGAAATAGAAACTTTCACATTAGCTAAACTAGTTTAGGTAATAAATCAATTCTTTTATTTTCTGTGTACTATAGGGCTATTTATGGTCTGAATGCCATAAATTTTGTTACCCTTGAAGTGATTTCAATGCGATTTTATGGCTAAAAACCGAAAGTTTATGTCTATAAATAATAACTTTCGTTCAGTAGGGTTGGTTTTTTTTTTGACAATTCATCAGAAATAGACTCATGCTGGAGTGACGTTTGCAATTGATGAAATTTATTTTTAAAAACACGGTTCAATTGAGGAGCACATAGAGCACTATGTGCGTTTTTTATGCATATTTCTGGTTAAATGGCTAGTCTTTCTCGAAACACTATTACATCAGAGAATGTGGAACCATTGGTCCATATGTCTTTAGAAATGATGATGTTCGCAACGTTATAGTCAACAGTGAGCGGTACAGAGACATGATTGGTAACTTTTTCGTGCCTCAATTGGAAGGCATTAATGTTGCAAACATGTAGTTTCATCAGGACGACGCCACATGCCATACCGTTAATTTACTGAATAATTAATTTCACTGAAAGACGAACGATTAATTTCACGAAATGGACCAATGAACTGGCCACCTCGTTCGTGCAATTTGATGCCATTCGATTATTTTCTTTGGGGATTTGTAAAGTTAGAAATCCACTCTTTGGGGATTTGTAAAGTGACTGGTGTACGCCGATAAATCAGAAACAGCTGAGCACTTGGAAGCCAAAATTCGAAGCTTTATTGCTGAAATACAGCCTGATTTACTACGAAAAGTGTGTGAAAAGTCGTCCTCCATATAACGCTACGTACGCGGCAGTCGCTAATACGCGACGACCACATGCCCGAAACCATATCCAAACATTAATATCAAAAAAGTATCTTTAAAATAAAGTAAATGGATTTTAAAATATTTTTTCTGTGTTTTATTTCAATTTAAAATTTTGCGCCTCTAAAAAAATCATTTTACTGTCTTCAAGCAATATTTTAATCTAGCTGATGCTGGAAGCCGTGAACTAATGCCATAAGGTATGTGCATTATTTAGCCCTGCTAACCGTGTTGAAGTTAGAATTTCATCTTCGAAACATCAGTACAGTGAGTACATAAGCCGTTCGGAGCTGAAAAAAATTCAAGGCCAGTATGTCTGATGT